>VXBR01010280.1:947903-1000011 GCA_013400215.1 Cisticola juncidis | reverse complement strand
CCCTGGGCTCAGGAGCATCTCTGCATCCCTGTGGTCCTCCCTGGGCTCAGGAGCATCTATGCATCCCTGTGACCCTCCCTGGGCTGCAGGTGCATCTCTGCATCCCTGTGATCCTCCCTGGGCTGCAGGTGCATCTCTGCATCCCTGTGATCCTCCCTGGGCTCAGGAGCACAGCTGCCTTACCATGGGCTGCACCACGGGCTGCAGGGGAATCTGCTCTGGCACCTGGAGCACCTCCTGCCACTCCTGCCTCACTGACCTGGGTGTCTGCAGGGCTGTTTCTCTCACATACTCACTCCTCTCATCTCTGGCCACAATTGCTTCGGGACAGTAAAAGGGTTTTTTATTCTTACAGAGTTTATTACATTATTAGGGAGGCCTTACCTCCTCTTCTGGCTGGCTCAGCTGTGGCCAGCAATGGGTCCACCTTGGAGCTGGCTGGCATTGACTCTGTCAGACACAGCAACCACACCTACAGCCCCCACATTACTAGAACCTTGCTGTGGAAACCAAAGACAGACTTTTAAATTCCTTGTACATGAAACAAGAAATGTTCTAAGGAAAGAAAAAATCTGTTTTAAGAGAAGATGTAAGTTATGAACAAAAATATTAGACCCTGTGACAGAGGCTTCCTAAACATATTAAGAAAATTTTGTTAGGTAATTAAGAAAAAATCAATGCATACTGTGTTTGAAATTAAACATTTCCTTGTTATGCTAGTAGTTAACGTATTACAGAGCTAAGGACAAAGGAAGCAGGAAAATGCTTATTGGGAATACAGGAAATAGTATGAGGGAGAAGAAGAAAATAAAAGTAAGATTTCTAGAAATAATTTTGTAGAGTAATCAATAAAACAAGAAAAAGTAAAAGAAGAAAGACACCAGGCAGGAAAACAAGCTAAGCTACTTTTCTAGTAACCCCTAAAATAACTTCTGTATGAACAAAAGCACAAGTGGAAATTAGCGGTTAAATATTGATAACTGCAAAAAGGTCAGAAACGAACCTCATTTGGAAAGGGTATAATCAATAAATAAGCAACCTTGTTATGAAGACATTGGATTTTTCTTAGGGTCAGACAGAATCTGAAAATAAAAAATATAGAACAGAATGCAGAGCAACTCAGTTCCTACCAAATTTTCACCAACAAACACCAATAATACCTCAGGGGGCAAAAAAGAGAAAACTGTTGATCTGTTTGTAAATTGTTGATTTGGTTTACCATATTTTTTTAAAAAGTTTTTTTGTTATAGAATATTAATTTTATTCCTGTATTCAGTTAGGAGAGATAGTGTCTTTCCAAAATGGGGTAATTTTTTTTTGTGGAACAAATTTGGAATGCCAGCTCTCTTGTGAAACAGAACATTTATAATAACACTCAAAAGAAAGGAAATTTGCAGTCTGTTTGCAGCCAGTTTGCTGGAAGTATTTGCTGAACTTGCTAGTTCCTGAAAACAAAAATAATACTTCAGAAGACTGTCTACTTCACAATTAGCTTTATCCACAGACCAGGCATTTTGGGTAATCTGTGGCTAAGGACAACCAAGCAGAACCAAAATGTTTTCAGCCATGAGTGATACCTGTATTTAATCAGGACCAAAGTTGATCTAGGCAGCTACAGCCAATATGAATGACAAATTTTAACACTAATTAACTTGTTAGACGAATTACACTAAATACAGTAGCTTCCAAAACACAGATTTCATTTTATTAAGACTAAGTTCTGAGAAATCCCATTGTTTATTCCCAAGATCTGTATCCAAATGCAACTGAGTTAAAAATGTTGCAGGGAAAAGAATGGCATCATGTCACACTTCCTGTGATATGTGGTTTCTCTCCTCAGTTCACATTACTTAAGAATTAGAACCCCTTGTAAATGTTTGGAGTGATGGGATATGCTAAAATACAACAGTGACTAAGTTATGCATTGTCCTATTTGTGTGACATCTGTTATATTGAGGAAACCAGGAATTATTGCCATGACATGGAATAATTGCAAGGCTCTGGTTGTGTTCTCATGCTCTATCACACATGAAGAAGAACAAATCTTTAGGTTTTGTGTGGCTTCCATATTCTGATCTCATAGGAGAATTGTCTCTAAACTTGGTTTGGCATTGCAGAAATATAAATTCTGAACAGGAGTCTGAAGAACAGAGGGCAGGGTGAATGAGACTGTTAAAATCCTTATGGGACAATAAAAGCCTCATGTCTGGACATATCTTGTAACACATAAAGACTGATTTGAGCAGCTCCATTTAGTTTTCAGGGGACTGATAAGCTAGAGCATCGTGACTCACTTGTTCCTCTGTGATGTGGAATTCCCCTGTAATCAATCTAGAGGTTACTTTGACTCAGTCGAAGCAGATACTGTCAGTGGAAAACAATGATTCTGTTTTCTAAGCTTGATCCAAACTCATGGGAGCTTTCATGACAGCTATCATCCTTCTTGCCAGATCAGGTCAATCTTGTGTGACACTATCACCATTCCACAGTCAGAAAGAAAAATAAGGAGGAAAAAATGCTATAAATACATTCAAGCTGCAGAAAACAGTGATGGATAATGAATTTCTAATAGATTTTTTTTTTTGCTTCTTTCTTTATAAAAACCCGCTATTTAAAGCTACTTGTTTTTTTTTCAATTACTTTGGAAATTGCTTCCTTTCTTCCTACTGCAAATCCTACAGGTTGAGAACTCTAAAATACTACTAATACCTTAGGATTTGGGCAGATTGGCCATAAAACAGTCTACAGGTGGCCATATAGGGAAATGTCAGTAGCTCATGCAGAGCTCTTGACCTCATACAGAGCTCATACAGAGCTCATGCAGGTCAGTAGTGTTTCTTAAAGTCTATCTGTGGTGCACACAGTAAAGAAACAATTCCAGAGAATTGTTCTTAATCCTGGGGGCTTTTTTAAGCATTCCACTGCAAGTTCTCAGTGTTAGTAATTCGGTTAGATGCAGGACAAATATCCTGAAAGCTAAGCAGTATTTTCTCTGGTTGGGAAATACATAGTTTTACCTTGCTGAGATAAGCATTAACTCTTTTTAGTGTGAAGGTAATTTTCTACCATGCTTCCTTAAATTATTTATTGTTTTAACATGATTGTCAGTAACTTGACTTAGTGGTCTGTTTGGGCAAAAATATATTTCTGGAAGTAACACTCAGTGCTGAAAAGAATTGGAAGGAATATTTATTTGTATATTGCCTTTCTATATCTGATCAAAGGTCTTTAAAAATAAGAAGACCATGGCCAAAAGACTAAATTTAGGGTTCTTGATGTCCTGTGCCTAATGACTCTGTCATAGTCGACCCATACACATTAATCTTCACAGAAAACTTACACATTAAGTTTGTGACTTCACACATTTTTACAAATGTTTAAAGTTCTAGCAGTAAAATGTGTGTCTCTGCTCTGAATCATATTTCTCAAATAGTTTTTCTCCTGATAGATATTTAAGAAAATATTGAATAAACTTTAAAAAGAGAATATGTTATATATTGATTCAGATGAACTATCTATTAGTGGTAAACTGCAGGGGCAGAGAATTTTCTGATCCTTTTTTTACTGGCAATTACTGGGGTTCATTCTCTGGTAAAAAGAAAAACTCATATCAAAGTTGGATGAGAAAAAAAATCATATTTGCAGTTTTCTGGATAAATTGTAGAAATATTAGCTGTTCAATGAGAAGGAAACACATTACTTCCTTTGTGATCCAGACTTAAAAAAAATATAAATAAACTCTGGTCAGCATTGTATTTTATGAAGTGTATTAAGCAAGACTGGACAACAGCCCCGGGATTGAATCGTAAAGTCCTAATTGTGGATTACAAATGGTTTCAGAGCCCAAATTTGACATGGGAGTGCTCAGACTACTGAGTTATATGGCCCATCAAAATCTGTCCATGTCCAGGAACACACAGGATATGTGGAAACTGGGTAGCTTGAAAGTTAACAGAAAAGCAAAACAAGAGTTTTTTAGCTGAAATATGTTAAATTAATTTTGATACTTAAGACCTTGAATAGAACTTGCTACAATTTGTCATTTTTGGCAAAAACCTAAATATTTTGTTTTGCTACTTCCGAGTAAAAATTAATAAAGGGTATTTTGACCCATAAGAGACAATAAATCTGAGTGTGGAATGTTAATTGAAAAAATTATTTCTTAAGAACATCTTTGAGGCTATTTCAGGTTGAGATTTTGCTTAAGGATCTGATTCAACAACTACCATAGTTTAATATTTGATAAAAATTACCATATATAGAATAGTTATTGAATTCAAGATTACCATATTAAAAACATAACTTTAGTTTTAATTTCTGTTAAGGAGATATTTTTGTTTTGCTAATGAAATAGTTTTTAGAAAATGCTGTAGCTAATAGAAAACAAAATTGACAAGAAACTAAATGAAGATGACTACAACTATTGCTTTCCCTGAAAGGAGAACTGCTGCTCCTTTTAAGTTCTTTTGTTTTTTGTTTTATGTGTCTCTATATCAGTTCCATATCCAAAAATAATATAATGGATACATGCAGGGGTAGGAGGATCCTTTTGTGAACACTCAAAATTTCCTTCAATAGATATAGAATGATACACTAAATAGAGAAGTTAATTTCTGTTCAGTGATACATCTTTATTTTCTTCTGCTAAATGCTTGCCATCCAGGGATTGACATTGTTTGATGTTAAATCAGGAAATAAGAATTAAGAAATAAATATATTTTTATTAATTATATAAAGGAAAGAAGCTGGCTTCCTAACTCTTAATTAAATTCAACCTGTACATACTTAGTAGAAAATAATTGTGTTATCCTTGTTTTATTTAGTTTACTTTCCTCATAGGGATGGGTAAAACAAATGAATTTGGGGAATTAAATATTATTGTTACAATGAACAAATAATTATTATGGAATATTTAACTCAATTTACTAGAAACAGAATTCATAACACATATCTCTGGAAATTAATCCAGTAACATATTTTTTAGTGATTACATTCATGGTTTGAGAAACTGCATAGGTAATGAATGAAAAGATTGGTTTTCTTGATATAAAAATAAGTTTTATTAACAATAAGCAGTTTTGGTCTGACTGTAATGCAAATACGTAATTCTCAAAGAAATGCTTTTTAAAGAATTTACCTCTCAAAATGCCATCTATCTTACAGAAGAATAAACAACATAATTGTTATAATTACTTCATTATAATTATTTATTCCTGTATAATTATTTAATTCTAATTAATTATGTTTAAAATGTAACTAGACATTGATGCCATGTCATACAGAGAATTCATTTCAAGTTAAATGTATATATTCCTACTCCTGTAATAATACTGTTTCCTATTTGCTTATTCAGGCCTGTCAGAACAACATTCCAAATCTTTAACTTTTTAATTTAAAGGAAATGTTTCTGCCTAACGAGTAAAAAGCAGCATGGATTAATCCAGTGAATTGATAAATAATGGAACTATGGCACCATGGGGGTCAAATGAAACAAAGTCCAGAAAATTAAACACATGGATAAAAGCAAACAAAAAAAACCAAACAAACAAACAAAAAAAGACCAGGATGACAGATACATACTTTCAATCACTCAAACGCTGTTTTAGTAGAGATGGGTTATAGATGCTGTTCACTAAAACTACAGACCTTTAACAACTTCTGTGGATTTGCAGCTTTAAAAGCAACCTTAACCTAGTAAGCAACTTTTTTTTTCAAGCACAATTTAGGAAAGCACTCTTTATTTTCAAAATGGTTGACTGGGTGATACTAAAATAAACTCAAAGATATTTTTGATTAAAATCTGTTTTTATTTAATCTAGCCTCTCTTATTTTCAGGTAAGAAATTTCAGATACTATTACGAACAATGTCAGTAAAAAGGGTGGAAATACTTTAGCCAATGTAATATTGAAGACATTAATGGTGAAATATTTTACTTTTGTGGTGTTTTAGGACTGTGATACAGGAAAAAAAAAATTAATCAAAGATTGCTTTTTGCTTTTTGCCCAATGCCTCCCACATTTCTTTACAGAAATGGACAGAATTCCTTTTAGTCATTGCAGGATTTGGAAATGTTATTTTTCTACATACTGATATTGCTTCAAACACAGTAATTCTACCACCTGTGTAGCCTCCTGGTAGGACAGACATTTTTTTAATAATGAGATTTTTTTTCTCTCAGAACTGATAGCCTTAATGCATGATGCTATTACTGTGTTTCATGCAAAGGCAAGGACAACTCTCATAACAAAAACCCACACCCAAAATTTCTTTGTAATAATGTTCAAAACAAAATAGGAATTCTATTCAGAGCATTCTATTCTATGTCTCTCACAAGCTTAACCTAAAATAATTGGACTTTTGCACAGATTAAGTTGGATTTTCAGGGATGATGACTGCCTCACACTCCTGTTGATTTACCTCCCAGACACATTCCTAGTATGTGTTAAGCTGTGTCATGTAATGTTGGTTACTGCTCAGGAGCTTTCACCACAGAGGTTTATCCTAACAAAGACTTGTAAAAGTTGGAAAGAAGTCAGTACATGACAGTCTGATGAGCAGAAGGACGTGTTGTTCAAGCTCTATTGTGTCCATTAATGACACCTTGAACAATACTTTGTTGGTAAAGCCAAAAGACAAAGTACAGCACCAGTGAAATGGTATAGCTATTATCTGATACAAATAAAGCTATGAGGTTGGATTAAACCTTTGCAAGAAAAGCCATGTAAATAGCCTGCCTGTAAAATAAATTTACATAGAATAAAAGTCATGAGCAACCTGATATAGCTTCAAATTCAGATGTGAATTTGAAGCTGATCCTTCTTTGACCAGCATATTGAATTCAAAATCCTCCAGACATTCCTTTCAGCCTACCTTATTCTTTAATTTTATGAACTCAGAAAGTGAAATTATGTAAGCTGAGGGAAGAATGGGTTCATATGTTCATACAAATACTTTCAAAATTCAATAACAGGAACTAATAATGAAGGAGAAAAGAGCCAAAGAATCAAAGAATTATGTCTACAGTCCTTATCTCGTAATTTTCCGGGTTAAACTACACTGTGCTGTGTTTTGCTGGCACAGACCTGCACAGCAGGATGCAGTGAGAGCAAATTAAATGTACTCCTAAGATACCTATTTTGCTTCCTTTCTCTTCCTGTGCAAATTCCAAAGCTTCACAGCACCAGGGTACCTCCTGTAAAGTCTGATGGTAAAGACATTCCAAACTCTCTGAACTCCATTTTCTTCTCCTCTCAAGCAAAAATTTCTCCATGTTGAGAGCCATTTCTAACTGCTGTGATAAAGATACACCACAGAGACATTGGTGAAGCTTCTGTTCTGGAACTGGTTGATATCTGCTTAAGAAAACCATGGCAGAAATCTGGCACAAACCATGAAGATATGCAACTGGGACAGGTGGAAAAAAAAATAAATTGTTTCAGTCACAAAATTCCTGTGTAGTTGCAAATGATGGTACAGAAACTGCAAGGTGCCCATTCAGGACACAAGTGAGCAAAGAACACAAGTGCTCTAATTTCAAAGTGTTCCATTTCAAATGTCAGTATCTGTTGTATTGATAGTCACTTCACCTTTACCTTTACTCCCTCTTTGTGTCAGTGGGATTCCTGACACAGGGAAGAACTATCTCAAACACTGTCTACCCTTCTCCAGGGGTAGATAAAGACAAGATAAAGAACTTTTCTCTGTGGTTGAATAATGACCAAGAATTATTCCAGCCTTTTGAGCTACATTCGCCTGTGCAATGAACACTACCCCAAAGAAAGAAAGGAGGACAGAGTGACAGAGGGAAAAGTTAAGTTCCCTTCACAAAAGCGGTGATTTTGATTGTTAACATCACCCCTCCCTGGAGCTACCTTGCCTCTGGCAATTCTTGTGGTCTCAGTCTCACTATGCTTTCTTCCCCTGTTCCCTCCCTGTATTTATTATTGTTGTTTCTTTGAGATTCAATAAAGACCTAGAGGATCACAGAACATGTGAATGAAACTTAAATCTTATCAACTAACTTCCTCATCCCATTTTCCTAGTTCTGCTTTCAAAACATTCACTTGAACACATTTTGATGAGAGTATCCCAAGATAATCAAGATAAGTCTGATTTATTTCACAATTTTTCCCCATTTTAAATTTCGAATTGTCTGTATACAGCATTTTTAAAGTTTGAAGACACTTGAACAGCAAAATTATTAATGCCTAATCCTGATCCATTAATCACATGTCAATTTTTTACTTAATTGAAGAGCTGAAAGAAACTGAGAGTACAAGAGTTTGAAGTGTCTTATTTATGAGTGCATCTTTTAGCAATTTATGCTTAGCCTGGTATATATTGGGAGCCACCAGTAATATTAGCACTGTCAGGCTAACTGAAATAAGTTTTAGCTGAAGAAAATAACAGGAAGTTGTTCATTGTAAAGGTTAAGTATGCAGAGCAGTGTCTGTGTATATAGCCAATCCTGTCACCATTAAGTGCAAAGACTGTGACAGTCAAACTTCTTAAAACATTCACTTTTCAAATGCACAGAGATTTCAGACCACTCTTCATTCTGTCTCAAGCAGTCCTGATATATATCCAGAACATTGCCAGCAGGTCAAGGGAGGTGATTCTTCTGTGCTCAGCACTGGAGACACATCTGGAGTGCTGTGTATAGTGCCGAGTTCTCCAGTGAGGAACAGACACGGATGTATTGCAGTATGTTCACCAAGGCACTGGAGCATGTGGAGTATATGAGCAAAATCTGACAGAGCTGATGCTGTTCAGCCTGGAGGACAGAAGTTTCATGGAATCAACATTTATAAATGCCTGATCAGAGGTAAAGGGAGAGGTTCAAAGAGGATGGAGCCAGATAGCAAAGGCTTTTCTCCGTGATTGCCAATGAAAGAAACAAGGAAATGAGCACAAGCCTAAACACACAAAAACGATATGTCCTTTTTTCCATTTTACTGTGAAAGTTGTCAAACGCTGGAATGAGGGTATCTAGAGCTGTGGAATTTCCATCTTTGACAGTGTTCAAAACTGGAAAGGACATTTACCCAAAGAACCTATCCTAGGTAAGTCTGTCTTGAGCAGGGCTTGGACTAGGCTATCTCTAGAGGTCTCAGTCATTCTCTAATTCTATGTGTCTAGAAATTATACCCCTTGCCAGTGAAAACACTCTGTGGGATGATCAGATCCTGAAAAGATCAATTTGTGACATTGTAAATACAGAAATGCACATGATTTAGCTCTAATGAATGCAAACAAATCATTCTCTCACCTGGATTAGCTCATGGGTGCTAAAGTAGCTGTAAATCCTCTCCAAAATCTTCTCTGTGGTATAATATTAAAAGTGCAACTTTGCCCATAGTTGTTAGATAGAATAAGAAAATCAAGGATCAAGTAAACCAGAAGATATTTTCTTGCTAGTATACCATGGAAGTGGGTATGTAGTTCAACCTCCTGTACATTTACTTCTGTCGACTGGAACTCACCGCTTGGTATTTTACATCTAATGTTTGCCTTAATATTTTACCTAGGCTTAGCTAGTATTTTCTCTGCTGTATCAGCGTATCGTAAGAAAAAATTCATGGGTGGGAATGGTAGAAGCTTTGCTGTTTGGCAGTTATATGAAGAGTTTGGACTTCATTGCAGGAATTCTGTATTGACAGAATTAAATTTATGAAGAGTTTGCAGCAAAGAGGGAGATGTTTCTAAGTTAGGAGCTACTTCAGGCTCCTCATAGAGCTTGCCAAGGGAATGTGAACTGCAGGTTAATCATGGGGGAGATCTCAGACACCTTGAAGACTGGCCTGGTTACTGTGCATGAGCATCACCTTGAAAGAAGCAGAGTGCTGCATGAGATGTCTTTGCCTGAAGTTTCTGCTCACTGAATATTACAAGAAAAACAAAAGTCTGCTTCTAGTGAGTCACAGGTCAGGCAGCAACTGCAGAATTTCTCAGATGGGACCACACACACAAAACCCCATAACTAAGTGTTTGGGGCTTTTCTAATTTGAAACCTTTCCTGGCACCCAAGGCTTAACTTTCCTGTTTCTTTCTTGGGAAACAGAACTGTGAAAATATTTTTCAGTACTTGGATATTAATTCTGCCAGCTGTGAAAATGTAGAGTAGGAAAATTATGCTCTATATGTCCATAGGCCTGATTTCAAATAACCCTGCATACTTTAAAGATAGTTTTCAGAGAATAAGATTCCCGGATTCACTTACACATACCTAAATGAATCTGATGAGACACTGGGAACTTCAGTGAATGAGTATTGAAAGGTTTTTTAGGCTTTCCTGATATTTTACTCTATCTCCAGCCAAGGTAAGTTGTCATGATAAAATAGGGAGTATTGGGAACATATCTCAGTAACAGGAAATTTTCATGTCTCTCTGGTCTGGGGAGCAATTGTTCTCAGAAATTTTTCATGATAAACTTTCCAGTGATGATATTTCGTTTGTATTGTAACAGAAAAAACAAAATGTACAATGAATAAATAACCCTTCTCTGTCCGTTTCAATGACATTTGAATTTGTCATATTTTTCATTTCTGTGTTTGTTCTGACTCTGAGATACATTTTTCCACAATAAAACTCTTCATTTTCTTCCTTATATTAAATCACAGTTTAGATTAACTGGTGCTTTTTAAACTTAATTTTGTTGTGTAAGACAAATTAATTTCTGTTGGTCAAATAGAAACAGCTGAATATGCCTTTTTGTTTAGCTTTACAACTGGCTTTAGATGTAGCCATTTAGGATAATGTATAGTGGTAAATAAAATGTCATTATATGTTTTTATATACTGTCTCTGGTTTCATAGGATTTTATTACCATCCTTTATTTTCTCCCTCATTTATACATGAAACTAATAATCTACCACATGTTTTGTAGATACAGTATCTGCAGGCAATATAAGTAGCAAAAATATTTAATTAAAAGTAAGATTCAACTACTGGAATTATCAGTGAGAACTCATAGAGCTAAAATATAATGAAGGGAAAGTTTTAATCAAATTGCATGGAAAGGAAATTCTGGAAGACCTCATCTCTGTCACATCCCTGATTGATAAGACAGATGTGCAAGTTGTCTCTTGTTAAAATTCAAGCCAGAGATTTAAAATTTTCCTTCCCTTCAATTCATTGAAGCATCCGGTGGGAAATAATAATTGTAAGAGTTTATAACTTGATACTTCAAGATACTTCAAGTACCCTTTTCTGGTGTTACTGAAAATGTTATTGCCCCTGATTTTCTTTTCCACTGAAATAACTAGTTTGTCTCTCATAATACAAATGGTTAATTTCACTACTTGTACTATGATGTGCACATCTGGATTCAGGTAGGTTCCTAGGTGGTGCAATTTTGCACTTAACATTTCCTACAGAGTTCTCTTTGATATTTATTTTTTGCAGATTATTGCTCTTCTTTCTCCTTTGATTCACCATTTAACTGTAGCAGCCTCTATCTTTGGGGTTTTTACCCATTTCAGGATTTATGATACACGTGGAGGATTTCTAAGGTATAGTTTTTCACTGGAATGGTTCTTCCAACTAATATCTCGTTGAAAAATTTGTCACCATGCTGTTGTAGTAATAATGCAATTGTACATATATGGATATATGGTGAAGTGCAAGGAGAAACTATTTCTCTCTTTTACCATTCTGATCTTTTTTTTTTTTTTAATGAGACAAATAAGCAATTTATCTACACAAATAAACCCACAAAGAGTAACAGCACCCACTAGAAAAAGAATTTGGGAAGGGATAGCTGTTAAGAACATATACATATGCAAGAATATCAAGCATAGATAAAAAGATATATACACTTTTTTGTCCCTAAAGCTATGAAATTGCCACAAAATTAGCATTCTAGAGATATGAAGGGGAAAGAAATATCAAGAGTCTGATAGCGATAGTCCATCAGGTTGTTGCTGTTTTAAATCAGGGCATCTGTGCTGTTTATGTCTCCCTCACATCTGGACAGTGGACATCTGTTACCTGTTAGCTTCCAGTTCAACAACCTTCAGGCCATCCTGGGGGCCAATTCTTTCAAAATGCTCTGAGATTTTTCTGCATCTCACACACTTACCTTTTGTAGCACAAACAAACTTCGAATCTTGAAAAAAACCCCATATTCTATACTTTCTACAGCAAGGTGAAATATTTCTTTTTCAAATCTTATATCTCACAAAAAAATTCAATGCAATCTTTCCATCAGTGGACGTTTCCTGGAAAACCCTTTCGTGAATGAAGAGTATATTTGTTAGTATGTTTTTTATGGGTTTTTGTACATAAAAATCTTTTTTTCCCTTCTTGCGTGCATCAGGAAGTAATAACTTGCAGTTAGCATGAGCAGTTCCATTTTATAAGTTTTACATTATCAGTTTTATTTATTCAAAGCAAATTAAAAATCAGATTTTCACTTGACCATTGTTTCATGTACCCAGAATAATGATCTCAAGTGTCCTACTCTACTCCTGATCTCCAGTTTGTCCACCTCTAGGAAATTTTGAAGAAAGACTGTATTCTTGTGACATTTACATGTCAAAATGGTCACAGTTAGGGTTCTCAGGGTGTTTGTTGAGGCTCTGTGCAGGCTCAGGTTTGTACCACCTCATGCTTGGTTCATTGTTGTGCTAGATGTATGATATCTAAACCTACAGAGAATTTCTAATTGTGTTTCTCTCTAAAATTGAAGGACACACAGTTTTTCTCCAGTTCTACATGTTAAATGTTGATGTTTTTCTGTAAATTCCTTTTTAAAAATTTCTCTAGTACCTAAATTTGAGCTTTTCTTCTTTTTCTGTACAATTTTTGTGACATCTCGTTTTGTCCTTTTTTTGTTATTAAGAAACTGATAAGCGAGACCAGACACCATAAAACATTTTAATAGCTAATTAGCTAACCTTTCTTCACAACTAGTTTTAGCCAGTCGTTTGTACTAAAATATAAATACCAAATAAAAGACAGCAAAAAGTACATGTTATTCTGCAGCCAGTTGTAAGAGTTTCTTCAAGTGACCAGCAAAACAATGAAAATTAGGCAGGGGCTAAAATAGATCTGCAGCTGAAAGAAAGATTGACTTGCTAGTATTTTTGTGGATTCATAAGCATGATGAAACTGAGTATATATTTAAAACAGAACAAGCCAAAAAACCATAAAAGTTGAAAGTGATTGGGTAAGAAGGACATACTAAGTAAAAATTAAATCCAATAGTTATTAGTTCCTACTCTGTTCTAGCCAGTCAGTATATTAAATGGTTTTCCTGGTTTTTAAGAACATACAACTTTGGAAAAAAAGTCTTTAAGAAAATCAGTATTGCATTATCTATGTTCATAAATAGAAACTGAGAGAAATTAATTTAAAATATACTGAGAGTCAATTGAGAAATTGAATTAGAGTTCCTAAAATTAAAGACAATATTTTGGATATCTTATTGCTGAGCTGAAAGGTTGGCTGAGAAGGATGTGGGATATCCATAGGCAGAAAATTCTAAGAACAGCTCTTGACAAGCTACCCCTCTCTTAAAATAGGAGATCAGACTAGAACTTTCTTCCAGCCTTAACTTTCCAATGACAAAGATTATACTTCACCAGGCAGCTCTCAGGAAATCTGCTTTAACAACTGTTACAATGGAAAGGAATTAATTTCACATTTCAGTTTCGTGGAAGTGCTTAGGTACAGAGAGTAAAGAAATGAGAGAAAATCAGGAATTCAGGCAGATAGGTAAAAAGACAATAAGCCAAAGACAAAAAAAATCATATTTACATCAGGGAAATTTCACTACATATTTTCACTCCATTGCTATTTTTTTATATCAGGTATGTACAAAATGCTGTCATCTGCTATTGCACTAAACTAGTGTGGTCATAATAAAAATTATTGATACTTTATTATTGATATTAATTATTGATCACAACAAAACTATGTGATACTGAAAATGTGGCTAATTATCTCAAGTTTGTAAATGTCAATAGACTGCTGTCTAAAATTTTAGACTTTTCTGGTGACTCCTTTTTTCTCCATAATTATTTGCTTGCTGTTCTCCAAACTCACTCCAGTATGTACATCTTTCTGATAAATCACTTCCAGAATGTAACACAATGTTCTAGCTAGAGATGCCCTACTGCCACATCATTAGTTACTAATGTGATAAACATTGATATTGATGGATGGGATGCTACAAAATAGATTCATTTTTAACTGAATCAACATTAAAATTTTGGGTTCTGGTATTCACTCCATATTTTGTAAGTTCTAGTCTGAAAGAAGACTAAAATATGGGTTTATTTTTAAAGATATGAAAAAGAATTTAGTTTTTGAAAATATTCCAAGATTTCAAAAGTTGGATTTATTCTGTGTCATTATGAGGTGCTAAAAGCCAGAGAAAAGAGCCCTGAATCAGGGCCTTCTGTTTAGGATAATGCTGAATAATGTGAGATCTGAATTGCTACTCTGCTTGAGTCAGGTTCAAGTTAGGTTTCTCACCTCCCCCAAAACAGCTCTAATTACAAAATTGTACAAGGTGCAATCCCTGCTATTCTGGCCTTGCCTGAGTGTTGCTGTCACACAAATATTTTTATTTGATCTTCTCAGGGAGAGTGAATCAGTAATTGATGCAGTCAATTAAATACCTCCGTTAATTCTTATGGAACCATATCTAGTAAATCTTCGCTGTCCAAGATACAAATTTCAAGTTTATCTGTAGCTGATTGGTCACTTTTAGCCTCATTGATCAGATTTACAGAAAATTAAGTGGGAAATGTGATGGACCCCGTTCATTCCTGTGCAGTAGAAGATGTAAAAGTCACAGAGCTCTAAACCCTCACGTCCTCTCTAAGGAGCAGAGAGAGCCCTGGCTGTGCTCCTTCCTGAAGGTCCTCTGGGACTGTTCTCTCCCATGCACTGAGTATCTAATTCTGCAGCCCCATCCCAGCCTCACCCTGCCTTCATAGGTCCCAATCGACTCTGTGCTTGCTGGTTTAAGAGAACATCACTGCCTTGCATAGAATCTCTGCAAAACACGGCAGATACCAGCTTGAGTTTGACTGACTTTAATTAGTGTGAAACTCCAGGCTGGTGTGCTCTAACTGAGGATGCTTTGACCCTGCTCTGTCAGGAGCTTCAAGTGCAAACAGAGTCCAAAATTGGTTAATACAACAAATCTTTTTGAAAAATGAGACAAAACAGAACAAACCAAACAAATAGAAACCCACACCAGGGACTGGAAGACAGAACAAATATCAAAGTACCTTTCATAGGTATGAGGTCCCAAATTACTTACTTTCCTTAGCAAGGATACAAACTTTTTGATAATAATATCGAGGACTGAATTTTTCATAGTAAATGTATGTATTTTGCTGAGATATTCGAAGTTAGAAGTGTAATTAGCTGCTCTGTACTTTTTCAAGTATACATGAAAAGAGATCAGAAATTTTACAGGCTGATTTCATATATCATTGTCTCTGGCTAACTGTGTATTTCTGATCTTCCACATGAAAATAAGGAGAAAATACACTGTCACTTAACAGTGAATAACATAACTGAGAAAAATCATTGAAGCAAATCGATGGGAGTCAATACTGAAGTTTACATTGAGCATAAACTTTATTGAAGACTCATATTTCAAGGATCACTTTCAGATACAGTTGGATTAATCTCTGAACCTTCATTTACCATTTACTGAAATAAGAAATATACTGAATAGCTCCTATCTAAGAGAAGTAAGAGAAAAGTTAGGAATAACCCAATGAAAGCCTACTAACAGATTAACTGCTCAGAGAATTTAACCTATAACCACTTAACTTAAGGTCTAAATGTGTATGTCAAAGCTGTATATACAACTGTATTGTAGTTTCTCAGGAGATAATTCAGGTAGTTTGTATATTGTTACATGTTCTAATAATTTGCTTGATACCTAACAGAACCTCTTCTGGTCAGCAAAGAAAAATTAACCTTTTAAACATATATTATCCTGAGATAAATTAGAAATATTAAGTGAAGAGAGAAGGTATTTATCAATTAAATAATCTTGGGACTCTCCCCAGTCAGTATGACAGCAGATATGAGCAAAGTTTTAAATTTAATTTAGTAACCAGATGAAAAATCTGAACAGAGCTGATTTCTTTTTTTTATTTACCAGTGCACAAGAAAGAAATATACTTAAATATAGTAACTCCCTAATTTAAAGCAAAAATATGTCAATGAAAGACAACAGGGAAAGACTTTGAGATGTTGTATAGCAAAAACTGGGGGGAAAGAAGAAAAGATTGATCTTTAAACCCTCTTTAGCAAACCTGCCAAGTCTGTGGTAGGCAAAATCTTTTTTGCTTTTTACAAATTAGTATATGAATAACAAATCCTGGTGTCAGATACTGTACTCAGTTCTCTGTTTCTTAAAGATACAAATCTATTATTGTCCTTATCAAGGCTGGTGGAAATTTAGGAATGCACAATGGACTAGATTAGGTTTGTTCTCTATTCCAGACACTTCTGATATGCAGTTTAAGATTTTGGCATTTTCTGCCTTTTGCATAATTGATTTTACAATCTTAATGACATTCCTTTAGTGCTTATCTTCAGTGAGATGGAAAATCTGCTCAAAATTAATTTAGAGTACATCTCAGAGATCTTGGCAGATGGAGGGACCTTACCATCAGCCTCTAGGACAAAATTAATGATAGCAAAATGAAAATGCCTTCTCTAACTCTTCGTGTCCTAAGAGGTCTCCTGTTTATCATTCATCTGTATGACTCTGGGAAAATTAACTTGATTTTAAATATTTCTCTTGCAGACAGATGAGAGGAAAAAAATAATTTGTGAACATGTGTAGAATTTGTCTGATCTGAAAACTTCTATGGGCCTCTTTTGAAGCTCTTTCAAACTCCCTTTTTTCTCTGGAAAAACAAACTTCATAATCCAGCACTGCTTAACTTCCACAGCAGGAATGAGGTCTTGCCCCTTATTCACAGAGTGGTTTGGGTTAGCCTACTGCAACTTAAACTGCTTGATACCTCCTGCAACACCTCTTAGGAAAGAACATACACTACTTTGTCATACACTGATATATAATCACCTCTTGGAAGTTAACTCTAAGAACTGGAAATAATTAGTCCAGTGTACTGGAAAATCAAGATAAGAAGATAGGTTTTGTCTTTCAGTTAAATTTGGGGACTACATTTCAGGCACTGTAGTATTAACACCCATCAGTATGCATAGGTTGTATAGATATGTCTATAATCTAACCTTTGAACCTGAAGAGCAAACATACCCCTAAGGATTTATGATTATTTTGTTTGTTTATTTTGATATATTGTGGTTCGTTTTAATTCAGGACAGAGAGTAACAATAAGCAATATTGCTTTAGATGTGAAAATGATGTATCAGGTTCAAGCAGGCAGCTGCAAGCAGCTGGGTGCCAGTCCTCAGAGTGATTTGTGAACAATATCAAAACCTTGCCTTTTGGAAAGCATAGTGAAAGACATTAAAACCTTTATTATTGATTATGATTAAGACTGGCCCAAGCACTTGTCCCACACATACTCTGCCAAAGCAGACATGTTGGAGTTGTGGATTACCAAGAAGTTTTGGCACTGTATCAGACCAACTGTCTTGGCTGAAATGGGGTAAAAGATAAATCTGATAATGGTAAGTAGATGAATATTATAATACTTCCTAGAACTATGTTTTGGGAGATATCCCAGCCTTTTGGAAGGTCTTTAAGTTGTGGAAAGCCAGATTCTCTAAAGCAGTCCTTGTAGCCAAAGAACATATATTGCTTCAGATAGAAAATAGATTCTCTCCAGGGACAGAAACTTGGCACATTAACTTGGGGGAACAAGAAGCTAAGAAATGAGTGCAGTTTCAAATAATAGGGACCTTGGGAAAAATCTAAAAAGCTTTCATCCAACTTTTTACAACCTTTGATTAATCCTTAGAAATTGAATACTGAAAGATCTCTTTCCACTGTCTCAATCTATCCAATGTTTCCCCCACCCATGTAGACATCCTGTCTCCTTGCCCAACAAATCCTCCAGTCCCCTGCTTCTTCTTTGGCAAGTCCTTGTTTTCTTTCTAGTTCATTGAGCTGTTTTTCTGCTTCTACAGCCTCTAATCACCATCTTAGGTACATACAAGTGCTTCCTAATCCCAGCTTTTTATTGCAAATATTTTTTAGAGTCATCATATTGCATATGCACCTGAAGGACAGGATCCCATCCAGAGGGACCCAGACAAGATTAAGAAGTGGCCCATGGGAATCTCGTAAGTTTTAATAAAACTGGGTGCAAGGTGATGCACCTGGGTTTGGCACAAACCCCAGGCATCAATCCAGGCTGGGGGATAACATTGGGAGCAGCCTTGCCAAGGAGGACTCGGAAGTGCTGCTGGCTGAAAAGCTGGACATGAGCTGGCAATGTGCACTTACAGCCCAGAAAGCTAAATATGTCCTGGGATGCATCAAGAGCAACATGGGCAGCAGGTCAAAGGACATGACTTTTCCCCTCTCTCCTTTCTCACAAGATCCCACCTGTACCACTGCATCCAGCTCTAGTGCTCCCAGCCCAAGAAAACCATGGATCCCTTGAGTGAGTCCAGAGGAAGCCATCAACATAATTAGAGGGATGGAGCACCTCTCAAATGAGAAAAGACTGAGAGAATCAGGCCTGTTCATTCCAGAAAAGAGAAGACTTTGGGGTGACCTAACTGTGGCCTTCCAGTACCTGAAGGAAGCCTACGAAAAAGACAGAGGGGGTCTGTTTACAAAAGTGTGTAATGACATAACGAGGGGGGATGGATTCACTCTGAAAGAGAGTAGGGTTAGATTAGACATTAGGAGGAAATTCTTTACTGTGAAAATGTTGAGGCAGTGGAGGTTGCTCAGAGAATCTGTGGATGCCCCATTTCTTGAGATGTTCCAGACCAAGCTGCATGGAGCTCTGAGAAACTGGTCTAGTGGAAGATGTCCTTGCCCATGGCAGGAGGCTGGAACTAGATGATCATTAAGGTCCCTTCCAGTCCACACCATTGTATGTTTCTGTATGTGTTGGTAGGTTTTCCTGAGTGCTAGGGAAGGTCTGAGAAGGCTGTTTGCAGACAAGACCTGTTGGAAATTTTACTGGTGGATGCTAACCAGTTTCTGCTGGCTCTTAAAATCCTATAATTCAATACTATTTCTGCTTCCTCTACTGTGGAGAACAAATGTTGGTTATCACCAGCATGGTATGCATTAAGTGATACCTCAAACTGAGTTTTATGTGATCCATTTAAAATTTATATGTGTTTTAACTGTGATAGTAAATTCATATTATTCCTCCATTTATGAATGCATGTAGGAACTGTTCAGGAGACAAGTTCCAATAGATGGAACATCCTGATTTTCAAGGAACGTAACAGTTTTTGGGTAAGAAAGTTTTGGTTGTAGCACTAGAATGGCTGCAGTAGCATTGTTGAGTTGGCACTGGATGCAGCCTGAGCTAGCAGTGGCAGAGCTGTTTTGCATGGAGGTGAATATTTATCTGGCTTCATTATAAACTCTGACCATTCCAGCAGTCTGTGGCTCCACAGCTTGCCAGGGAGGAAGAAGCAAAGCCTGTACTGACAAAGCTAACTCAAATGCCTGGATCAATTTTAATTTGATCTGTATTACATGTGATAGCGTGCCTTTTAGTGATATCCTGGACCTAAAATGAGGAACAAATCTGTTCTAAATTATGATTTAGTGATTTGAAATTCTTGAAATATATTCCTGTGAGTTTTTTCTGATGTTTTCACGTCCAACTAAAATTATATATATCATTTCATGTTTAAGAGAAACAAGGACTGGCAAAGAGAAGAGAAAAAACCTGTGAAGTGATTGCATGTGCAGATTTCACTTTCTCAGAGCTGGTGATAGGAACATGGCTGTGTAGTAATTATTGAGTCGTTATAGCAGTTAATTTAGAAAAGGATTTTAAAAAACCTTTCAATTTATGTTGCCACAAATTATGATACAAGTGTAATGTTTGTAATGGTATTAAAAATGGTACAAATGTAGAATTGTTAGTAAGGTTGTGTTTAACTATACTGATGGATATTTTTAGAAAATTTTAATGAGTCTTATGTTACACTAAAGTTTTCTAGACCCCTATTTCACTCTTCTCCTTAAAGTACTCTTTTTCTGAAGAACTAGAGAGAGTAGTCTCATGGGTGGCTTTGCTAATGGAAGGTAATGATCACAGGCCAGGTGAACACTAGAAGCTCTTTGACCCATTGTTATGACCTGCCCTGGAGGTGGGGTAACTAAGGTTTGATTCATGGATTCCTTGGGACAGATTAGAGTGAAACAATACAGAATGGTGTTTAGANATAGAGGCTCAGCCCTGCTAAACACCGGACATATATATATATATATATATATTTGACAGGAATTTTGAGGAATTATGTGGGTTTTTTGTTATTATCTACAGAAATATAACAACATATAAGGAAAAGAAAGAAAGAGAAAGAATGGTTAAGAGTAGACAGTGGAAAGATACCACCACTCCTGGATCTAGCAACAAGATTTAAATGTCCATTGGTCAATGTGGTGGTCACAGTCTTGATCCATCAGGGATTGGGAGAGACCCAATAAAATACAAAGTTCAAAGGGTTAATATACAGTCAGGTTCAGGTGGGAATGCCAAGGTACCTGCTGTGGACGTTTAATGGTGTCTGATGTAACACTTTAGATCATGCACAGTCCTCTGGTGGATGGCCCCAGAAATTAGTCTGGGGGCTCTTTGGGAGTATTTGGTGGGTTATGATCCCTTTTAAGATATGACACCTGCCTCTTAGATTTTCATAGTTGATCCAGTTTTGTCTTGTCAGAGGGGATGCATAGGATGAATAACTTCAGTCTTACATGTGACCCCACAGGGTTAGGAGGGAGGACATTGCCACATTGGGATAAAAAACATTATCCCACCTGCTTCTTACCAGCCTTTTCTCTTCTCTGGCTCAAATGTCATCAGTCCCAGTTTCTCAGGGACACAATATTGCAGGGCTCAACCAGTGTATCTAAACAAAGTTTGTTTTGTCATCCTTCAGTGGTGAATGCACACCTGTCTGCACCTGGGCAGTTTTATGCAGATCAGAGGTTTCACCATTTCAAACCCAAAACCTCCTCTCCTCCCCCTTGGCTGGGGGGCTGCAATCCTGGCCTCAGCAAAGCACTTGCTGCTTTTGCAAAAGGTCGATTGCTTGAGTCATTAACCCTAACAATTTCAGTATCTCACATATATCTGAAAATTAACTCTGTAATACAAATTCCTTACTAAATGCTGATTTTGATTGATCCTATGAATGTTTGTTCGAATGGTAATAATTTGGAATGTGATATAAAGGAAGGTGGAGAAGGAACCCAAGGAAAACAGAACTTTAAAGAACAATAAAGACTTAGTTTTACTTTTATTGCATGAGAAAACACAAACTTAAATGTATATTGAAACTTCATTATACTGAAATGCTGAAGAAGCAGCAGATCTGTTTTATAATGGAGACTCTTCTTTCAAACAAGTGATGACTTCTAAATCTTTAAAACATTCTGTGTGTAATGGTTGGATAGCCATGTGCTGATTTAGGAGGTTTATTTCTTCAGAGAGCTGGTAATAGCAGAAATACCAAAATGTGTTGCAGTAGTTCTGAAATGGAGCTTCATTTGTGTGTGAGTGTGAAATAAATCAAATTATGTACTGCTACGTAGTGACATGCACTAATTCATTGCTTTTGATGCCACCTTTCATTTTCAATTAACGCTGAAGTTTCAATACCTTTGGCTCTGCAAACCTGCTTGGTCCTGCTTTGTCACTTTTATTCCTTTTGTAGTGTTGTGAAACAGAGGAATTCAGAGTTGGAATTCCACTTGAAATTAAGTTTATAACCAAAAAGAAAACAAATGCCTGATACCCTGAAACCTTGGCTCCTCCAAGTTATGCAAGAGTGGACTTGAATATGAATACTGAGTTTTCACTGCTGCTTTAAAAAGTTCAAATAAGAAACTTATGACAAATGCTCTTTAGAGGAGCTCTATATACCTGCTTTTTGTCATCAATGAGAACTGCAAATGAATACACAAATAAAAATAATTTTAAAAAGGTGAAAAATGCCTAGCAGTCTTCTATTTTAAATATTAAACTTCTTCATATATTAAATATCTTCCAGAATCTACCTTGTCATATTTTCATACAAGATAAGCAAATCCATAAATTTCCATTTCAGGTATGACACATAGTTTCTGTCCATAATTCTATAATCATTGTAACTTAAAGCAGCATCTGAAATAAATCTATTGATCAACTCTGTTGTATAAGCTAATACATAGAATATGTAGTTTGTTATGAAAATATAATTGGAAATTCAAACAGCATGCATTTTAAAAAATGCACAGTTAATCCCAAAGCTTGGAATTTCCTGTGAGATTTTTTCTTGGATTCATATTCATATGCTTTAATGTATCAAATATAGTCTCACAGACAGCAGCTTATCTGTAATCCCTAGCTTCAGGGAGTGACATTCTTAAATAGACTTTTATAAAACCTTCGGTTAAAATTTGATAACCATTAAACATAGGCCTCTACAAATTTGTATCCAATCATGTCTGATTGCATTTCACTGCATTCCCAACATGAGAGCAATGAAATGATGTTAGCCAAGAGCTATAGTATTAAATTGTATATAAATTTGAGTTCTGCATTTTCCTTAGTATTTTTCAATTTATTTGATTACTCTTTTCCTCTTAATGACAGGAACAATTTTTCAGAAACAGAAAACAACAGGGTCTTTATTCAGGGAAGATATGTTCACAAGATTATTAAAATTTTAACAGATAAACTGATGTATAGCTAAAATTAGGATTTACACATATGAAGTCAAGATTTATTAACTAATTTACTGTCCATGGATTCTACTGAGGCATAAGATGGTTAGAGGTTCCACTAAGGGGTAGGATGTTTAGGGCATAAATTCCTTAATGTGCTGTATCTCAGACACCTACGTTAGCTGGTGTTAAACTGGAATTCTCAATAAGCCATTGTATGTTTTGTATGTCCTGTGATGACTTATATTTCTTTAGTATGTTCATACATGTCTATGCATCTCCTTTAGTATATTTATCCTTTTTCTTTGATCCCATGTTTAAAAAGAATTTTTTAACTGAACTACTTTTCCTTCAGTCTTAGCTGATATAAGCGAGTTTTAGTGTCTCCAAAAATTTCAGTTCTTGCATGCTTTCTCTGGTCCAGATTTCCTGGTTTGAAGGTTGTGAGGTTTTGGGGAGGGGGCTGTTATTTTTTTGTTCAGATTTTTGTGTGTGTGTTTTTGATGGTGATGATGGGAATTTGGAGGGGGGTTTTATGTTTAGGGGTTTTTTGATGGGGCTTTGGGGTTTGGTTTTTCTTTGTTTGAGTTTTGTTCAGTTGTATTAGTTGTTAGGTTTTCATGCTTTCCAGAAGTGTCACCTGCAGAAAATATTTAAGCACACGAAATTACAGCTATTTATTCCATAAAGAGTAAAACTCTTTGTTTTTAAAACCTACCATAAAAAAGAATAGGCTGATTTTGCTAAAAGTGTATTTCTCTGTGTCAAACAATCTTGCAGTGATTCAAAAGAAAGGGAAGGATTATACTTGAATGCATTTAAATAAATCTTCCAAACTTCCAATCTGCTAATATCTGTAAGGCACAAGCAGACTGAATTTCAGCAACATGAGCTTTATCACTACAGTTCAAATCTACAATGTTCTGGACAAGGAAGGATTGAGATATTTTTGTTTCTGGTATCAGCAGAAAAAAGGGAAACTACTTGAAAACATAATAGCAGCTTTCATCTTTTATTACTTAAGACATGGAGACTGCAGCAGGATTATAGAATGTTCAGGGACAAATGTAGGATGCAGGAAAATGGCTTGGTTGATTTCTATGGTGATTTGGCCTGCTGTGTCATAACTATCATCCTTGTTTCCAGTGTAAAAGCAAAGACATCCTTTAGCTTCTTTTGAGAACCATTTTAGTGTTCAAATCCTATTCAGTTTTACATTTGGGATTAAATATTGTTGCCGTCCTTCTGTCATGAGAAGATGTTTCTCCAGGCCATACACTGAAAAAAATTATTTTCATTGTTAATAGTCATAATGTCATTTAAAATCTATTAGTCAACCTGCTTCAAGTGTTTTCTAATAGTTTCAAGTCTGTAGAAAATGCTTAAGTTTTCAGTGATCAGACTGTAGAAAGAAAAATATTTAAGACATGGTGAGTATAAGAATATGATGATGTCTAGGAGAATATAGGTTAATCTAAATAACACAGGGCTAATTTGTGTTGGCACCAATACTAGAGTTAATGAAAATTATTTCAAAATATCAGATTTACTGATTGTTGAGATTGACAATGCTCTATTTCCCCTGTGTATTTTACACTATTTTCATCTTCCCCTGCAGAATTACTCAATTGACACTAGAATTTTCCAACTACTCCTTGACCAAATTCATAAGAGAGATAGCTCTGATCTGTACCTGGCTTTTTATGACACCAAAAATATAGCTCACATCCCAGAGGGGGAGGTTTGGTATACTTCAGCCACTTTATATGTTCCCTGGGAGCACTGTATACCTATAGTGCCCCTATGGGACTGCAGTTCCTTAAGTGTGAAATTACCTATGTACTGTGGTTAAATTCAGCAAATCATTTCTGTAAACACAAAAGGAGAAATACTGCAACATCACTGAATGGTTGCCAGGTGCCCCCACAGCTGCTCTATTGCTCCCATTCTCAGACAGGGGAGACAAAACATAAATGAAAAGGCTTGTGGGTCTAGATAAGGAGAGGGAGAGATCAGTCAGAATAACTGTTATGGGCAAAGTAGATTTGACCTGTGGAAATCATTTTATTACCAATCAATCCAAGTAATGAGAAATCAAAGTGAATCTTTAAAAAGACCTTCCACCCCCAGCTCCCTTCTTTTTGACCTTGCCATCTCTCACCATTTTATCTGCCAGCAGCACAGGGGAACAGGGAATGGGGCCTGTGAACAGTTCATCACATATTGTGTCTGCCACTCCTTCCTCCTTTCTGGAAGGACTCCTTAAACTTTTTTCCTGGTCCATTATAAGACTAATCCCTTGGGAGACAGTCCTCAGTGAACTTTTCCAGCACAGGTCCTTCTGACAGTCTGCATTTGTTCCTTTACTGATCCAGTGTGAGTTCTGCCCAGGGCTGCAGTCCTTCAGGAACAGATTTCTCCAGTACACTCTCTGCTCTCCATGTGTCCTGCTAGGAGCCTGCTCCAGTTCAGTCTTCTCATGGAACCACAGCCTCCTTCAGATACCCACCTGCTGTGGCATGGGGTCCTGCAGGGCCTGCAGGTGCATCATCTGAACTATCATGGACCTCCATGGGCTGCAGGGGCACGGCTGCCTCACCCTGGTCTGTACCATGGGCTGCAGGAGGATCTTGGCTCCAGCTCCTGGAGTGCTCCTCTTCTTCCTCACTGACCCAGGTGGATGCATACATGTTCATCTCATATATTCTCACTCCTCTCTCCACTGCTGTTATTCCAAGTAGTAGCCAGTCTGTCTTGGAGTCAGCTGCCATTGGCTCTGTTAGACATGGGGGAAGCTTTCAGCAGCTCCTCACAGAAGCCACCCCTGTAGCTTCCCCCCTAGATCCCCAGCTTACCTCAAAAGCCCAATACAATTATATTTTTACACTTTCAGAAGAGGATTATATACACTGAAAGGAAATTATTCTCAATGAAAAAAAAAAGTTTTAAAATATTTTGTATTCCTAAGCATAATTTCCATCTGCTTGATGCACAGCAGAGGTTTGTCCTGATATTTCCTTTGTTTTGAGATTATTCTTCCCAAGGCAGTTCCAGGTTGGGTTTGTTTGTTTGTTTTTTTGGTGTGTTTTGTTTTTGTCTTTTTCTATTAATTTTGCTCTACCTTCTTCAAAAGAGCTTGCACAACAAAGCAGCATTGAATATTGGAAACTTATTTTTCAGGTGAATGATTAAAGTATGAACAGGAGCATAGTCTTTCCTACATGGTGAGTATTTTCTTTCTGTAAAAAGACTCAGAGGAAAAGAAAACAATCTTAGATGAACAGAAATTGTTATCTGAGCTCTCAAACCTGGTCCTTCACACAGGCATAGGTGTAGAGAACATAGGAGCTCTTGACAATGACTGATCAGAAAGTGGATCATGTACAATAATGTGTGACAGCATGCAACAAGACTCCATGGGCTCCTACATAAAGTGCATACTGGTTAATGTGGAAGAGAAGCATCTGATCAGTGTTTTATATCAGCAGTCTCAAAGGGCTCCCAAATCCAGCTCACATCAGGCAACTTTACAAGTAGAGATGAATCTGATGAAAAAATAAATACTTTATTTCCATTGAAATTTGGAAGTTTGCATTATGAAGTGTTGTGGGAATAAGGACTTCCAAGTGGCCAAGAAATCATTATAATTATTCTTCCCAAAGTTGAACATTTCCTAATATTTTAAGGCTGTAGGGATTTGTATATGTCAGTGCCACCTTAGTGAGGTGTGAAACATTTAAGAGTTAGACCTACACATGAACGTGGTCAGTACAATTCTGACCTTTCCTCCTAACTTCCCCCTATGTTTCCTTGAAGTGAATTCCTCGAAAGTTTCTGAATTTCCATGGCTTTATCAACAGGTAAGTGTATGCTCAAGGGACCAAATATCAAGATTTGATAAGAACTTAGAGTAGGAGTTAGACAGGGCTTAAACTTGGAGAGCTTTTTAAGGAAACCAGTCCTTACTATAATATATAATATTCATTATATTATATCATATACATATTATAGATATTGTATATATAATATCTATTATATTATATAATATTCATATACTATAATATAATATTCAGGAGGATTTCAGTAGATTATAAATTTCTAAACTCTATTTTTTTAATCAGTTTTTTGTGGCATTTTGATTTGAACATTGCTGAAGATTGAAATTCAAAATCTAAAGATCGTTCTTCTGTTTTTCTTTGTTTTTCTGTAGTCAGCAGGACTCCTCAACAAATCTCAGAGTTTGTGGATGGGCTTATGAGTGCATAGCAACAGGAAGGACTAAAGCTTCTGCTCTTACTGGCATACATGTGAATTTTCTTGTAACTCTATGTGTTTCTTTTATTACTACCCCAAAGTAATTCATTCTTCAGCACATGCATCTTGTTTACAACAGATAAATCAGTTTGAAGAGAAAACCCAGTCATCTGCTTTTGATCTGAATTATAATTCCATGGTGTAGTGCAAAACAAATTCATTTTATACAGCATTCTTTTATTACTATCACAAAACACTTTAAGGGCTAAGTCAGTCACTAGCTAAAGAAAAGAAGGTGTTAAGGTGAGACTTAAAAGAGAAAATAGGCAAATAGATCAGAGAAGCAGAGCACTGCAGATATGTAATAACAATTCATGTACCTTTAGCTGCAGAGTAAGAAGACAATAGTTAATTCCAGCTTGAGAAAAAAATAGGGTAGAGAGCATTTATTTGCTGTAATCTCATTCATATGGTTCACATCATTATAATTTTCCATGCCTCCTCAGGCCCACACAATATATAATTTTTCTTGGTTTTTTTTCCCTTTTGTTCCAATGTAATTTATTATACATTGTCCTTGTTATATGTCGCTCTTGCAGGAAAATGAGGATCAAAGATTTGGACTTTTAAGTTTTGACAATATAATGAGGTTGCCATCAACTGGTCATGTGCAGGAATGAGCTGTATATTAATGGGCTGCTTGCTGGGGAACACATACCCCTGTATTCTGAGAGCAGTAGAGGGTATGGCTGACAAATCCATCAGATATCCTTCTCAGGTAGGAAGCTCTGACAGAATTTTCCCTTGGGAAAATTTCCCTTGGCATGGGGTGTGATAGAAAGCCTGAGAGAAAAAGAACAAAAATTTAACTGAGTTCCGTCTTCAGAAAAGTAGCCAACAGACCTGTGAGCAGTAGACCCTGCCCTCTCCTTACCTGGGTGATGCACAGTAGCTTCTAACAAGGCTGGTAGTCTAACAACCTAGGACATGCATTTAGCTTACCCCCAATATCAGATGGACTTTTTATCTCTTTCTGCTTGGTTGATGCAGGCTGTAAGCCAGGACACAAAACTGTGTATTTGCAGAGGGCCATGGACAGCTCTGTTGACCAGATATCCAGGCTCCATTGGCCAAGAGAAAATTTGCAACCCATTGCAGCTTAAACAGATACTTAAGAACATTTTCTGAGCACCAGTGTGATTTTCTGAATTTACAGTGTGTTTATTATTTTAAATTCAAACAAATTTGCTTTCCATGAACTTCGCTTAAACAAAACATCCAGCCTTTAGAACTATGGAGCATCTCATGGATTTAGCTATTTTTACCTCATTAGTTTTACAGTTAGAAAATAAACTCACAAAAGGTATTGAATGGCTATTTTCAGATACAAAGTAGTCAAATGATCCGAAGAAATCTACCTTCTTTTCACATCGCATATTTAAGAATGGGATTAAATAGTTGGTAGTTGATAATATTTCTTGCAAAATTATTACAGAATTGTCCTTTGTGGAGAAAATAGTGATTCCACATATTTCCTTTGATATTTTTACAATGTCTTTAAACAATATTTACTACCATATTCAAGAGCTTACAATCATGTCTGAACTGGAACTACCAGTTTTTAAGGGTAATGTCCAGAAAGAATTAATCAACAGGCAGTTTGCTCAATTTCATTCAAGATTTGCCAGCACAATATGAGACACTTGATTGTGATCCTTGTTAGAGAATTGTAAAGATATTTTACAATTAAACAGTGATAACCAACATTCCAACACCAACCAGTGGAAATGCAAAAGATTTGTCAGTTTATTAAGAACAACTATATATTTTGAGTTAATGGAATAATTTTTATTCACAGAAAATGAAACATGATATGTAAATATGTTTTAACATCACAAGTTTAAAAAACACATGTTGTGAAATTCAATTTGTTTTGAATATTATTTCTATAATCATTTTATAAAATGTTTTCATTTTTTGCCATCCAGTGCAAATGCTTATTTGTTCATAGAAAATAATTAGCCTGCCTGTTTTGGTTTATAGCACCATTATTTAATCACATAAAAAGCCAATTCAGTTTTTAAAAATTATATTTATTTGTGATTTATCTATGATTTTCATATGCTGGTAAGCCAGAGCATTTCTACCATGATGGGACTTGTCTGACAATGAACATTATAAATCATACATACACATGTATATAAACTACAATAATAAAGATGAGTAATTTAAATTGGAATTCAAATATTCGCTCCTTTTTCTAATCAATCCTTCAGCTATCTGAAAATATCTGTTATAGGCTTTGACATATTTCTGACCTTCAGATTAAATATCAATAATTCACTCAATGATTTTTCCATATAAATCATGATTTTTAGTGTATTGGTCATATTTCTTGCCCTCTACCAGGCTGTCTGGAAAGGATTCATTCATTTAAATGAAGACCAAATTGGACATCGTTCTTAAAATAAGGCCTTGTTAGTCTCCTATTTTCCAATATACCATCTGCTCTTTTGCAATGACTTGACTGTGTACACTTATGATAATTTTGTTGTGTGCAGTATCAGAGAGACAAAAATTACAAAGATACATTTAACCGTAACTTGAATGTGTTATACTATAACCTGAAATCGTTGCAGTGCTAAAAATTACATTAGAAAACTATAAAGGGGTTAATTAATTGTAACTTAATAAATTTTTTAAAATATAATGTAGAAATATAAGTCTGGAAGAGAATCCTTGTGTCAGCAAATCTAGTTCACAGTCAAAATTAACATCCTTGTCATGTTCTCTCACTCAAAATGTATCAGGTTCTCATTTTAGATCTAAATTTTTGCTAGCAAGCATGTTTATTAGGTATAGAAGGTATCCAAGCCTCATCACACCAAAGTCAGGATGGAACCTTTCATAGCCTTCAATAATGCAGGGCTAATTCTTAGATAAGTTTTATTTTAGAAGAATCCTGAACCAGAATTCAAACAGTTTGTTGGATATAAAAGCTTACTTTCTCACATATTTTTTCTTGAAACGGTAGATTCTAAAAATATTTGAGCTCTATGTGTTAATTATATGTCGATTAAACATATCTTTATTTTACAATTTAAGTTTCTTTTCTTCTAGTTCCAGCATTCTCCTTAGTTTTGTAATAAACAGAAAGACAAAGAAGATTGTTCATTTTCCATATAGTTTATTATTTCACAAATAACTTCTTATCATGCTTCCTATTAATTGTTTCTCTAAATAATACAGCTCTAATATGTTCAAATCTTTTTCCATATCAAAGTTTTAAGTAATTTTTATCTCCTAATTTCAAATTCACTTCATTTATTGCTGTTTCTGTTCTGTATTTCTGGAGGTGGAATCAAGTATATAGCTTGAGACGAGTGCATTCCACGCTTTCACCTATTGGCATTAATGTTATAGAAGGACACAAGACCCCATTCTGCCAGCAGTGATGCCCTATAATGTGCCCCAGGTTTGCAATCACACCCTTTGTTACTTCCACTACAGACTCTTGATCAAAGGAAGTGCTTTAAATATTCATAGGCTACCATGAAGAATATCACCTTCTGTTTTATCAGAAGCTACATTTATCACAAATGGAGAATATGGTCACTGAATCACTTAATCTTTTATAGAATGAAAGAAAAAGTTACTGAGAAATAATTCTGCAATAAACAAAAGCTTCAAAATCTCTTTACAGTGCCTTTGGAGAAAGCTAAATACAAGGCTTTGCGAGAATACGTGATACAACCAGCGTTACTTGGATTTAATGAATGAGGAACAGAGGAAACCAGCACATAAATTCTATTTCTGGAGCAAGAAAGCTTCAGCAGGCTGTTGTAGGAAATTATGTTAAATATTATGGAGAACGTGTTTAATATCTTTCAGTCCAATTAGCGTAATTCTTTGGCACAGTCTCAGCATAAATGTGCTGTAAGTTTGAGGAAGTGCATTTGCCACCTACTGATGAATAGTTCCTTCAATAGTGAACTAATGCCCCCTTGCACTGCTCTATCAAATTTTCAGGACACATTAGGCTCGTTTCACTTGTCAGGAGGTAGTGTCTAATGTATGTCAAGCAGATTTGAGCATACCCAGAAAATCTGGTAAGTACAGCATCTTAATTTCTAAGTATTCCTTGTGCACTAGAGTTAAAACCTCCACATTGTTAAAAACTTTACAGCCAAAGATCCTGCAAAGATTCTTCTCTGCTGAGGAAATGAGTCAGTACCAGTTGCTTGCAGGAAACTGTGGGGAAAATACTCAAAATTTCAGATATCTGTAGGGGACACTAGCATGAAGAAGGGCTCAGAGGGAAAACCGTAATAGTAGGCATTCAGTTATTCACATGGAAGATCAAATGAAAGGGATATTTTCAGTCTAGGGCATAAAAATTTGTTCATGAAGGTTAAGAGCTGTAATGTAAACAGGAATGAGTGTTAAGGAAGAGTCAAAAGCCTGTTGCTGGATCTGAGGTTTTGCCCTGGGTCTGCCTCTAGACATAAAACTGGTCCTGACAAAAGGGCACTAGAGCATGAGATTTCATTGCTGTGCTCAGTTCTGGTGGTTGCAACAATGACAGAGCTATTCTCTACTCTCCAGTTGTTGTAAGGACAGCTTCTCATGATTGTTCCAAGAACAAGTGTGCTAACAATATTAGATAGACTAAATCTGTCTTCCTGTTAGTTGGAGTGAAATGTGAGGGGAAAACACCATCTGAAAATGCAACTGAATGGAAATTTGTAAGAGAAGTGAAAGCAGACTGCAAGGCTTAGCAGAGAACAACCTGCAACTAGAATATTTCAATAGGAGCTACTGATTATTTGAAATTTCAGATAATACTGTTTTATGCTGTTTTCCTAAAAACATGGCAGGAAGACATGGAAGTTGTACTCTGTTTTCCAAATACTAGTACTCAACATGTCAGTCAGAGGTATGAAAAATGGACAAATACCCAGAACAGTGCTCAAGCTATCTCCAGACAACCAAGAGATGGTGTGAGTGATTCACTAAGCACACACAGGTGACCATGTTCCACTGAGGTGTACTGATTTGGTTAGCAGATGTCCCTGACTGAATAATGTCTTGTTTATGGGAATGCTACAAATCTCAGAGAGAGAAACACAGTGGGGTTTGTAGGAAATTATGGCGTGTACCTAACAAAGAGCAGGAGAGGAGAGGAGAGGAGAGGAGAGGAGAGGAGAGGAGAGGTATCCTTCAACAGTCACAACACCACTCAAAAGATATATGCAGCAATCAAATCTTCTGAATTCTCTGAATTATTGGTTCCTGTCAACCCCTTTTCACCCTCTGACTTCCTTATTTTTTAAAATTTATTTATTTGTTTGTTTATTTTTTTCTTTCTCATCCTATAGCGTTACTTAAGTTTGGAGACTGTTCTGTGCTTACTAATATATTTATATAAAACAAAGGCAAAAAGTAATTCTTCATCTGAATGTACTCTGAATGTACTATGTTGAGCCATCCTCATTGCTTTAATTTTCATGCAACTTCAGAGCATGCAAGGAAAAAGCAAGATCATAACTTCTGCCTCTGTAGTCTGCCAGGTAAAACAGAACAATCTAAATTCTTTCAAGGATGTGTTAGGGTGGCATGTACCCTGTACTTTGGAAACAAGGTAACCCTGAAAAAAGCAGCTGTTCAAAATCCCTTCTTGTCAGAAGTCACAAATGGTGGAATCATTCAGGGCAGTGACATTCTGGCTGTTGAATGGCTGTTAATATGTTTATATGCAAGTAATAATGAATTAACTGTCAGTTGGGGCGGTGTGGAATTAAGTTCATGGTAGGTTTGTTGGGTTTGTGCAGGTTGATTGTACAATGGTATGTTCCTTGTATCCAATTTTCCCGTTGGTATTATCCTGCAATTCCCCAAGTCATATAACTCTTCAGTTATTTGTCAATCTTTTCTCATGATCTGTGTAAACCCCTCCCTGTTGTCCCTGATTGGTTTCTGTTATGTCACCCCATGTTTGTGCCACCTCTTTGGTTGAAGCCCATTTGTTGTAACCTCCTTACCCCGCCCATTTCACTGCTGTATAAAACAGCAGGGCAGGAGAGCCTTGCGGGTGCAGTTTGAGGATTCAGCAGGGGGTAAGGAGGTCCTGTGGGACCCCCAAATAAATCTGTCATTTTTACTGGACTGGCTTCTCCCTTCTTCTCCTCCATTGTTGTCAGCATTCCTCACACAGCCTCTCAGGACAAGAGCTCCCAGGGATCAGCAGGCTTGTGTGACTTGCCTGGCTGTACCCTTTAGCCTGCTGCGGAGCCTGAGCTAGCCGGGCAGGAGAGAGACTGAGCTCTCTTAAAGGCACCGCGACAGGCAGTGTCAGAATATTTCACATAGCTGAAATTTATTCCTTTCTGTCCTAAAAAACCAAACCTGATAACAAAAATACTTTTTCAACTATATAAATTGCAAAAAAAACCAGGTTTATGTCAAGAAAATGAACTGGGTTTAATACTGAGGCCTTCTTTCCCTCTTAGTTTATATTTTACAGTGTTGAATGGGTAACATTTTCTGTATTCTGCAGAAATATTGGTTTTAAAATGCTCTTAAGGATAAAATTCCTACTGTCTTACGACTTCATTATAAGAAATGCAAAGGAAAAAGTAAAAATCAAGACTATTTCAATGTTACCTTTGTTATCTTCAGAAGTCATATGCAAGAATTCCAATTGATGTAGTGTTGAATAAAATGTGAATCTTGCATAAAGCTAGCTTCAAAAGAACCATTAGGAAACAAAAGTGCTTTTGCATTTTTCAAGCCTGAAGCCATTATGTAATTTACTAGCATTTTGATTAATTCTTTGCCCACATAATTTGGTTTGAGACTGCTTACTCTCCTCTCCTAGAACAAAGCAGCGCCACAAAAATGTGGCTTAGAAATTTTATCCATATGTTTCTTTAGACTGGTCTTTTTTGTTTGTTTTTTGTTTGTTTGTTTGCAAAACAAATATTGCAAGTATTGGAATAATTTGTACAGATTTGTCACCAAAAAAAGGAAAATGTAATTCACTGTGACTATAACCTGTAATGTGACGTTTCTTAGTTTTTAAAGCTTTGCACCAAGCTTGTATATTTCAATATTGTATATTGAAGTGTTGCAATGATAGATTGTAAGAAAGAAAAAGATGAAATGTAGAAACATATTTCTCATTCAACTCTGAATGAAAATTTTATTTGGAGTTCACACTTCATTTGATGTATCAAATGGAAAGGCTGCTGTATCCAAAAGGAAAATCTTGCACAGATCTGTATAATATCTGTTTTCAAATTACAGACTACTCGCACATTAAATTTATTCAAGAGGTATTTGAAGCTTTACTTTTTCAAATCATTGCAGGAATGTGAAACATCTCCTTGCATTCAGAAATTTCACCTTCAAATCTACCACACAGTAGAGGAAGGATGTGATGGCAGAACTTCCATACTATTCCACATAATTCCTCCTGTAAGACATGGAGCTATTAACACATCAGTTTTCTTTTCCTCAGCTCATTGAGATAAGTCATTCTCCTTTCTTCATGGGCAGGTTGAGAAAGAAAGGGTGCACTCACATGGCACACAGCCCTTCTTCCTCTAGTGAAGATCAAATCTTCATTCAGAAATCAACTGGATATGGAAGTCTGATAGAAGAACTTCTCTAGCTGCCAGCTGACAGTGCTTCTACAAACCATATTTTGCTTTTATAGATGACCTATTATTCATTTTCTCCTTGTTCAAAAACAATTTCTACATATTATTTTATAGCTGTGCAATTCATCACGCTGTCCTGGACCTACTGCTGTGTGGTTTGCTTTCCAGCCTTGATTTAGATTTTCACATTTTCTAACCATAGAAATTAGACCGAATGTCTTATGATGTATGGTACTATAACACTTTAAAAGAAACAGCAATCTTCCTGCAGATTTTCACTGCTGGATTAGAAACTCATGTACCTTTTACTCTGAAGTAAAAAATGTGTGTATAAGAGATGAGGCAACCAACTGATAAGGCTGAACAGAAGGGGCTGTAAACAGTATGTAATGAGAAGTGTGTTTGAGGCAAACTAGACCTCTTGGAGTGAGGCCATTTGGTGATAGTAGGAATCATAGCCTTACATCCTTTTTTTTGCTTTTGGATCAGAAAAGGATAACTTGGTTATCCATCTGAGATCAGCATACTGTCTTTAGCATCTTCCAGATCCTCAGGGAGCTCATTTCCACAGGCCCGTTGCTGGAAATCTTCAGACAAGGAGTGAAAGTGCATGAGGACAAAATGTCAAATGCAGTTCTCACCCAGATAGCCTTTAATCTGAAGGCACTCTCCTCAAAGCACTCTCATCAGACAAAGAAGACATGATTGAAATGAGAGATTTCAGTAATTGTTGTGCTGGTTTGAAAATCAGCAGGAAAACTAAACCCACTGGAGCTGCCCTGTTTTCCCTGTTCCCTTCTGATCTTGAAGAAAACACTAACAGAGATTATAAAATGGAAGAGCAATTTACTGAAAAATCACAATAATTACAATAATAATAATAAAAGAGTGTACAAAAAGAAGAATGTTTTACCCACAAAAAGGGTATTCACCACCGAACAAACAAAAATGCTTCCTGAAGACAGCACCCAGTGTGGTTTCTCAGACAAAGGCAAAAAGGCAACTGGCCCTGCACTGGCCACATGGTCAATGAGAAAAGAAAGCTGCTATGCCAGGGAGGCTCAAAGCTGGACTTTCCTCCACACCCAGCCCAAAAACAATGGAAAAACAAGGACAAGACAAAACCAGGAGAGACATGACAAGGCCCTGACAGGTTAGGGGAATCTTTTCCTGGGCCTCTGGGAGTGGGACTGGAGCACTCGGTGGCTCTAGTGGTGGCAGTGAGGATTCCTGCTCCTCGGGGCTTGGCTGGGCTCCTCTGTGCCACTGTTGCTCTTTCCCTTTTCTTTTTCTCAGAGCAACATCCCAGGCTTGCCAGCACTGTCTTTCAACCCCTACCCACAAAAACTGCAGCTCAGAGGAACGGGAAAAGGAGACACTGGTAGTGAAAATGGGCTTGGCCCGCCGAGCTGACCCAGTGCCTGCACACACCCTGCCTGCAGCCAGACAAAAACGATGGAGACTCTTCCACTCCTGGCATCAGCTTCCTTCTGCTGAAATCATGCCACAGCCATGCTGTGGGGACTATGGAATTAAATAGTAGTAGTACCTCCAGCCCTTTCCTCTGTAACCAGGACAATATAAAAATTGTATAAAATTATATTCTATATATGTAAACAGCATTATTATTGACTAAACTATGGTATTTATTATACTATATTTTAAAATCATAACTTATCTTGCTAATATTTTTAGCATCTGACAAGTAATAGGGATGAATTCAACTGTGTTTCCTTAATTCTTCTGTAGTGAGGGGTTATTTTTAAAGTGAGCAATGCAACCCTCAGATGTCCAAGCTTCCCAGTGCAGCAATGTATATTACAGCATCACATGGAAACACCAGCTGAGCCCTTGGAAGCTGTTGAATTAAACCAGCAGGGCTGTAGCATTTAGCAGAGCTAATATCTCTGCATGGTGCGAGGTGGTGGAACAGATTAAGTGTGTCTGACAGTGCTGTGAAGTGCAGCTACGTCTCCTATAATGTGATACTGGTTCCAATGAGTGTCATCAATCAGACAGCTGCTAATTTCAAACTCTAGTCCCTATAACTGCCTCTTTGGTCAACTGGTTTGAAATTTTCTTTCATCAAGCAATAAAATAACAACTTTACTTTGTCAATTTGCAATCTAAAATGAACTTTGTGGAACCATAGTGTTGTTTTGACATACTTTTTCAAAGAAGAAATCTGGATTTTTTAAATCTAAATTTAAAATTCATAGAATTCTCAGTATTATAAATGAAATACCTCAGCTGAAACTTTGGAAGAATTTTCTCCAGAAAATTTAGCTTTGAAAATGGAATTAGACTTTGTAGCCCTTCTTTAAAAGTCTGACTTTCATGCTGGACACATTATTATCTCTAATAATTTGCAATCATTTTCTTGCCTTAGGAATAGAACATCAAAAGTCTATTAAAAATACGGGAACAGAAATTTGGCTTTTTCCTCCAAGAAACAGAAATTTGGCTTGGGGACAGATTTAATAATTGAATATTTTTCATCTTTTGGAGCTTCACTTCATTTGTGCAGAGAAGAAAATAACTCATCTTAAATTTTTCTGTTGAGCTTCTTGGCTCAAGTGTGTATCAGGGCCTTCTGTGGTTCTTATTTCTATATGGTAGTTTGCAATATTTAGTTGGCCCAAAATACTCTAAGTTGTGGAAATTTTATACTGGTACTTATTCAGAAACACACCAACTCCTTGTCTTCACTAGCAAGAAAAAAAGCTGATTTGTTTACAAAACTGTGATATGAGAATTCTTTTAAAACTTAATGAATGGTTTATTTTATTTTGTATGGACCCTTTGTGAGGTCTCGCTCAAACTAATTTCAAAAAATCTTATAAGAATAATATTAAGACAAAGAGAATTTTTAGAGGTAAAATGGGCTTAATGCTGTCAGCTCGTAGCTCAGTTCATCATAACATACTTAATTATATATAGGGAGATAAAACTGTATATTTAGAATTGGTACTTATACTTTTTAAGATTATTTGGGGATATCTGATCCAGTATTGAACTAAATTTAAGTTTGTCAAACATATTAGCACTCATCTTATGAGCTATTTCCAGCCTGAAGGCTTGGTGCATGTCTTATTTAGGCCTATCTTGTCAGGAATATCTAAACCATTTAATAATCATACAAAGAAAAAAAAAAAGTTGCTGAGTTTTGGAGGTCAGCTGGCCCAATATCCTCTTCTAAGAGTGTTTTCCTCCAGTATTAGAGACAGTTCCTCAAGTTTGGGGTACTGCCACAGATAGAGAATCTCTAAACAGTCTCTTCTGATACTTACTGACTCTAAAAGTTTGTTAGTTTGTTTTTGTCTCCTAATTTTATCTCCGGAGAGTCTCTTGGCTCTCTGCTAGGCACCTATTCCTGGCTCTGTCAGCAGTGTCTCACAGGTTCCTTTTAGGAGGGGAGCCAAGGAGTTGCAAGGCAGGTGCTCCACAATGGGGTCAGGGAACTGGGGCCAAGGGCCACCCCAGGGTTCTTAAAGAAGGAAATCTCTGTGAAAGGTTTTGAAAGAAGTCTTTTATGACAGTCATGTAAAAATAATGGCCTCCCAGTCAAATTTCTGTCTTGTTTTTAAATTCTATTTTAACAAGTGAAGTAAGTCACAGTGGTTATGCATGATTCTAAAGAAGATACATGGAATTTTGTCATTGCTTCCAGCTGCACTAGAAGCTTCCGCTTTTAGGAGTGTCTCATTAAAACAAACAAACAAACAAACAAACAGACAAAAAGGTAAAAGTAAAGTAAAATAAAAATACATTGAACCCAAAAGAAATAAAATGTCATTTAATGACTTTATGAGTACTCGTACTTCAAGTACTGTGTATTCTTCATAGGTTGCTTTGTTTTACATGGAAAATGCTTTCACCGGTTTCCATCTGTGTCCACAGAACTGCTCTGATCTTTTTTTTATAAGTCCATGGGAAATTTACTTATCCTCAATGTCTCACAACAGAGAATTTAGGAGTATATATTAGCTTCTCTATATCACTCATATTTTATATATGATAAAAAGAATATTCAGCATCTTGAAATGTCCAAAAAGGATTAGTATGTGGTAAATCAAATGTAATCCTTACTCAACCCCTCCAAATTGCCATCACTTTCAATGCCTCTTCTAAAATTTATAGTTTAGGTTTTTTCAGACAGGCATGTTGATTTATATCTTCTGTGGAGTCTCTGTTGCCCTTTGTGTGCTTACTATAATAACAGTGTGATAAATGATTTACACTGTTTCTGTGTCTCTACATTCTGATTCATAAATCAATTGTTAGATGTACTTTAATCACCCTCATGCTTTTTGTTTATTCTGATTGAAATCTCTTGGAATTCCTTCAGCAGTTTTTTGCCTGGCATCTTCTCAAGTATCTGAACTAAGATTTTCCACAAACATTGAACACATGGCAACAGCAATCAAATATGTATTGGGAGCTTCAACCAGAACACGCTGCAGGAATTTTGCCTTAAGTATGAACAGTGATAACACTTTCTGAAAGGAGCTGGGGTGTGTGCCTGTAAAACATTTAATCTTTCAAACAGCAAGTTCCAATGGCAAAACCTATGCTCTACTGCAGCTAAGAAAGCTGCAGCTGACAGCTTGTCCTGTTGTCATTTGAAAGATATATTAGCTCTCTCCTCTAAAATATTAACACATTTATCAATTTTATGATCAATAAGCCATACATTTATAGTACTTAGATGTTTCAAAAAACATTTCATGAAATGATGAATTGTTGCTCCAAATGCAGCAAGTGTATAATAACCTTAAATTCCATACCTCCTCATCCATGTATTTGTACATCCTTTTAGTCCAACAGCTACAACGTAGAAAGATAATTAACAAAAAATGGGCTCTTTCCCAGTAAAAAACAGAAAAAGGGGCTTAAAATGAAAAGTTAGAAAAATGTCAGTTTTTCTAATAGAATGAAATGCATTTCTTACTGTCTATATGGAACATTTAAATATCATGTAGCTCTTTCAGTTATCCTCTGCAAGAAGCATAGTTTTCGTCCATAAATGTAAGGTTACTCCTGTCCTGATACAGTTGATAAAACTGATATTGATCTGGGAAAGCCATGGGGTTTAATCCATTCCCTGTGAATAAAAAACATTTGTGGTAAATGCAGTTTTCCAGTGCAACTTTTCTCCCTGATGTAGGTTTTTACAGCACAACTATTTTGGCCATCTATCACCTCTTCTTAGCATGTCTTGACCCCTGTTTGTGTCTTGACCACCACAGATGTTCCAATGAGAGCTGTAGGATAAACACAGCCTCAAATCACTCCCTTTGCAGCATTTCTAGCAGTTCTTAGCATTACCAGAGAAGTGCAAATTCATCAACATTAACTTCACTGATGGTAACATAGTTGTAGGAGTTAATCTGAATACAGAGTTTTAATGATTCGTAACCCCCTAATGTGTTTGGGGGTTTCAAATACTTTCACCAATTCACTATTCATCAGTTGTGACATTTGTTATGTGCAGAGATTCACAGTAATGTTAACCAAGCTAAAAAGACCTGTTAAATCTCCTGTGTGCTAGCAAGCCATGTGCTTTGACACAGAATAAAGCCATGCTTTTTGAACATGACTTTTTAACAATGAAGGAAAGTCAAAGTGATTATCGTTTATTGTAGGCAACTGGTAAAACTTCTTAAAAAAAAGGATGTTAAATCTTTGAAACTCAGTTCACTCAGTGAGATAAAGATTTCACTCATGACAAGGATAATATCCTCCTGCAAATTAAGAGCTGCCTTTGTCTGTAAATGAGTGCCACCTCCTCCTGTTGTCTGCTACCTTTTTCTGATCAGGTGTTATTCTACCAGATGACAACTCTAACAATATTTGCTTTGCTTCCCAAAACCATTTCTTTTTTGCATGTCTCAGATGATTTTCATTAAAGGAGAGTGAATATACAGTTTTTCGTGCACTTATCTGAAAACATCCTTGAAAAGTACAGTGCTTTTGTTCCTTCTCCATAGGAAGCATAGGGTAATATAATTTGGATTTATTTTCAAATAAATGTTGATAACACAGGCTATTTTTGTTATTGTTGAGAAACTCTTACACAGTCAAAGTCTTTTCTGTTTCTCATCCCACCAGTGAAGAGGCAGGGGATGCACAAGATGTTAGGAGGGTGTACATCCTGAACAGCTGATCCTGACTAACCCAAGGGATAACCTGTACCAAATGGCATCACACTTAGCATATAAAATTGGAGGAAGATGTGAAAGGGGAGGACATTCAGAGTGGAGGCAGTCTTGCCAAGGCATCATTACACATAATGGAACACTCCTTTCCTGAGGACAGCTGAACACCTAGCTGCCCCTGGAAAGTGGTGAGTTGATTCCTTGTTTTTCTTTATTTGTGTGTGTGGTTTTGCTTTACGTGTTAAATTCTCTTTATCTCAACTCAAGAATTTTCTCCCATTGACCCTTTCAATTCTCCTCCCACTGGGCAAAGTGAGTGAGAGGCTGGGGTTAAATGGCAACTTAAGAGTCACAGAAAGATGTAATGGATGTAACACGTATGTGTTCTTGCTAGGCATGCAGTACAACCTGATTTCTTTCCAGAGAATGTTGTTTTGTTTATTAGTAATGCTTTTATCTATAATTAATTTTCAGTTTTCTATTTTCTTTTCTACTTTCACCTTATTTCTCAGTTGCCTTTCACCTTTCCTTCTTTTGAGTCTTTTCCTGTGTGTTCAATGGGGAACTGGATTCCACTGGATTTGAGGGAGAGATGTGCAACAGCCAAGAAGGAAATGCATCTCAAAGTACTCACTGGATATACTCTGTTGGTTTCTCTTCATTCAAGAGTGGAAGTCATTTCCTAATTTAGCCTAATAAAGCAGCAATTTTGTACAGCTCAGAGCTGACCCAGTCCAAAGCCTTATGCAGACTATTCTCATTAATGGAATGATTGGACAAGGATACATATTTATGCTTCTTTACCTGTACTCTGTATATGGGTAAGAGTAGAATAAAACTAATTGCAGCTTGAAAATTACATCTAGATACATAAAATTTGAAATAAAAAATATTTAAGAAAATCAATTAATTTCCATCTCTTTGCTGCTTTTTCTTTGTAGAAGTATAAGGAAACTAGGTATTTAGACCGACATGATAGAACCCATATTTTATTACTTGGACTACATGATAGCTGTTTAAATTGTCACTGAGAAACACTGCTATCACATAAAGGAGACTGACAAAAGAAAATCATTTATTTAAAATCTAAACAATTTTTTTTGCTGAAAAGTAGTGTAAGAGCTTCTAACATTTCACTGAAGATGGCAAATCATTCAAAGGCGTGTTCTATGAGAAACTGGAGGTTCTATGAGCTGTCTGATAAAAAACATGTATTTGTTGCAGATGACAGCATCAACAGAAAGCTCCTTTAATCTCCACTGAAATGAGTTTCCTCCTTCAGGTTTTCTGAAACTGATAACTTGTTTAAGAAGGCCAATTTTAGGATTATGTTCCACTGTTATAATTTAGATAGCATCTCTGTTGCATAGTTTTTAAGAGTCTTCCCAAGGCACAGCATCTGGCTCAGACACAACTAAAGGCCAATTTTTTATATCACTTATACCAGCAAAATTTCCAACCTTTTTTTTTTTTTTTTTTTAAGTTCTTAATAGCCTATCCTTTCAATAGACATTTTGTCTGTATGGCTAACATAGAGAGGTATGTGATGCTAAACCAAAGTGATATATGAGCGCTGGGGAAATTAATTAATCTTGTAAAGTTAGGACATGCTTGACCATGAATGTGTCTCCTTCTTCTCCTGTCTGATGGCTTTACCATGTCAGAAACTGTTAACAGTCCACACATATAGGGAAACACACATACACACATTAGCTTAAGAGACATTTCTAATACTGCAAGAGGAAAAATCATGCTTTAAAAAGAAGACAGCAATTGAAGGATTCATCTTATATTATTGTATGTAAGAAGGAATAAAGAATTTCTTGTAAATTACGAAACTTGCTAAAGCACAGGTGAAAGTGAGTCAAAGAAAATTAAAGTAATTATGCATATTTTTAACTTTCTCAGTGAATCACCCTCAAGGAAGCAACCTTGGTAACAAAATAAACACAAACCATCATAACATGTGGTATAACAATAGAGTATGCCTTAATATCAAATCAACTTCTTGTGGGCAAAGAAGTAATTTATACATCTACAGCATTTCCAAATGGTACAACTTACTAAGCCATAGCCTTTGCATCTGCTGTCCCACAGATACCTGCAGTAAATCCATTAAAATTATACTTTTTAAGAATTTCACTCTGAATTTCATGACTTTCACTGTGGATGGAAGCAGAGAGTGCAGCTGAAAGTCCTATCAGGTGTATGGCACTAACAATTACAGAGGTACCTGAGGAACAACACCAGAGAACACATCCAACTGAAAACCTTTTCTTTTTCTTTTATAGGGTCCATTCTCAACATTAGTATTTCTTCTGTCTGTCTTACAGTGCAAATTGGAGTAGTAAAGGTAAACAAGGCAAACATAATTGGAGCAATTAGAAAACTGAGGTTGCCACTTCTATGTGTGATGGAGTAAGACTACTTCAGAAATATCTCTTGGGTTTCTTTATTTTTGTTATATTACTGACCATTTACTGAGATCTGCTGATTTTCATCCTGGCAATAATGATAATTATTAATCTGTAAAGAGGTTTTAAACAAAATGCTGCTGTGATGAGGTGAAATATATACTTATTTGCATGATTTTTTAATGTGTAATAGCACATGTAGAACTGAAAATCATTGCTTGTAATATCTGCCTCTTTCCACTGAAAACTTCTAGAAGTATTCTGCATTAAATATTCCTTAATTCTCTCTTACACAGTAGTGGATCTCAGTAAGAAGTCACAATGATTAGTTTTTTTCTGTTTCATGTCTAATTTATTACTCCCAGTCTAAATGAGCTTGTTGCTACAGAAAGATTTTAGTTGGAACAAAACAAATCAATTTCTGATTTCCAAGCAGAAGCTGAACATTAGATATCTTCAAGTTAAGCATGCAATCCAAAATACATGCTTAGGCTTCCTCTATAGTCTTCTATAAATTCCTTTACTATTCCATTATAAATTCTACTACTGTATAAAGACTAATAATGCAAACCCATTCAACTAACCATACAAATTGTTCTTGCAGGAGCAGAACTGTTCAAGGCTGACAGCAAACCTGTCATACTGTGACCCATTACATTGAAAACCATTGAAGAAGAAGAATGTGAATGGAAGTACCAAACACATGGATACAGATAATGGTGTCCATGATCTTTAACAAGAACCAGAAGAAAGAAGAGGTCAGCCTTTAAGGAAAGCAGATTGAATTTTCCGTGAAATGTCTTTTTTCCTTCTCTGATAAACAGGAAGCTTTCAGTTTCCTGGTTTTAACTGTCTTATATCACCAAAATTATCGAATGCCCCATGAAATTTACCTTGAGTGCTTCTTAATCTCTTCTAAAGGAGTGAAATGAATCATAATAGCAAAAGTAGATTTATGAAGTAAATAGCTCTATTTGCTGTCCATTGAAATCATGTATAAAAGAATTCTTTCAATCAAATGGGCTCACAACACTCTATAAATATTGCCACTGAGCCTTTCAATGTAAGGGTTAGGCTTCAATTAATTGCATTGATACCACTCTTCTTATACATACAAATCAGTAAAATAGAGCACAGAAGTTATACTAGGCAAAGAACCACAAAACACATTGCTAACAGGCTGAGCAATCAAAAATCTTAAGGAGGGCCAAAGTCTTTAATCCTAGACCTAAGCATTATTATTTATAGTTTCCTTATTATTTAATACGATTTTACCCCTACACAGTATTACTACCTGTGTTTTTTTCTTTCAGTCTTGAAATTACTATTTTACAATGCATTGAAAATAATGAGTCTAGGTGGGAAAAAAAGACTGACCAACAAATTGAATGGCCTCCTCCTCTTCTGTTTTGTTCTTTCATTTCTCTAGTTAAAAAAAAAAAAAGTACACATTTCACATGTTGAAAAGAGAAAACAATTGGCAGCCCCAGGCATGCATATTTATTGAGGCTTTTGAGCTCTGATTCTATTAGTTAAGGACTCATTTTTTTTGAGGCAAACACCCACAGAGATCAGTGGCAGTCTTTTGTGTTCAGTCAGTTCATTGTTTCCTGTGCTTATTCGGTTGGGCCGTGATCCGGCAGTCGGATCCGCGGTGTCCACATGGGCGGAGCGCAGGATCAAAGCCCAGGCGTTCCATCCCTGTTCTGTGTGGATTCACACAGCAACAGGAAAAAGAGAGATGTTCTTTCAGAAATGAAAAAAAAAGAAAACTTTGGATTCTATGTCAGGCTGGGAGCTGTAAATTTTGCCTAATTTGTCTTTTGAAATTTGTTACATTTCAGACACATATCCAAGTTATTATGGCATAGAAGAATGAAGATGATGAATCACACGTTTCTTAAAAATTGATCTGTACAAACAAAAATTTTCAGTTGTTGTTACAGACAGAGTCATACATATAAACTCTAAAAACAGTTGAAGAATTCATAAATAGAAATATTTCAAACAACTTGGCAGATAAGAGATTCAGGATAAGCAGCTATAAGTCTGCCACTCCTTCATTGTTCCTGAAAAAGGCAACGTGATTTGGAGAGAAACAAGTAAAGGTTTATTTACCTCAATAATAGGGAAATAATGTCATCATATTTTAAGGCAAAACTCTAATGAACAAATTCTGGTACACTATTTATGTTTGTGTGAATCAGACTTTATTGGAAATGGATATATAGTGCTCAGTATTTTTAATAAACTTCACAATGCAGAATTGAAATAGTGTAGAGAAACCAGGAAAATATATACTTGCTGCACCAGGAATAAAAAATCTTTATAATCAAAAAACCTCAAACTGTAGTTTATCAGCTACTGAAGATGAACTTTTCAACCCAAATTTTAGCCACCTAATTCAGGCGACTTGTAAGCATAGTTGATTAAATTACTTAAAATTTCCTATTTAGAGAATTAGGTGTTCCAAAGAGTATTTCAGCTTATTTATTATCTGCCATGATATTTTCATGTTTTATAGAAGAAATCCAGAGAAAAGACCAAGTTTCTAGGTTTTGTGATTCGTATATCTGTAGTTAAACCATCTAATATTTAACTCGGATTAATCTGGATGAAGACTTCAGAATTAAAAATTTTCCAGAGTAGATCAATACTGTCTTGTTTAGGATGTGGTAAAAGTATTAAAAAATAGAGAATTATCAGAACTGAGAAAAGATGGTAGTTTAATGTACATAAAGAAATTAAGCTGAGAAAACACAGCATTTTTTTATTTCAAGATTTTGAAAATGAAACATTAATGCTTATATTAAGTCAAAATTCTTGTTTTTAAATCAATAAAATATAGTTTTATTTTTTCCATTTTTAAAATGTTTTTTCAACTAAATAAAATATTTCAAGAAATAACACACTTTTCCCAAAAGTATTTGAGAAGTTGAGAATTTATTTTTAATTTTCTTTTTTGTTGCCAACTTCTATATTATTGTAGTTAAATTTTTGATGGTGTTAGAATAAGAAGTAACTTTTATAGGACTACTTGGTAGCTTTGGAAGAAATGAAAGAGTTCTTTTTTTTCCCCATCCTACTCATCTATACAGAGTCCTAGAGTCACAGAATATTCTGAGTTGGAAGAGAACCAAAAGAATCATCACATCCAACTCTTAAATGAATGACCCATAGAGGAATCAAGCCCACAGCCTTGGTGCTATTAACATCATGCTTTCTGAGTTAATGTATTGCAAGATTCATACTAATAGAGAATATTATTTTTCCCTGTACAAGCCATAGTCTTCTTTATTAGTATTAGTATATGAATCTATGTAAAAGAAAGCCCTAGATGAGCACACTTCAATGATTTACTTAAATGAGGCAGAAATTAAACTGGGTAGTCATCAATACTTCCTCTGAAATCATAATCTTGGAACTACTTGCAGTAAAACTCAAAAACATTCCAAATTACAACAGAGCATAGAGTTATGGGAAACAGTGTAAGTGCACGTAGTTTGCCATCTCTAAAATTCTGACAAGAACCTGGCAAGTTAAACTAAATCTTTTGCATCTTGAATCTCCCTCTCATGCTGCCCTTGACGTGTGCACTTTGTGACTGCATCTCAGATGTCACCACTCAACACCTCAGCTTTCTCTTTTGCTTTGCCATCATGTTGCCACCATTTGCCACCATTTGATGTAATGACGTTTTTCTGTTAGGCACTACCTTTCCAATGGCTTCTTTCTGCATCATGGTAGAATCCCTCCTGTCTTTTTTTTTTCCCCAAAGTTGCCATTGCTTCTGACTTAGTCTCACCTAAAAAAATGTTAACCATACTTTGGGAAAACACCCCTGGGTGTTGATACAAAAGAGCTATTAGATGATTAATTGATGTGTTGAGTTCTAGAGATTACAAAAATTCATCATATGATCAGAGCATGAATTTTTTTCATCAAGAGGGTATGCAATCATCATTCAAAAGTGTAGGTGATTTAGGAAGATGTAGTAGCTACCTGAAGTAATATATTAAATTTTAGCTCAATATGTAGTACTTCATCAGATTGTTCTGAAACTGTCAAGTAAATCTGTAAAAGAGTCATCTGTAGACATTAGTCCAAGAGGTTGTGCAGCTGATAATGAGAAAACATTCTGTAGAAAGACTGACTCTTCATTAGGTTCCTGTGCCTTCAAGAATTTTGGTAAAAAAATAAGTGTAAAATGGAATCAGTCAGACACTATCTGCTTACAGAGGGCTTGTGTTATTGTCCCAAGCCACTCTCATTTCTGGCAGTGAATTCTTGATCAGATCTTCACTTTACTTTGAGTTCCTTACACTGTCTTTGCCAAGATTTAAATTCTTGTACAATATAGTAGAGAGCTGGGTTGAGTAAGGCAAAATCCTCAGCTGAGCAACCAAAGTCTCATTGACGTGGACATTAGTGCTAGAGGAAAAGAGAAAAAGAACTACATCCTCAGGCTGAAAACTTATCAAAAATCCAGCCAATGTTTTTAAAAAATAGTATTTTTTAGTGCTCACAATTTTAGCTCTCTTTGTAAGAGTGCCTAAAGAGAAAACCCAAAGAATGTTTTTCAGATTTTTTTGTCTTAAAATATACACTTGATTTTCAGATATGCAGCAATATGCAAAATAACTTATCATTTTCATACAAGACTAATTTACCCTGTAAATATCTTTTTCGAAACTGGAACAACAGCCGCTTATGATATATTTGAGTGGGATCCCTTTAATCAAACTTAAATTCTTCAGATATTAAGAATTCTGTGCTGACTTTGAGGTCTCTAGAGAGTGAGAAAGGTAGCTCCAAAGGATGAATCACATATGGTAGAAATCTTCCACAGCAAAGGATGAATTGCACTTTTCAAGGTGTTAGTTTCTCTTTCTTGACAGTAAAAGGAGAACCCTTGACCATGTACAGTTTAGGCTGTATTTTACAATGGCTAGATTGAAACAACTGATGATGGATGATATTATTTTCTATCCTTATACGTAGTTTGTTTTAAAGTGCAACAGGCTCAGCAGTTCTCACCAAAACCAATTACTGCACATTAGTTTTTGATTACCCAGCTTTAGATTTAGGAGCCTGTGGCAGAGGCCTGGCCTTGCAGTCACATCTGATGTTCACATGGCTGTTGCTTTCCCTCCCCTCTGCCCCAACACAATTTGATGCTTCCTTTCAGTCACAGGTTGCCATCTCTTCACCTCTGCCAGCAGGAGATCATCTGTGTGCCCTTCCTAACCCTTGGCAGGCAGGCAGGCTCCTCAGACCACGGCCGGCTGATGATACAGATGATACAGATTTATCTGATACAGACTGATACAGCTCCTCCATCCTGCAAAGTGCACGGGGAATCACCCTGAGACCTGAGAGACAAACTGGAGGCAAAAAATATCTGCAGGCAGTGCATCTACAGCCACCAGTGCACATCCCACTTCAGAGGATTTTTAAGGTCCTTAGCTTTTTTTTCTTCTTTTTTTTTTTAAGAGGTAATAAAAATATTTTAAAACTATACCCCAGGATTTGAAGACATTTACAGCAGCAATTTAAAACATCTTGTTCGATTTAACATTTTTATAATTTAGAAAAAAAAAGTAGGAGTAAATAAATGTCAACTATTTCTAGTGATGAATTGGAGAAAAATGGGGAAAAAGTGTCTTTTGCACTCTAAGGATAACAGCATTACTCTCTTTAAGTAGTTCTTTGTCCTTAATCAATATTCTACTGAAATAAAAGGAACTTATTAAGAGAAATAATTGCCACAAACCTCCTGAAACATTGAAAAGCAGATGATAGACCTTCTCATCATGAACGGTTATAACAATTACCCTTTGAGGTAGGATTTGAATGAGTCATATAGAAATTACTCCACCAACTTACACACACTGAAGCCTTTTCGTATATGTTTTGACCTAATTCAAAATTAGAATTTCAATTGTGTCACAACCAGATACTAGAACATTTTGTTCTATCTTTCATGAATATATGCAGTTATGAATACATAGTCAGTAAAACATTACTATGGAAGAAGTAGTTTTATATGAAAACTACTGCATTTATTACGAAGAACTTTTGTGAAAGGTTGTACTATTGTACATGAATAATCTGTCTTTGAAGAAAGAGCAAGGGAGGTTTTCAGCAGCTCAGTGATGTTATAGTTTTCAAAGCTCATAATATATTTAATATGACACTTCCCTTTCTGAAAAGTTTTTCTTGTTAGTGAGGACATTCATAAGCAAATGTATTTGAAAAAGTGGGTTATACATGTCATACTGAGCCTTCACTTTAAGCTGTCTTGAATAATATTAATTAAGCATGAACATTAATAGTATTATGTCACAAAAATATCATGGCAAAGAAAAGAGTCAGCACATTTCCTTTTTGATATCTGTACTCCCTTTTCTAAAACCTAAAAATTCTTAGATGCTTATAACACATTTTACTTTTATTTTACAATAATTTTTTTTTAATTTTGCTAAAAAATACAGTATTGGAATGTAAAAGATTTATATTTTTATGAGTATCGGAATTTGAATACTTTGAAAAAGAAGGGTCAGCAATCTGAATCTATTTCTAGAGTCCCAAGACCATTGGTTTTGAATGTATTAGTTATTTAATGACAGTAGAGGACAAGATGCTGAATCTTCAAAAGAGTACATTTTGCTCCCAAACGATCTGTCTGCAACTTTTTCTCTGAAATGAAGTATAGCGTTTTCACACATCCTCTCTCTCTGATATCCCCTGACTCCTTTCATGCACATATTCTCAGAGAAGAGCTCAGTACCTGTGTCCACAGTCTTCAGTTACCAAGAGAAGCTGTGTCCCCACCAGCAGGCACAGATATTTTATGCTATATTGTGCCTAGGGTAAGCAATTATTTTTAACCAAGTATCTGTTAACTTCACACTTTATGTCTATCTTTGCAAAACCATGAAGCTTAGGATCACAGCAAAACTGGTTAAAAAAACATGAGAACATACCTGCAAAGGTCAAAGGGATTTGTGTAAGACGTCTTTAACATTTACCACAGAAGTTTAAATAAGATAAAAAATTAAAACCTTTTTATTCTAGATATTTGACTTTGAGAAGCAGTTGGAAACCTGGAAGTCTGTCCCCTCTAAAACTTATACACTCAGAGAGTAGGGAACTGTGATGAGATTAATCAGTTTCCAAGAGCAGATACAACGGACCCTTGGGATTATATATCAAGCATAATATATTTGTTGCTGTATTGTAAGCATTATTTCAAAAAGCTGTTAGATGGCAGGAAGGACAGAAGTATACAGTGGTATTCCGAGGGCTGCTTAGCAGCTGGAGATTAAACATAGCAAGAGGAATTAGGGGGTGCAGTTTCCTTCCAGCTGTGGTGTGTATCCTGCTCCAGGTGTGCTGTGCTTCAGGGCTGCTGCTGGCACCCTCCAGACCTAAGGAGACAGGAGGGAAAGGAAACTCACACAGAACCAGGGCTTGGTGGGAGTGGTTGTTGCTGTAAGAGCCTCTCCACCTTGGGTAGAGACAGAACAGGATTTGGTGTTTTTTAAATTTCAGTGAAAGAAAACAGGTGCTAATGCAGAGTGGGTGTATGCAAAAGAGGAACAGAAAGATCAGCAGTTTTAACATAGGGTCTGTCAAAAACTAATGGAGGAAAACAACCTTATGCTGAAAAAGAGTTAAAACTGACCAAATTTTCTTTATATTCCTGTGATGCATTGAGTTATATAGTTCCATCGCTATAATTTGGACTGTATGCATAATAGCTATCTATAATCACAGTTACAATTTAATCCATTTAAACAAAATTCAGAATGTTATTACAACACATTGGGCTTTCATTTTTCTCCCAGGTGGCCATTGTGGAATTCAGATTTCATTTCTGGATTCACATTGAATACAAGAATATTTTTGCTTCTTTCTGCGAGCTACAATTTTCTGTCCTTGCATCATTCCTAATTTACTCTGCCCAGGATAATTCCTGATTGCACTGTAGAGTTAGACTCCTCTATGAAGAATTCTGTGGAAGGAGGAAAATTAGAACTAGGGTCCAAACATGAAAAGATAGTTTCGGATTGCTTTAAAAATAAAGGTGATGTTTAGTAAGGTGCAGTATATCTTGAGCCTCAGATCTTATTGATCTTTAGTGTCTTTTTCTTTATATTCTTGGAGAGTGTGAGTACTGGCAGAGATGAAGGGGTGGGTTCTTTACATCTCCATTTGTAAATTTGTGTTTTCCAAAAGTAAGCCATGAGGTTTTCCACACCTTATTAAAAAAAAAAAAAAAAAAAAATCCTTGCAGTACCTATAACAACACTAATAAAAAAGACAAAATATGCAAAAAGACTGGTGGGCCTCATACTATTCAACAGTAGACACCTATGTTGTAAACATTCACATATGTAGATACTCCAGATTCCTCTTGGATTAAATATAGTGAAATTGCCATTTTCAGGGCAAGAATGACAGACATATTTTAGATGTCAGCTTTAAGATAAGATTAAATCTGCTGTAAAAGTATACAAAATTGTCTTCCTTCCTTCCTTCCTTCCTTCCTTCCTTCCTTCCTTCCTTCTCTCCCTCCTTCCCTCCTTTCTTCCATCTTTTCTCTCTCCTCTCCTCTCCTCTCCTCTCCTCTGTCTTTTTCCCTGTATTTTTTTTCTTTTTCTTTTGCTCATTTTTTGTTAGTTTTTTTCTCTCCAAGCATGTTGGTTCATTGTCTCTTCAAGCTCATGTTTTTTTTGGGCAGATATCCATATTTTGTTTTCTCAAGGTAGTACACCTTCTTTGTTGTCTCTGC
>VXBR01010280.1:935150-947381 GCA_013400215.1 Cisticola juncidis | reverse complement strand
CTCCCCTTTCTCTTTTCTTTTTACATTAACTTTAAAGTAGAATACATTTCTGATTCTGCTATTTTTCAACAGCCACAATGTATTTTTCTACATTTAGTCAAATGACCACCATTAATTTTGGTTGGGGTGCTGTGAGTTATGAAGACTGGCAGCATCTACAATGGTGCCAAAAGGAATATCTGATATAAAATATGTATTTCAGCAGTGCTTTTTTATTAAAAACACCAGTCTGTTGCTACTATAGGTCCTACTAAAGTTTTCTTCTGTTAAAATTTTCCCCACAAAGATGTAAACTTTACTAAAACAAACCAACCAACCAAAAAACCCACCAAAGCTTGTTCCATAGGACTACTGATACAGTCAAACCCTATGATAAACACAGGCATAGCATTCATATCTCTGATTTCAGACTGCTTCATAGCAAGTCCTTGGGGGACCAGCAGCTACCAAGGGTACAAGGACTGTGATAGTCAGGTTGTAAGTGACATGCCTTGGACGAGAGACTGAAGGATAGCCTTTGTAAAGGTTAGGGATTATCAGCCTGGGTTTCTTTACTGCTTCCCCATGTGGAATAAAATTTAATATCCACCCATGGGACATTTTACAATTCAGTTCCTCATATTTTCACAATTTTTTTTAAAGTTTCTCCACAAAAGTCTAGTCAAAAATTAGCTTGTAAGATTCAGTTGCTGGATATTTTTTCAAGGGTCTTAAAAGTGCTTTGGATTTTATATGGGGTTGTTTTGCAACAAACTATAAACCTGAAGAAGATTAATAGAATGTCAGTGCTATTAATTAAAAATTTGTAATTCTTTTTCCTGAAATTTAAAAAACAAACTTATTCTGTGAAGTAAAATTAATTTTCCTGTCTTAAATTTTGAAAATTCCAATTATTTTATGCAGAATCTCCTGCATGTGGTAGATATATTGTACAGTTACTGTGAAATTGCTAAACTCAGTGTTAAAATTCCAGGGATTACAGTTCTGAAATATTATTCATTTAACAGAGATAATGGTTTCAGATATCATTTTGAAAATTACATTTCCTGGGTGACCAATAAATGGTTTTGTGATATCATGCATCATGATTCTTCCTTATCAGCTGCAGTATTAGTGGTCAGTTGCCTTTAGAGTTTTTCTCAGCATCAACAAGTTTAGGGATAAGGTTTACTACAATTTTCTTCTTTCAGTTTTCAGAAATATTTCATGTGGCTTATTTGCATTATCAAATGCTCTGAATGCAGATAAAGTTTTTATTATCCTAGACCATTGAATAGATCTACTGTTATCCAATTGTGCTAAATACTGAGCGACTAATCCATGTTCATGATCATTTTATCTTCTATATATCTCTCTTTCTTTCATAGTAATTCCAAAGTTTTTCTAAAAGATACAGTAAATGGCTTTCAGGAATATTCTTACAGTTTTAGTGTCTGCTTTAAAAAGAGGATACATACTATGGTGAATAGCTTGGATACTACAGTGTTCCTTATCCATAAATAGTGGCAAATTCTCACCTAGCTGTCACTAAATTAAAGCATTCCTTATATACTGAGTTTATTAGTTCAGAAGAAAATGGATGATACAGAAACTGTGATACAACCATTCAGAGCTTGGTCCTAGGCTTAAAGAAAAAAATGGTAAAGTTCCTATTGACTCTAATGGTCCATGGTCGGAGACTGGAAGAAGGTTGGTTGCAGAAGAGTTTTATTAACTGTGTAAGACTTTGACACAGACTGACAGGCATAAACTTGCGTAAATGTGTTTTCATTCCAGGCACTGCCTTATGAATGTTTCATATTCTCATCACTGCAGGCCCCGCTATGTTTCTTGCTGTCATTGTTACAGTGTGGCACCTAACCATGTAGCAAACCTATACAGAATAGGAGAGTAGATTGTAAAAAAAACAGTGGGAAAGCAGTGACATTTTCTCAGACACTACTGAGGTCAAAGAAAAGGTCTCTTCACGTTCATGTAATTTCACTAGCATATTCAACATCTGTTATGATTTCTGCATCATCTCTGCTACAGGAAGTAGAATACAAAACTATGTACATTTTAGACACTTGCACTTCTTTAATTGTTATCTGCAAATGCTTTGCAGTGGCTGTGGCTTCACAGTAGTACAGCTTATAATTGCTTGTAAACTGCACCAGGGCCAAAGTCTTCCAAATGTCACCCATTCTGTCACTCAGAGGCAAAGACAAGAATGACTTCTGTCCAATTAACGTGGAAATGTAAACCTCTTTAAGCTGCAGAAATTCAGACACACTTGGATGAGAAGGAACTTCTATTCCTATGACTGTGTTGATGGAAAGCAACAGCTGAATTCCAGCCTAGCTGCAGGAAGACCTTATCAACCTTCTGTCTGAGGCTGATGAATTTTTCAATTCCGTTCTGCTAGTCTGCTAATAATAGACACTGGAGCTTTAATCTTATTTATTTATTTGATCTTGCCTGTTTTAACTGGATAATTGTTGATTGCTAACTTTATTTGGCTTTTTCAATTAGCTTAATTTTAAGAAAATGTTCAGACACTGGGCTGGATTTTGTCTATTACTGTTCTATAAAGTGGGGGTGATTTAACAGAAATCAATATTGCTTACTGCACTGTCCTTTAAGGGCTAGATCCTTTTCCTCTGAGCTTTTACAGGAATTGGTTTAGGTTCATAGTTTGAGATTAAATAATATACAAAGAAGATAAAAATTCACATGAAAAAAAATTAGTTTGGGTAAGCAGAGACATACTTGACAATTCTCAACATTAAAAAATTAGACATACTAAAAAGGAAAAAAAAAAAAAAAGAAAAGCAGAACTTCAACTATTTTGCCAAATAAAAGTACAGGGTAAAAAAAAAAAAAAGAAAGAAAAGAAAAAGAGAAAAAGAGAGAATGAAGTGAGAGGGAGAGAAAGAGAAAGAGATTTTGGTTGTCCTTGGCTTCTTAAATGAGGAACTTTGTACTTGGCTGGAATGGAAATAATTTTTGCTGGTAATGGTTTTTTTTTTCTTACTGGGAAATGGGTTAAGAATCTCTCTCCCTGGCAACTTCTTTCTTTTTTTGGGTAGCTAGCTTAAGGAAACACCCTTGTTTATTTTGGCTATCTGAATTTGCCTGCTGCAGACAGAAGAATCAGAAAGAGAGGGATGTAACAGCACATCTGCAAGCGGATGATCAATCACAGTCACATACTGCAAACAGAAATAATGTTTAAAAGTGTTAGCCATGATCTGGTGATATTGTAGGTCTGTTTTTCTTTCACAATATACATGTCCAATGCATCATTGTTGAGAAGCTTTACTTTCTTAGCCAATGTAAAATTATTTCAGTACATTAGCTCTGATAAACTTTCATTTGTAGATGCCTATATTATCTTCAAAAGAAGGGAACAAACATCTTTCATTACCTTCCTCACCATCCTCCCTCCCCCAAATCTTGAACTGTGTACTGATGTCCTTGACAACACAAAAAAAAACTTATCCCTTAAACTGGGAGGAACAATCCAGAATAATTAAGAAAGCTGCATCCTTTCATTTCCACACAGTCTTTGGAAAACTCATGCTGTGAGAAGAATTTCTAACCATAGAGGACTGTGAACTGCACATGATAAATAACTGTGTAATCTTCTCCAACTCCTCCCTTAGAGGGGTTGAAAGGAGAAAAAAATTCAATCTTTTGGTCCATATATTGACATGAGGCGGGAGGGATGAAGTAAAGTTTTCTTATCTATCCCTTTAGTGCCATGAAAAGCACTGAATGCAAGTTGCCTGCAAACAGATGTCTGTAAGTTTTGAGAGGGTGCTATTATTCGGGGAGAGGGCATTGCTAGAATGAAGAAATATTCCTCCTCACTAAAAGCCACAGGCATTTTCTGTACGTAGTTGCTGTTGACATTGGCAGAAGTGCTTTGCAAAATTCCCACTCTACACCTGTAAATTCCCCCAAGGCACATTTGAAACCTTAGGGGATGGGCAACCAGGGGCAACACGTGGGCATGGTCAGGGCCTACGTGCGTGTGAGATGCTTTTTCGAGCATATCTCAAGGTCCAAGAATCCACGGGAAAAACATCCCACAAAAGTCCCTGTGGGTTCCCAGGACTGTGATCCCTGCTGACTCTGTGGGTGTCCAGACCCAACCCCCCAACATTCCTCAGTACATGATGCAGTGGAAACTGTGGCTCGAGCCTGCAGATCATTCTGCCAGATTTTTGGCCATCCCATGACTTTTTTCCATGGGAGGATGTTAACTGAGCCAAAGTGTTTAACTGAATCTGGCAATTCTCAGCCATTTGCTGGCAGCCACCAATTTGGTGAATTGACATAATTTGTGACACTCTCAGTGTGGGAAACTAAATGGAGACACTTTGATTTTAAAAAGAATTAGCTCAACTCCTGTGAAGGAAAAAAAAAAAATGTTTTCCAGGACTAATTATTTCTTGTGCCTCAAATGATGACACAGGCAGTATAAAACTGTGGGATGAAGTGGAAAACCACTGCTCCTAAACAAGACAAACCATGACTGCCCAAGCCTGTTAAAAATTCTAGGAAACAGGGACAAACTCCACAGTTTAAACTGTAACCTTAGCAATGTGCTGTACTGTCAATAAGAGGTAATACACAGTTACCCAGGGAAAAAACAATTTATTCCAGTCTTTCCTGCACTTCTTTTCATTGGGGAAAGAAATATTACTTTTTGCTTGCTTTGCCCTCCCTTCTTCAGCTGTTCTCTAAAGTGTTTTCTTCTTTGACATACTGACATGAATGTTGCACATCCTGGTGTCTACTCTAGCTGCCAGACGAGGCATGGAGCTGGAACTACCATCATTTGGGTTGTCTCCAAATTTAATGGCTTTCCCTTGTAAGCCTGCTTTGGGTTCCCCCAGTTCTTGTGGAAAAGAACCCTTGCAAACTAAAAACAGCCATCGTTAAACCTAATAATGAAATACTGCTCTTGAAAGGCTGCAACACTCAGGGAAGGCAAACCACGGTGGAGTAAAAATCACAAAGCAGCTCAGAGTTTACCCTCTACAGAAATGCTTTCATGGCATCATACTTCAGCTGGCAGTAGCCAATAGTCAAAGTGTTTCCAGAATGCAGGGGTTTGTATTTCTACCTCTCTCTCCTCTTGCCACAGCTCTGAGCAGAGCTATTTACTGAATGAGTCTCAATCACTTCAACTGATTTTCAGCACATAATTTTTTTTTGTCTCTCTGAAATTAATTTCACCATGTTAAAAAGTATTAGGTGTTCATCTTTAGTAAGAAATGGAAATAGCTTGTGGTCTCGGATGTAATTTTTTTCCTTTCCATTTAAACAAAAGAATCATGTGAAAAATACAGCCTAGGGTTGAAAATAAGTAGATTCAGGACTCCAGAGACTTTAAGCACAGTAAAATGAGCCTTGCAGTGCTTTCTGTTTAGCTATGTGTTACAGCTGAATATTTGGTATAAAGGCAGTGTATCATAGAAAAAAACAAAAACAAAACAAAACAAAAAAACCAAAAACAACAACAACAAAAAAACAAAAAAAAAAAAAACAAAAACAAAAAAAACCACAAAAAAACCACAAACTATTGGCCAAATCTGCTGCTATTTTATACCATAGCAGCTCATCAAAATCTTGAATAAAATGATACACCCTCAACAACTAAAAGTAACACCAAGTGGGCACTAATGTAAAATAGAAGATTTGACACACAAAAAAACCCCAAAAACAAAAACAACAACAACAAAAAAAAAAAACTAAAAACAAACAAACAAAAAAAAAAAAAAACAAACAGAAAAACCACAGAACTTTGGAAATTATTGTTATTTGACCATGTCCAGTCTTCCCAGTATGTCAGCTTCTTAATAAATACTGAATCAGAAAGTCGTAATACAAGCAAAATACAAAATCTAAATATGTCAGTAATAATGGTGCTCAAGACCAGGTTGGGTGGAGCTCTGAGCTGTCTGATCTAGTGAAAGGTGTTTTGTCCTTGGCAGGGAGGTTGGAACAAAATGATCTCTAAGGTCACTTCCAACCCAAGCTATTTTATGATAATTCTTTGTGTGCTTTGTTCCTCGTATTCTTCTCTTTTATAGTGAGTACTCTTACAGGCTTAACAATCTTTTTTCCTTTTTCCCTGCTTTGAGTTTTTGACCACTGAAAATGTTTAATCAGGCATTTTTTTTTCTCAGAAAAGATACTAAGCCAGAGAAATGATAACATATTTAACAATTAACTATTTTTTCCCAATGATAAAGAATATTTTAATAACCATCTAGGGTGTCAAATGGAGTTATAGATACATGCCACATAAATACCAATAACAAAATAATCACTGAAACTTTATATTTTGCTTTCTTTTGGTTGAAAAATATTAATACAGTATGTTTTCAAGATTTGATAATTGGATTAGCCTCTTAAATCATATATGCTGTTGGCTGCTTGAGTGATTTGAGTACTCATCTTCTTGTTTATTAAGTTAAAGTTACACTGCAAAAAAAACTAGATTCTTTTTTTTTTTTTTTTTCATTTCTGAGTATAGAATTGATGAGTTCTAATTTTCACCATGTCTTATTCTCTGGAACTACTTCTCTGTGAGACAATTTTTCTTCATTTTTAATGAGAAACTGTCTGGTGCTTTTAGCAGTTAATAACAAATGAAAAATAAATCTGGAGTCAAGTGTGATTTCTTTACTAGAAAGAATAAGGGGAATCTTATGCAACAATCTCTACTGCTTCATTTCAGACACTATCTAAGTCTCTCTGCACTTAGTTATTTTTCTAAAATCCATAAAATCTCCTTGGCACCTCAATTTCTTCAGGATTCTTCTCTATGTATAAGCCTGAGTTGTGTGAAGTGAAACTATATCTTAAGTAGATTTTCTTTTAGTATACTGCAGGTTGAGGTGATTGATCCCATTTTCTACATCAAAATACAACTCCCTGGGGTAATTTGTCTCTCCAAATCCTGTTCTCAGTCCATCCAATTAGTAAGAGTGCTTGCCAGGAAAGTTTTGTGAAATATTATACAGATGGATCATATACATTTTGCCCATTATCTAACCAACATATCTGTGGTAGTTAATTTTCTGATTAGGAAAGCTTACTCAGTGTGTTGAAGAACATAATGACTCATTTGTATGTCTTACCACTAGGACACAGTGACCCAGTTAAATTTCAGATTTCAAAACAAGATTGAAGTATTTCCATGTTTCACAATTTTATAAATGCAATCATAATTTTAACTAGACTCACTATCTTCTGTGTTTATGAAATTCACTCTGCTTCTGAATCTAAAAACAGTTTAAGGTTTTTCACCATTACAAAGGAACCTCAGAAGCATGGAACTTATTCTAGGCTTTGGATGTGTCATTTCTGCTGCAGGTAAAATAAGGTGGGAAGTTGCTTGGAAGATCATGGAAGTCTTTCTTTTCTTCGTGACATCCAGAGGCTGGGAAGCATTCAAAGTCATGAGCAGTGTTTCTACTGGGAAAGAAAACTCTGTGAAAATAAGCCAATAGCTCACAATTCCTTGTTTAGTTGCAGCAGAATTATTTAATTCAATGCCTCAGAGCTTTTAGCAGGTTAAGTAGGCAGTCTGACCAGAGCAACTTCACTGTTAGTAACACTCTGTTTCTGCCTGGAATTAACTCTGACCAAAATAATTGTCATAATCTCAGCCATTTTTTTAGAAGTTAGTCTTTGCTTAATGTTTGTCTAGTACATGTCTATATATACATTCAAATAGATAGATTATTTTATCTGACCTTTCTTGGTTTTTCCCAAGGCACAATATTCAAAGGTAACAGTTTGTGTTAAGGACCCAGTAGAGATCATTTTATTTAGCCTTACCTCTAGAGAGCAATTGAATTTACTCAGTAGCAAACCCATAGATTCAGATAATCCAGGCATATATAGGTCAAAATACTCACCAAGGAACAATAAAAGCATGTCACTTCTGTTAGCTGATCTTTTAAAAGCTGTCTTGTTGTCATTTCAGGACTGGGTCTTCTAATTTTCAATGGAATTGTTCCATTTTATCTGAGATGTAAACTTCTTTGAAATGGAAATCCTGATCATTACCTCTTGACTGCTTCAAAGGATTGATAGCCCAATTTGAATCTCTTTGAAGTACTTACTTCAAATTAAAAAACAAGTTACCCTGAAAGAAGACAATTATACCTTGAGCAATAGACATTCTTTCTGAAAGGTTTCCTGGTCCATGAGCATCTTTGAAGTATATATTGTTCACCAATTGGACCTCAGAATTTAACCAGTAATAAACACTCCCTTGTAATACAGAGATGCAGTTTGACATTTTGATAGTCAAAGAGGAACTACAATTCGTTTTAGTCACTATGTACAATGTTGTTCCAAATAACTAAATTAATGTAAAGAAGTCAGGAACAGCAAGAAAAAGATGTCTTCTCACTCTCAACTTCATCTCAGACTACAAATTACAAGATTTATTCAGCTAAAAAAAGCATTATATACCCCCTTCTTTTCCTGAGAAAATTAGCTGCTCATTTTGACTCTTTCTTAACCTTATCAATAAATAATTCCTGAAATTCAAGACCTGTAAGTCTATATTGGTTAAATTAATGTTCAGGGAAAGGTGTGCTGTTTCCAAAATTCATACATTAAAACTTGAGTAGTAAAATCTCTGAACCGAAATTCTACATTCTTTACTTTTTTGAAGAAAATGACACATATGAAAGATTGTGATCAATTTAGATTTATGCATTGTTTACTTCTACTTTTCTCCTTTATGCCTTGATTATTTTTTATCCCATTTTAGTCATAAAATTAAGAGTAAGGCTGAAATAAGGAAAAGATAAAACAAAAGTCTTGAATTTAAAGTATAACCTTTAAATAAATGAATAGCCCTTCTTATTTTAGAACTTAACTTGATTATAACTTTTACAAATTTTCATGACCAGGCATATAGGGGAGATTACTTATATATCTAAGACACAAGTAGGGTTAAAGTGATGTTTCCTCCTTTTTCCCACTGTACCTATGGAAACCCCAAATGCAAAAACTGTTCTGTGAAATCCCTGGTCATTCCTGACTGACATCTATTTTCTGAGTTTTCTTGCCACACAAAATTTTCATTGTGTTTAGAAGAGTCAGCTGATTTGAGTGGGCTGAAGAACTGATAATAAAGGAAGAACAGGCAGCGTCCCCTTTCCCATGCAAACTATATGCTTGTTTCAAAGGATAGCTAATTCCATCTAATTTGCAAGTGTATACAATTGGCACGTTATGATTTTCATGGCTGGCAAAGAAACCAAGGGAACATTGGACACTATATCAGGAGAATTCACAGCTCCTTAAGAGGAGGTAAGCAGCTGGCAAGCATCAAATATACTGTGATCTGGGCTTTACTCAAGAAACATTATCTTGACAGTATATAAACTATCTTTACAACCCTCTCTCTAGCATTCCCTTTCAAGGGAAATTCCTAGAGAAGATGACTAAATAAAAGCTGTTCAAGGAGGTGTTTCATACTTCATCCTCCTGTTTCATACTTCATGCTCTAAGGGGAATAAATGGGAAAAAAATCTCACAAGTCTGATTCTTGACACCACATACTTTGATATAATTAAGTGCAACAGCATTGAAATTGCTCAGATTTTGCCATTACAGACCCTTCAGATCAAGATCAAAATGAGATTCCGTGTATCAGTCCATTTTTACTTGTGTTGATAATGTTGATCCACTTACTCAGATCCCTCCTGTTTTTTTTAATTGGAAATTGATTTATTGAAATAAACCACCATTTCTCTAGCTGTTAAAATAGTACAGTCTAGATAGAACATTTGAAACATAAAACAATATACTTTTTACCATCCATGATAAATAATTTTTTAAGTGAGCTGATGTTCAAATAACGATGTCCAAAACCTGATCTTGTTATTCTTTCCACAAGTGACAATAATGAGTGATACAGAATATCAGCTTAAAATGAAAAAAAAATTGAATGAAATTCAAAGCAAAGGAAACCCACAGCATCCCAAAAACATCACTTAGGGGATGCTGACTGAAACTGAACACAAGGCAGGAATGTCATGAAGAAGTGCCTTCATCAGTCATTGTTTCCTGTAGTGGTGCATGATTTGTTTGTCTAGGTTTCATATCTTTGTTCAGGGTTTTGTTCGATGCTTCGTTCCATGTAGCCCTGTTCTCCCTCCCCTATGATTTGTCCCTGGAAATCCTCTCAGAAACAGTTAGCTGTCAATCCCTTTCCTCTCCTTCCCTGGAGCCTGTCTGTCATCTCAGGGCCCCGCCTCAGGACTAGAAAGTTCTGTGAGGAGCGTCGAGTCATAGGCTGGGCCCACAGAAGATTCCTCTCTCCTTCCCATAGCTGGTTCCTATATATGTCATTTACCTCCTTAACCACTCCCAGGCTGATCCCAATTGGTTGTTCCCTTCTCACACCCACTGTACCACCCCCTAATAAAAGGGGCTGTCACAGAGCCAGAATTGGCTTAGCCTGAGCAGTCCATGGAGGGTGAGGAGGTTCCTCCTGGTCCTCCAATAAACTTCTTGGATCTACTCTGTGGCTCCTCCCTTCTTTCCTCTGCCAGTGTCTGCTCCACTCCATCACTGCCTCCCACGACAGCTCCTTGGAAAGAAGGACCCACAGGATCGGCTCGGCCTGTGCGTCTCACCAGCCATACCTACTGCTTGCTCTGGTGCCTGAGCTGGCCCAGGTGGGCTTGGGACTTTTTCCTGAGAGGCACCGCAACAGTTTCTCCTGTTCATTTCAAAAAAAACAAGCCCAACCATGTGAATTCAAGCTTTGGATTGAATAAAATTGGCAAGCACTCTAAGCATGTGAGCATGCTCTTTTTCGCCCTAATAGAACACCATTTCTATGAGTGCTACAGACAGAAATACCAGATTCCTAGGTGTCATAAAAATACTTCTGAAAATCAAGTATCTCTTTACAGTAACAATCCAGAGTATGCTGAGATGTCAAGAGTTATAACAGCAAAAATTTCAACTCACTGGGGCAAAAATCTCTGCTTATGTCTGCAAGGACCATTGACCTCAATGTAGTTAAACCATGGTGAGCTGCTGAGGGTCTGCCCTGTGTTGTGTGTCCAGTCTGATTTGCAAATAGGCACACCTATGGCTTTATCTGTTTCAGGTTTTGTCTCATTAGGGTGGGACTGGGGTCTTCTTAGTTTTCAAGCCAAAATTTGGAAGACCCATCAGACTAATGACACAGATGATTAATAGCTTTTTGGGTTACCAGAAAACTCTTATGACCTGGAAAATTGCAAGGTATGGTGTGAAAATTTCTACTGTGAGATGTGGGTGGCTCTTGTAGTCTTTATTGCTGGAGGTTGTTCCTCTCATTCCACTGCTTTTTACATAGTTCATAGCTTTCAGCAGCTCTGTCTAGATGTTTTTGAAACATGATCAAGTATTGTTTGAAGGCTCCAAATTGTTCACTTCACTTTAATCACCTCCTTTAATATCTGAATTGGCTGTAAAATAAACAAAATAAGGACAAGTATGTTTAAAAGAAGAGCTTTGAAACATTTTCACAACTCTAACTCTGCCCATAAACAGACTTACCCATGAGTCACAATGTCCCTTTTTCCTCATTGCCTATTTCTGGTTTAGCTCTAATATTCTGTCTCAGATATTATATAAAACACATTCAGATGTCTTCCTAATATGCCACCAATCTACAAGCACAAATATTTCAGAACATTGCAGTAAGTAGATAATAGAGAAAACATGGCTAACTCATTTTAGCTAATGTAGGACAGTTTTCCATGATACATATTTAGTTCTTGATGTCTGTCTTGTATGAAATAGCTCCTGATATTAGTTATTTCATTTCCTTCATGAGACACATTCTTAAACCAATACATATTACACTACTGAAATTTTTCCTAATATCCAACCTATACATGTTTAATTAATTTGATCCTATTGCTATTAAATACATCCCTCCACACTATACCTTCTCTTTTTGTACACATTTGGAAAATACCTAGACTGCTTAGACCAAATCCTCATTGAAGCCATGATGATTTAAACCAGATGACTATCTGGCTCTTTTTCTCTTTTTGTCTACTAAATAAATCACTTTACATTTTTCCTCACACTTTTCCTCACTTTTCCTTAGTCCCTATAGATACCTGACTGGTTTTTTTTGTTATTGTTGTTGGGTTGGGTTTTTTGGGGGGGGGGTTTGGGTTTTTTTTTGGGGGGGGTTTTTTT
>VXBR01010280.1:685896-935117 GCA_013400215.1 Cisticola juncidis | reverse complement strand
GTGTGGGGGTGGTTGTTTGTTTGTTTTTTAGTTAAGAACAAAAGCAGAATGAGAGTACTAATGCAGGTATGGTCAGTCTTTGGTAATATGGAATGCATTTTTCCTCTCTCTATTGATTCTATTGATTTGGTTCCTCTGTTAACTTAATAGACTCTATATTAGTTTAGTTGCCATTTGCACGTCCTGAACCCCTCCCTTATAAGAACTTGAAGGGTAATTTTTAAGTATTCGTTCCTTCTAAATTTCTATTTCCCTTGAATACCTGTGGTTTGGAAAAGTTATGCCACATAGTTCTAATGCAATAAAACATAATTTCTGTTCTCTATTGCAATTTTTTGCAAGGTAGGGAACATGTCAATTGACAAACCAAATCAAAATTTACACAACAATTGGTGCGTGCAAGGTATAAAGTAGCTATGCTGAAACAGTAACAAAGATATGACTCTTGATGAATGAGGTTTGGTATGCTTTAAATTTTTTCTTTGTGCTAAACACTTGGGGTACACACATTGCTCAGTCGTACTCTGTTGCTACAGAGTGGAATTATGTCCAGATAGGGGGCTGTGTAATCTGCTTCTCCCTGTGTACAGAATAAGTAGTTAGCAAGTCCTGTGACTGCTAACCCCAAATTTTAATAATTTCTTCTGTTTAATTTTTTGTATGTTTTTGTTTCACCCCATTAAGCAGTAATCCGTTGATTTTTAACAGATTTCATGACTCATTTTATGTAATGTTATCCATTTGTTTTCTCTTAAATCAACATCTAGTGTTCCTCATGCTTAGTACATAGAGTACATCTGACAATTTTTTTTGACAGTTCAGTTTAGCCTCATTCTGTGTCTAGGATTTCTGGCCCTGTTGTGCTGACTCTTGTGGCCTTGAGATATCTGGCAAAAGCCTCAGGTCCAACCTAACTCACTTAAGGCATAACATAATCTTAGCCAAAGCAGCCCTGACTGGCAAGGTCATGACAATAATGATTAGTGTAATCAGTCCTAAAAGACACTCCCAAATCAAGACCTCGTTGTGCAATACCTGCTGGTTTCAACTGTGGCTATGTCTCCTGGGGAAAAAGAATGATGAATGCTGGATCCCTGCAGTTAAAAATAACTTACAGGTAACATCCCTGGGCTACAGATATGCTCTTATAAATCTCTCTGAATCTTCCAGGACTTTGGAAGATGCTCCAGGATCAGAGTTCTTAGTTTCTCAAAAATATAGACAAAATTGAATTTTGTGGAAGTAACAGAAAAAGAACTAAAAGAGAGGGAAGACAATAGGATTGTGACGATGCACAAATCAGGAGGTGTGATACAAAACTGGGAGGAGTAATTTTGGCTTCTGGGAAGGTGAGAGAAAACTAGGAAATTGTCAAAGTAGTTTCAAGGAAAAGTTAGACTGACGCAATGCCAGAGAAACCCAGCGAGCTCTCAGCACCCAGCACGCCCCAGGAGTGGCGGCTCCCGGGTACAGCTCTGACCCGGGCAGGGCAGGGCAGGGCAGAGCAGGGCACAGCGGGGCCGGCCACTCGCAGGGCAGGGCAGGGCAGAGCAGGGCACAGCGGGGCCGGCCACTCCCCGCAGGGCAGGGCAGGGCAGGGCAGGGCAGGGCAGGGTAGGGCAGGGCAGGGCTCGCCGCTCCCCACGGTGCCGGGCAGGGCAGGGCAGGGTCGGGCTCGCCGCTCCCCACGGGGCAGGGCAGGGCTGGCTGCTCCCCACGGCAGCCGTGGTTCAGCGTCTGGGATCTGGGGTAAGAACAGAAAGGATTCTCTTGTGTGCTTCTCAAATGAGTTTATTCCCCAACGGAGAGATNAGGGCAGGGTAGGGCAGGGCAGGGCTCGCCGCTCCCCACGGTGCCGGGCAGGGCAGGGCAGGGTCGGGCTCGCCGCTCCCCACGGGGCAGGGCAGGGCTGGCTGCTCCCCACGGCAGCCGTGGTTCAGCGTCTGGGATCTGGGGTAAGAACAGAAAGGATTCTCTTGTGTGCTTCTCAAATGAGTTTATTCCCCAACGGAGAGATGAAAAAACCCAAAAGTCGCGTTTTGCACAGTCTTTTAAACAGGGGAGGAACAGGGGGAGGACACAGTTATTCAACCAATCAGGGCTACAACGGGGAGGAGATTAAGGAGGGACTCAAAATATGACAGCCAACAGGGAATACAGTGGGAGTGGAAAGGGTCCATGCTCCAATGGGATGTTGAGGATTAGGGGAATTCCAGGGAGGAGTTTAGGACTGACAGGGAATTTTCTGGAACAAGATATGTGGACTAGGGAAGATTGACATTATGTAAATAGAGAAACAGGTGGGTCTAGGGAATGAATGACAACCAGGAGAGGGAGGGGAAAACTTTGGGTAAAGCCATATATGTCAGGGGGGAAACATAGGAACAAACCATTCAGCAGGGTTTACAAAAATATACATAGAAAAACCCACCACCACAGTAGATGCAGAATTTCGTAGGACTTTAAGGATCTGGAAAAAAAAATTAGAAGTATTCATGTTATTGGGAGTTGTCATTCTTTCCCACTTTAATATTGCCTTCTCTTCTGCCTCAGTTTCATTTGAGAAGAGGATCTTAACTTACACCGAGTTTTCTCTCCAAGACCAAATTTCTCCTTTGCAAATAGCCCTTTCCTCCACTTTCTGCCAAACACAAGGAGACAAGATGAAGAAAGAAGAGCAGGATCTTCTCTAACTGAGCAGAAAAGAAAGAGATGAAGAAAGCAAAAGAAGTTGCAAATTCTTCTCCTGAGATTGCAAGGTCTGAAGAAAGAGGCTGAAAGCAGCTGCTGCAGCCTCGAGATAGAGTTGCATCATCACAAAACAGCCAAGATTTCACGACTTCTCACATACATGATGTGAATGCTCCTGTTTCAAGGTCATTAGCATCTGATCCTACTTTCCTTGTGTTAACTTCTCCTTTGACCCAAACCCTAGAACTTCACCCCTGCAACACCCTATAAACCTCATGACTCAGCCTCTGTCCAGCCTCTCCGTTCTTCCCTCCCAACTTCCTCCCCAGTCCTGAGGGAAATAAAACTGAATCCTTGTGCTTAACAAAAGAGACACTTGTCTTGTCTGTTTTCCCTGCCGGTGGCTTGTACCTCCCTGGAACGATGGTCACTGTTGTCATACGATGCAACAACAGAATTAGCCCTTACAGAGCAAGAAACTGGCTTTTTGGATCGTGCATTACTTGAGGAGCCAAAGGAAAGAAACTGCTGCCTGTTCTCTTACTGTCATGCCACTTAATCTTTTCCTGCCACAAAGGAATTGAAATTTAAATGTAAACTTTTGTAGTTTCTTACTTTTTCCTATCTACTGTGAAAATAGTCATGTATTGTATCCTGGAGCCTAGCGTCATTATATAAAAACTGTTTGACTCATAATGTTAAAAAATGATGTTTAAATGATGCAAGGATAAGTAGAATAGATCACTGATCAGCAGAGAGCTGATTTGGAGCTACTTGGAGTTAATCTGAGGGCATTTGCTTTTGCAATACCAGGTAACATCTTGTAGTTCAGAAACATGCTATGATAATGTTTAAAGATGTAAATTACTCAAAACCAACTTGAAAATAGAAATTATGTACTGACAGTGTTTAGCATTCCTGCCTTTTATGTGTCTCGGATTCTATTTACCCAGGTTTGCCAACTCCATTATGTTGTATTCTTTGCTGCTCCAACACTGTTAAATTTCTAGTTATGGTCACACTTTTTGTTGTTATATTCTTCCGTTATAATTGATGTCATTGTTGCAGTGTGTATGGAAAGAATCATATAGCTTTGTTTATGTTTCACAGCTTTGGTAGTCATAGTTATTTTAACTGCAGGGTAGGAGCAATTCTCAGAAAGACTATCTTACTATCTTTTTTTTTTTTTTTTTNNNNTTTTTTTTTTTTTTTTTTTTTTAAGAAAGCTTTATTGGATTGCTAACTCTAACTCTTACTCACTTTTGCAAGGTGTTTTAACTGGGAAGTGACCAGCACAGCGACTGATAATACAGCTGCAGATAATCTAGGGCATGAAAATCACAGGACTCAAAAGGCATTCCTCTCTTGGCAAGTAATGCACAGGAAGTTCCTCCTGAAAACAAGGAAGAACTTTTACTGTGCAGGCGACTGTGCACTGAATCCAGCCTCCCTCCTGCAAGAAACTGATCTGAGTCTTCCCTTCTCTTTTGTGTTCTACCAGAGTGACCATTACCAGTTTGATTAGGAAATCTCCCTCTTTGTTATTACATTTCCTCACTGTTTTTTATTTCAGTTAGCCTGATGATATTTTGGTTAAAAGACCAGTACTGTGTAAGTCCGTTCTTAAAACCATAAATGGTTTTAGTTCCTTATCTCTGAGAAAGTATTTTGTATATGGTATTTCTAAGTCACAAAGTTCATGCATAAAGTCTTGTCATACTCAACTGTTCAGTTAAAGCAAGATTAAAAAACACTAACCAAAACAAATTTTATCTCTCATCTGCAATGATCAGCTTCATTGAGTATTCTGCAAGCTTCCTCATTTTCCATTCAGTAAGAGCCAATCACCAGTCTAATGAGTTGGAAGTTGTCTTACGTACTAAGGAGCCTTCTGATCCTTTGACTTGTAAACAGCTTTACTAATTTTCTAGCTTCATCCATTGTGAGGTTCCAAAGATGCTCTGTGATAGCAGAACTTCTAACATCATATATATATTATTCTATTAATGAGAAAACATATCTGAAAAATAAAACAAAAATGTAAATTACTTAGTAATACCTGCTTTGTTTCTTCTTACAGCCTGAGATCTTTACTTACATAAATTTTCATAGCAGAATCACAGAATCACAGAATGGGCAAGGTTGGAAGGCACAACAGTGGGTTGTCAGGTCTAACCTCTTTGCTATAGCAGGGTCATCCTAGAGCACAAGGCACAGGTTTGTATGCAGATGGCTCTTGAATATCTCCAGGGAGAGAACAACCTCCCGAGTCCATCTCTTCCACTGCTCAGTCACCTGCACAATAAAGAAGTTCTTCCTCTTGTTCAGGAGGAGCATCCTGTGCATTGTCCTATTGCTTGGCAGCACTGAGAAGAGCCTGGGTCTGTCCTCTTGATGTCTTCACTTCAGATACTGATAGACATTGATGATGTCTCCTCCCCAACACCACTTCTCAGGGCTGAACAGGCTCAACTCCAGCAGCCTGTCCTTTTAAGAGAGATGTTCCTGTCCCTTAATCATCTTTGACTGATTCAAAGATGATTAAGGGACACTGATCCACTCCAGGAGCTCCATGTTGTCTCTTTTTCACTGAAAAGTGCAGAACTGGGGAAGCACTCCAGATGTGCCTCACCATGGTTGAATAGAGAGGCAGAATTATCTCCCTCGACCTGCTGGCAATGCTCTTCCCAATGCACCCGAGGATTCCTTTGACCTTCTTGGCCACACAGCACACGTCTGGCTCATGGACAGTTTGTTGTCTACCAGGACCCCCAGGTCCTTCTCCACAGAGCTGCTTTGCAGCAGGTCAGCCCCAGCCTGTGCTGGTCCATGGGGTTATTCCTCCCCAGGTGCAGGACCCCAAACTGTCCTTTGTGGAATTTCAGACAGTTCTTCTCTACCGTCTCCCCAACCCTTCTGAAGGGTTCTCAGCACTTTGGGGTGTCCACCACTCCTCCCAGTTTTGCCTCATCAGTGTCCCTGCTGAGGAGGCTTCTGCCCCTTTATCCAAGTCACTGTTGAATAAGTTAAACAACATGGAACCTTGGAGGACACTACCAGTGACAGGTCTCCAACCATGCCACTGATTACAACCCTTTGAGATCTGCTATTCAGCAAATTCTCAATCCACCAAAACAAATAATATACAGATAAAAATAGTACAAATAATAATTGAAAAATATAATATCAAGCAATGGGAATCTGATTTTCTGGTTTGGTTTGGGTTTTTTGATTTGGTTTTTGACCAAAAGACAAATCATGAAATCTGTGAGACCCTGATAATTGTTTCAACATAGAAATTAACAAGTCAGAGCAGCAAATTCCATCTCTCCAGTAGACTCCGAACTATTTTTCCTAAGCATCTTTTGTTCTCATGTCTCCTGTTGGTTCTGCAAATTTGAAGTAGAAATCTAGATATAGTTTTCCCAGTGTCCCCAGTGGCTGACAAAGCAAATCTTCATGAGAACTCTCCTGACACTTCCCAAAGGCCTGACAAAAGCGACTTACAGGGGAAGATCACTGGAAGTGTTCTTACCAAGGTAAACAGAAAGTGCAATTAGTATATCTGCTTAACCATTACAAGTTTAACCAGACAACAGTTATCAAAGAATACACTAAATTAAAACAGAAAACACGTTTTTAATCTTAAAACATGTTTCAGTTGAAACTAACCATTCAAACTATTTAAAAATAAAAAAGAGCTACAAAATAGTGGTGATTCAAGCCTTTTGCTTAATATTATCACAGAAAAGATTAATAATTAAACAATTTTATTTTTTACCTTCGTGAAAGAAAATGTAACTGTTTCTATATCACAAAAAGACATTAGACAAGGAATAGACATAATGTGATTTTAGAAAAACCTAGAGATAAGGCTTACAATTACCTTTTGAAGATATAATTTATTAATTCTGATCAGATCCCATACATTTGATAAATTTTGCTCATTTAAGAAGTGCGAACATGCCTCAGGTAAAAGTTGAAGGAAAATAAACCTACTTCTTAAAAAAAACTTTAGGCTTGCCTTTGCTGTGAATGGTGTATTGCTTCTTTTGACTGTCATATTGCTTTTGTGACAAAGATTCTTTTACTCTGCTGCTTTTTCTGTTGGTGCGTCTGGTATTGCTGTTCCCTAGGGCCATGCAGTGTGTTAGAGTCAAAGCCTTTTTTTCAGGGGGAGTAAACAACCCAATTTCAGTGCCAAGGAGAGAGTGGAAGTCTGTTGGAAAAGGTCACTAAACACTTCCAAATGCTCCCAATTAATGTGTTTGGTGGATTGTGCTAAGGAGTATGGAATACAGAAGCAAATCCCATCTTAGTTCAATACTGCAGGCTCAGTGGTCACTCAAAATGGCTTGTAAAACAGTAAGCCAACAATAGTTTGGAGACTGTGAAGTCTGTTTCCTTTTTCAGCTAAAAATGAATGTGAAATTTGTCCCGACAGTCAACTCCCTGATATTTTCAGTCTAAAGCACTGTTACTATGTCTCTCTGACTTTTTAATCTGCACTCCCATTATAACCCTCATCCTCATTACCGAAAGCCTTATTTATATATGTATACAAAATTCAGAATTATAAGCTATATTGGATACCTCCTGCAATAATTTCGTCCCATCAAAGGTCAAGATTGAGTGTCATCTAAATCAGACACTCCTGAGGATGATGTTACAGTATGTTCATATGAGTCATCTGTTTTCTTCACTGAAACTTTTCATTAATATTTTGAAACTCTGTGACAAACCTGAATGGTTGTAGTGAGTTTCCTATTATAGCACTGAATTTAGCCTCTAGAATTTTGCATTTCTGTTTGTTTCTGCAGTAGTTAAGATATCCATCAGGTTTTTAATGATCAGAACTATAGGTTAAAATGCAAATGATAGGGTTTTGAAATAAATGAGCAAGGAGACCTGCTCCTTTTTAATGACTTTATTAAGAAATCAGCTCTGGGTGGGGGGCCCGAGGGGTGGCACACACCACTGCTGCTCCCTTCGGTGATGTGGAGGAGGAGGTGGCAGCCTTGCTCCACAGCAGAGCTGAGGATTCCATCCTCAGGGCATGCCAGGAGGACCCTTTGAGCTCCTTGTCTGAAGGGGATCCTGCAGATGAAGAACTGTTTGGGTTACAGCGACATGGTGGAGTTGCTTTGGTTGGTGGTTTTATCTTCTCCACTGCTACGCCAATCTAGGGGTACTATTCTAGTCTTGGATTTTACACTGGCTCGTAGTCTTAAGGGTTCTTTATCTCTGAGTAGGACCCAGTGTCTCAGTCTCCTTTAATTTGCATATTGTGTGCCATTTGGGGGAGCAGAGGCTATACCAAATGGAAAAAGGATTCAGGTAAGGGACTGTTGGGTAGGGTAATTAACAGTATGGGTGATCAACAGTCTATGCATTCATCCTGGTGATCAACATTTGAGATGGTAACATTTAATAATTAACAGAACATGGTAGCAATTGATTAACTTATAAACTAGTTCATAACAGTTTGAGGATTTATGCTTTGTTCTGTAAGCCCAAAACCTTTTAATCTTGGTGTGTGAAGCTGTCAGTAAGCCAATTTGTGATGTTATTTCATTCTGCCTTTTTCCCATAATGAATTGATTCAGCTCTTGGTCTTCCATCTTGCCTGCATAACACCTGAATGGATAATTGTAGGGATCCAGGTTTGTTTATTTGAAAATAAATTATTAAAATAATCTTTTTAGAACAATGGACTACCTTTGGATCTCTGTTTTCAGTCTGGTTGAACTGCCATTTCAAAGGATCCTATCAATCATAAATTGAAATCCTCCAATGTACTGTAAAACCATGAAATTTCTGGGCTGTATCAGTGCTTTTTCTCATCATTAAGTCAATGGAAATGCCAAACTGTAGAAAGGAAGGAATTCAACCTTGTCTGTAAAGGATAACATAGCAATAGAAAGAACTCTTAAGCAGTTTAAATTTATGGCTAAAACATTCTTTTCCTTAGACTGTACAAACTACAACTTGATAGAAAACCTTGATGAAGTTAAATATTTTTACTGGCATCCTGCAGCACTTCAGACAGTATGAAACTTCAGGAAAATGAGACTGCTCTCAGTCTGGCATCTAGGCACATCAATGGTCTAACCACAGTCACATTTTTTATAGGCATCATGGAACAGGAGAATTTTAAGTTATGTTTTGGAGGCGAAAAATGAAGTGGCATTGCAGGAACATTTCCTACTTATCAAGAGGCAGCAAGAAGCAAAGTATAATATCTTTTGTTTGGAAAAAACTAGCTCTTGGCCAGTGAAGAAATTTCACAGTGAAAGAAGGCCCAGATTCTTAGGATTGAGAGAGATGGCATACACTGTGGGGCTAGGAAAGAAAGATCTCAAAAGAAAACAGAAAGATATCAGAAGTGAAAACATTACCTATGCAAGATGTGAAAGACAAAAGAGAGTCAAAGAAATGGTGTGAAGAAGAATTTAAGGTTTTAAAGGAGGAATGTTTTGACAAAGAGTGAAGTAAACAGGCCTAAGAAGCTTCAGTCCCCTCTGGGACCAGTTTCAATTTCCTTCAATGCCATATAAAAGTCCGGGTATTTTCCTAGATCCTAGAATGAAGAAAAAAAAAAAAAAGTATGAATTTTGTTTATCCTTGATTTTCAAGCCTAGACTAGAAAAAGTCTAGATCTTTCTCTGACTTCCTAATCCTTCTTTGGACAAGATATTTAACCTTGATAACATCATGATATCAGACAGAGTTACCCTAAGGATAAAGAGAGGGTAGAGATTGTCATGTTTCTTCCAGGAGTCAGCCAGGAAGCATAGTTACTCCACTCAGGTGCTTATGGATCTTCCTTCCAAACCATGCCTTTAAGATCTGAAAACTAAAACTCGGAAATGTTACTACCTTCAACAGAATCTCAGTCTGCAATTTATCAAGAATTTTTCAAAAAAAAATCTTAGTAAACTTCAGTGATCACCAGTGGACCATTCTACTTTTTTTTTTTAATAGTGAGGATGAATTATTGTTGTCTGGAAAGATTTATTGCTTGTGAATGCTGCAGATCATAGACCAAAAAAGCCATCAAGCAATAGATAAATTTTGCAGATTAATTAACTATGGTCTTTAAGGCTATCAAAAACATTTTTGTCGAATTTTTTGTAGAATATTAACAGTTTCATGACAAGAATTCTCCATTCCCACAAACTTTTAAATCAATGAGTTCAAAGTTAATTCCAAATTGGTGGTTTTGGTATAGAGAAGGACTAGGCAAGAAAAACAGAACATAAGTTTCATTACTTCTCTCAGGGACTGGAAAATAGAAATGGCTACTATTTATCAGTAATAGATTATAACCTGCTGTCAGGTATTGCACGTACAAACATTGGTACAATATAACATGCCCTTACTCCAAATAGTTAAATTTATATTTTTAAAGTGAAAACAGTGTCTCTCATACATTGGTTAAGCTTAAAAGCAGCCAGGAAATGATCACCAAAGTGCAGCGCACATCTATCAGGAACAACTGCAATACCTGTGGCAGCTGCACCACACAAAAACAAATCACTGGAGTGGTGGGATATAACCAGAGAAACCTACTTTCATTCAGACATAAAATCTTTCTCTCTTGATGCCATCACCAGAGCAGCTCTAACGCTGCACATTATCTTCCTTCTAACATCTACTAGCCATTTCCATATGCTAATTGTCCAATTGCATATTTAGTGGCTGAATCTGACTGCTTTTCCCTCAGTGGTTTCAGCTGAATGCAACTCCTTGGCTCCTCCTCTAACCTGCATAGCATTTAAAGTATATATAATTTCAGACTCTACCTGTCTTCAAAGTATGACTAAAAATGATCAGATGGATCAAAATCTGTTAGGAGAACAGAGTGACTGAAAGACATACAGACCTAAGATTACATTTCTGAGCACTAGCCCAAGGTAAGAGACAAGATGCACTAGGTCACCAGCACTTCAAGGAGCTTCTAAGAGAACGAATTTACAGAGACATACAGTTCTGGAGCATTCTTCTTAATACTATATTCAAGTTTTATCATAGCATTTCTTGTGCTGCTTTTTGGCAAGAGCATCCTCTCTTGGGAAAATATGGTGTGATGTTATCATACTCTCACAAGGTTTAAAGCATTCACCAGGTACACTAACTAATAGGCTTGTGCATGTATGTTCATACTCGTTATATCTGCAGACCAAATGCCAGCCAAGTTATTTCACCCAGATCACAAGTTCTATGAGTAGGATGGAATAATGTTTAGACCTTGAAGAGGAGAGCAAAAGTGGATTGTTTTTGTCCTAATAATGTCAGTCTAGGTGATGCTTAGGATAGCTTAAAAGCCAAGTAAGTTACACTAATGGAAAGTAATTCTTTCACTAACTGACACATCCTATCACAGGCAGCATAAACCTTTCTATTGATTTTGATTATGATTTGTGAATTTTGAGGGAAAAAGCATAAGCAAAGATATTCTCTTCCTTCTCATAATCATTAACCAAAATAAAATTTAAACCAAAATTTAAAACAAAAATAATCATTAACCGAATTGTTCCAATCATTTACTTGTTATGATGGAAATAGAAGATCAATGGGATATAGAAACAGTGCTAAAAGTTACAGGAATTGACTCTTTGCCACTTTTTCAGAAATTATCCCCAAGAAGAAGATTTAGATTTAGACTTTATGTGTTTTTGTTTTGTAAGTAGAAGTTTTAATAGCTTTTTATGTTGATGTTGACAACTTTCTTTGTAGAAATGGGGATTTTTCAGTGTAATGCTTCTTTGTCTTCAAGCAAAATCCCAAGCCAGTGGGGAAACCAGACCAAACAAAAATATCCTTTTTTTTTAATCTCCTAGTTTCAATTGAGCCTTCACATAGATATTTCAGACCAGGTTGGAATTTAAAAGCAAAAGTAGGCAGATCACACTTAAGCAGAATAGAGGCTCCTAGAATAATGAAGAGTGTTATAGTTAGGTTACTCCCATAGGAGCAAGAAGATTAAGTTTTTAAATTACTGCTCTGTGGGAGTCACTTCAAGCATTTGAATCTGGATGTTCTTTGTAGATGAATGATTTAGTCACTGAGCTATTATCTATGTTCTCTCTGTTCCTTTACTAAAGGAGATGTCCTTCTGTGTGCATAAAACTAAAGATGTATTAAGAAAACAAGGTATATTTCCATGCATTAATTTGTGTAAATTCAATATTAAAAGATCTAAATATTCACAGCTGCCTCTGCATTGATGACTATCAATCCAGCAATTTCGCCTATTTAATTTTTTTTTTATTATTACCACTTCACTGGAGGCTCTGCTATGCACTACTGCCAGGTCATATCACCAGCAGCATTCCAACAGTGAGACAACGCCTAAAAGGTAATATAGAGCCCTGCTTTTGAAACCAATGCCAATATTCTGTAAAACTTTATTTATGAGGATATATAAAATGTATTGTGATCTGCTTAATGCTGAAAATATTCACTGTGATACTGTAATCACCTAAAAATCAAACTTCCAGGACTTAGGTGAAAAAAATGTATGGAAACAAAATCAATGGAAAGTACTAATATACCAGAGTGATATATGAAATCAGTCAGAGGTAACTAATTTAATATTCTTTGACTAGACAGTCGTTGATAATTTCAAAGAAATCCCAAGAAATAATACAATCCATAAATATAGATAAAATAATTGTAAGGTAAATTTTATCACTGGTTAAGAGTTGCTTTGTATCTTAAAACAGGAGAGCTGTCTTTTCAAATTGAAGGTAAAATGTTTAAATTCAACAGTTAAAATTTATCTAAAATGTTAAAATCTTTACTTCATATACACACTTTTACAACTTTTATCCACAGAAAGACTTTTAACATTTCAAATAATGCCCTCTTAACTGTAGACAAAATAAAGCAACCAAATATAGAAATATTGGGCCTGCTGAAGACATGAGAATTCACCTTTTAGACAAATCTATCTATAAGATGCTGCTTTTATTGTCTGTATTAGAGTGATTGTTTCCTTGATTCCTAGAAGAGATTAGCTGGCCATGAGCAGACTGTGAAGGTGTAAGGTGTAAAGCAGAGATAATGTAAATATATTTAGAATATTTGCACTTCATAAATGAGAATCTAAGTACTAAAGCACATTTTGAAGAACCTTAAAAAATATTTGCTATATTCTGAGTAGTGCAAATCATGCACAAATCTGAAGAATTTAGGGATCCTATAATCTCATCAAAGTGTTTGCAGAAGTATATATCCAATGCAGTATATTTCTTTAATTTATGTGTCTTTACATTTGTAGAATATTTCCTGTCACCTTATACCTTGGTATGATTCCCGTTGTAATGAATGATTTTTAAAACCAGTTAAATATAACATAATTACGTCCTATTTTGGATGCTGTTCAAGTGTTCCATTAGTTTCCCAAGATGTCTCTATTAATTCCATAAATTTGTCAGTTTGCACTGTTGACATTAAACAAACTAGATGCTGTTCAATTCAAAACTTTTCCTTTTGGCTCTCAAATTCTGCTTCCCTCATTTGCAACAGATTTCTTCTCTTTTGCAATTTATTTGTTATCTTGGGGACATGGGCATCTATATGGCAGACTTTCACAGGCAGCTTCTCTACCCGAGTGGCAATGTCTTTCCATGCATCAGCAGCCCAGATTGGTTTTGCATTATGCTGTTCAATTGGCCCTGGACATTGCTGAGAGAGAGAAGTGGCCAAAGCTCTACCTCTACACTGATTCATGGATGGTGGCCAATGCTCTGTGGGGCTGGCTGGAAAGGTGGAAAGAGGCCAACTGGCAGCATGGGGGAAAACCAGTCTGGGCTGCTGATGAGTGGAAAGACATTGCTGCTTGGGTAGACAAGCTACCTGTAAAAGTCTGCCATGTAGATGCCCATGTCCCCGAGAGTCAGGCTAATAAAGAGCACCAAAACAACGAGCAAGTAGATCAAGCTGCCAAGACAGAAGTGTCAAAGATAGACCTAGATTGGCAGCACAAGGGAGAGTTGTTCCTAGCTCGATGGGCCCACGACGCCTCAGGTCATCAGGGCAGAGATGCCACCTATAAGTGGGCACAAGACCGAGGGGTGGATCTAACCATGGACAGCATTTCTCAGGTTATCATGACTGTGAGACGTGTGCTGCAATCAAGCAGGCCAAGCGAGTGAAGCCCCTATGGTATGGCGGGCAGTGGTCCAAATACAGGTATGGGGAAGCCTGGCAAATTGACTACATCCCCCTTCCCCAGACCCGCCAAGGCAAGTGCTACATGCTGACCATGGTGGAAGCCACCACTGGATTGCTGGAAACCTACCCTGTGCCTCACGCTACTGCCTGGAACACCATCCTGGGCCTGGAAAAGCAAGTCCTGTGGAGACATGGCACCCCTGAGAGAATTGAATTGGACAATGGGACCCATTTCAAAAACAGCCTCACCTGGGCCAGAGAACATGGCATTGAATGGATATATCACATCCCTTATCATGCACCAGCTGCCGGGAGCAGTGAACAATGCAACGGATTACTTAAGAATACCCTGAAGGCACTCGTCAAAGGGATCTTCAAGAATTGGGAAATGAACTTAGAGAAAGCCACCTGGATGGTGAACACTTGAAGATCCATCAATCAAGATGGACCTGCCCATTCCAAACCCTTGCACACAGTGGATGGAGATAAAGTCCCGGTGGTTCACATGAAAGGTGTTTTAGGAAAAACTGTTTGGATTAATCTCACCTCAGGAAAAGGCAGACCCATCCGTGGGATTATTTTTGCTCAAGGATCTGGTTACACTTGGTGGGTAATGCAGAAAGATGGGGAAACCAGCTGTGTACCACCGGGAAACCTAATCCTAAGTGAGAATTGGATGTAAAGATTCATTGTGTATAGCAGAGTTTATTGATTTAGGTATGATACAGATGGTAATAGAATAAGGGGAGGATAATGTCTTGGATTATGTAACCAAAAAAAATGTGTATTCTATTTCATCTGTTGAAAGCAGCTAGGGAGATGTTTTTCTTTATCTCTTGTAACTCCAGGGGGAAGGGGGGTGGATGTCTTCTGATAATAAGTCAGCTGATAAAACCAGGTGGGTCAGTGTTTCTTATCTCTTTCACCACCCTCCACTCTCCAGGGGGATGTCAAAGAGATTTCAGATTTTTGTCTTCTGTTAATGGGCCATTAGGGCTCGCCAATGACATGGCACATTACATCATGCCCTTGTGAGATGTTCCACCCAGTGCAGGGGGAGCCAAATGTTCCTGCGAAGATAAAAACTGGGATGTAGGACTACCAGTAGCCTGTTTTCCACTATATTCCCAGAGGAAGACTGGACCCATCTCACCACCACTGGACCCTTTCTACAGGATCATCTCTCTAACTCCAACGGAGCCACATCTGTTTCTCCAGGAGGATTTATTTGGACTGTTTCCAACGCCCTGACCAACAAGGTGTCAGGTTGTATTTCTGACTCTGTCAGGGTTTCTAGGATTTTTGTTTGTTTGTTTTTGTTTTTTTTTATAATCCTAGTAAAGAACTGTTATTCCCATTCCCAAATCTTTGCCTGAAAGCCTCTAATTGCAAAATTATAATAATTCTCCATTCCAAGGGAAAATCCAGTTTTCCTTGGCAGACACCTGTCTTCCCAGACCAAGACACATAATTATTTGTGTAAAGGATGAATTTTTATCTTCTTGTTTGCCTGCAATGTGGCAATACTGAGCTTGACATAATTGTTTACAACTGTAGAAAATCTTTTTGAAAACATGCATCTAATCAATAGACCAGCATGTAACCATTTTCAGTGGAAATAATTCTCATTAAGCCAGTAAAGTAAATTATGGGCTTGAGTTTTTGCCAATTACTTTTTTCAGCCTTCTCTTTCCCACCCCCACCCTTTTCTATGTTCTGCCATTTACTTGGAAGTTAGTGTGCCATACTTTAATTAGAAAGTTAATGGAAATGTTTTAAGCTTGCCTCTGAAATTGTGATTCATTGTAAACCATAAGTGTTGTCACACATATTCTTTTCCAATATATTTCATAGGGATTATTGTCACCTTGATACTCAGCTTCACAGTAATGTCCAGAAAATCATTTAAAACACCTCTGCAAAATAAATCTCTGATCTGGAGTATTTGTGTTTACTGGAAAAAAGTAAAAAATTAGGAGATGATATTATTGTTTCACTTTCTGTTAAGCCAGCACCCAAAGACATCAGTTAGAATTCAGGCACTGCTGTGCCAAGCCATGTGTAGAGACTTCACTTGCATGTTGTTCACTGTAGGTGTAAGTAAGGGTGTATTTCAGTATTAATAGTGTATGAGAAAAGCAATAGGAGTCCACTACACTGATCAGTGAATAAGCACAAAATATGGTTATGATAATATTTTGACTGGTAGCTACATTTTTTCCACCGTGGCTTGTATGGTATTATGGTTTGGATGTCTGACCAAAACAGTGTTGAAAGCACACCAGTGATTTAGTTATTGCTGATCAGTGCCTACACACTCTAAAGACCTCCTCAGTTTCTCTCACTGCCCCACCAGTGACTGAAGGGACATGTCACAGCTTGGCACTGTCTTCAGCAATAAAACTGATGCAAAGAAGGAGAAAAGAGGAACTTTGGGGGATGGTGTTTGTCTTTCCAAGCAACTTTTAAGCATAATGAAGCCCTGCTTGCCTAGACATGCTTAAACATCTGCCTGCCCATTATGAGTAGTAAATTAAATTATTATTTTGCCTTGCATGTGTGCACAGCTTTGCTTTACCTATTACACTGGCTTTATTTCAACACATGAATTTTCTCACTTTCACACTTCCACACTTCTAATTCTCTGCTGTATTGCTACCGGAGAGATGGACTGAGTGGTGTGTGGAGCTGAACATCTTAGCAGGGTTAACCCACAACACAATTCTCACAAACAAGGAAGAACTCATTGTTAATGAGAAGGTTGAATGCAGGCTTGGCTGAAGTGACTGTAAGAGCCAGGGGTTCAGGATCCCGTGATGATGGAGCAGGGCAAAACCATGAGATCACACTACTGGACTGCGGGAGATCAGGTTTGGGTCACTTTAAGATCTGCTTGAAAAAGGGCCATGGAAAAAGACCCTGTATGGAAGAGGGACTCAAAGAGACTGGTTGATATTCAAGGATCACTCCCAAGCTCAAGAACAGTCCACTTCATCAATTAGGAAATCAAGTAAAAAATGACAGGTGGCCTTCATGGGAGAACAAGGAGCTTCTGGACAAACTGAAACATGAAAAGGAAATATACAAGTAAAACTGGGAACAAATATCCTGGAAAGGATACAGAGGTGCTGCATGAAAATGGAGGTATGGAGTTTTCAAAGTCACAGTCAAATGGAATTGTATCTGTCTTGTTGAAAGACAAGTAAGTGTTCCATAATTGCATACATGATAAAAAGAAGTCTAAGGAAAACGTAGACCCACTGCTGAACAGGTGACTGACCTGGTGACTTGGAGAAGGATGAGGTTTTGGATCCATTCTTTACCTCTTTACTAGCAAGCCCCAGAGATCAGGGTCTTGTATTTGTATTTTTAATAATGTCTTATTTCTGTTTGTCTATCTCTACTCTTGAGAACAGACTAAAATATCTATAATCATGACATTCATTATCAAAATGAAATGAGTTACAAGCAGTCACCAACTCTCCAGTGGAGTTCTCGATGAGAGTCCCAACTTAGTATAAATCCTGTCTTGTCTGTCTTCATTGTTAAAAAGGTTGAGGTCTGTTACACTATTGTACCTTGACAGCCCCTTTCCCATTAGTGTAAGATCAGACAGGCTACAGAGGGATTAGTACAATTGAAATCCTGGCAAAGAAGAAATAAGAACACAGCATCATGCACAACAGAAAAAAATTGTAAAACCTGAAATAAGCCAGGGAGTAACCTCAGTGAGGTTACTGAGAGAATTAAACAAAATCCATTTTCAAAACTAATGAGAAGCCTTACACTGCTATCACTCCTTGAGGTGTGGGACCAGAGATAAAAGCTGACATGAAGACTGCTAATAGCCATTTACCATTCCGTCAGTAAAATTGCTTAAAAAACTTTATTGAAGATAACTCATTCTGTGTCTTCTTTTTCTCTCCATTGTCAATACAAACATTCTTCCTGTTTATATGGGCAAATTTTCTTAGTATAAAATGTTTGGTCTTTGTATTGCTGAAGCCAGGATAAAAAGGCAAAACATAAAAATTATATTCTGAAGATATTAAATTATGAGGATATAAATGCATATGCACACAGTATAGTATAGAGGTTTTATCCTTTTCCAGTACCATACGGAATTCAGCAGGAATTACATCACATCTCCAGACATTTCAAAAATAGAAAAAACCTACCTCTATAATTTTAATTCGGTTTATTAAAAGGCAGAAGAAAATAGAAGCTATATCCATATTACCTATGTATCCTTGAAAAAATTTCAGTGTATCCTAGCTACATCTCACCATCAAATTAAGAAGAATAGAAAATGTCACCATTAGCAACATCAAGTTCTTATTGCTTCACATATCCTATGAATTACCAAAATACCAGAAAAAGCACCCTATTCTGAAAATAAAAATACTTCTTTCTTTACAGAAGGATAACATACTAGACAGTCTGACTTCTCCAAATATTTCTGGTTTTCTAGGTAACAACCATCTTTTTCTTGGTGTTTGTTAGGTCACTTTTGGGAGTAATTGCCAGCTTGCTTGCAGTAGAGATTGTTAATATGCAGTCAGCACAAGAGAAAGTTTTTTCAGTGGACCATGTTTCAGATTTGTCCTTATAAATGTGGTGGTTATCCAACAAGAAATGTATGTGTTGGCTTCCAACGCAGTATTGTGCATCAATATAATTTGTCTGACAGTAGAGGCCTTATTTCATTACTATTCCTGTCTTCTTCCCTTTGAGCAGTACCCCTTTCATCTTGGATGTATTGTTAATTTTTTCCCTGTATGAGATAAGCTTAGAGCTGATGTTTACCACCTTAAATCTGATTGTACTTTGTAGGTGAAAAGGTAGCTTAAATTGCAGGTTCTAACAGCAGATGGTGTTGAGTATGTGTGGGGGTAAATGAATACAAGCCTGCTTCTTCCTAGCTGCAATCAGTATAGGCTGCGCTTAAATTTTGATAAAACTTAAAGTAAACAAACTAAGCACATCCTGAATCCTCCAAGTAATAAAGGAACATGAGATAAAATTAACAATTTGGAAGGTGATCATAAGTTTGGCTTATTTGTATGGACTATTTAGACTGGTAAAACTTAGGGCTTCAGGCCTAAAAGAATAGTTCCTGGAAAGAAGTAGTACTGGAAAAAAAAATCAGTCTTGGAAAGAAGGTGAAGATTCTGACTAGAGGGAAGTTACCCAACATAGCTTTGTGTCCAGTATTCCTAGACCAGAAGAAATGTGCAGGGAAGGGGAGATCTACTGAGAGCACTATTGGAGAACCAAATGTAAGACATAATCAGGTTGGGGTAAAACTTTTATCCACTTGGTTCTTAAAAAAACCTTATCATACAAATTTAAATCAGATTATCACTTACCCTTTCTTACCTGTAGTCAGGTCTTAGCTAATGTCTGTCAATTTGTGGGGTCTTTGTGTTTCTGCTACCTTGACTCTGTGAGTACCTCCCAAGGCTTAGGTCCCACTGAAGAGCTTACTGTTGTGTTGGTTTATAATTTGTGTGACAGTTATCTGAATGAGACCTACTCATTTCTGTACATGTGGCCTCACCTCTGGCCTCTTTTTTTGAGTGATTCCTCATTTTCTTAAAATTATTTTTCCCATGTTCTTCTAATGGCAACACACTACCACTGAGCTTGCAACTTAGAGCACAGGAAAATTTATTCCTCTTTGTCTTTTTTTTTTGCTATCAATTCTCCTGGGTTTTTTTGATGTTTTTCACTGTTTAGAAAATAGATGCAGATAAATGTCACTAAATGCTGATTTTTTAATTTTGTTTTCCCTTCAGCAGAGACACTTCTGGGCTGTTTCCTTTTGTGAGTCTACTCACCTATGCTAAGGTTAAAAGGTCCTATGGTATTGTTTATGCCATGAAAAGCTCTTGCTGTTGTCCTCAGTTTCCTCAGTGTGAGATCATAAACGTGCCCTTACATATTCTTCTGTCACTTGTTTTGAATGGACAGAGTTTCCCATCTTAGGCAATCTGGGACAGAGGACTGGGTCTTCAAAGCATTCAGTCATAGTTACTACAAGTACTGGTTCCTCTTCTGCCCCAGTTTTCCACTGGAGACTTGTGAATATCTCACAAAATCCCCAAGTGCATGAACATACCTGCATCTTTAACAAAATGTTTCTTCGGCTTTCTAATATTTTGTTTGGTTTGGGGGACCTTTTTAATCTTTTTTTGAGAAGACATAGAGATGATAGGACAAAACAAATGTAAAAATGCAGTCTTTGTACACAGGCATTTTAAGCAATTGCTGGAGTATGCTTTGTTTTTAATTTTATCCTTATGAAGGATTACTCCATTCAGTTCTTGTTGTCTTTCTTTCAGTGTATTAGTAAATAAAAAACTTCACTTTCTTATTTCCCCCCCAATAGTGATAAACGCTTTTTTAAGACTCATTTCTTTGTGGAATGTCTTCCATGCCTGTACAGGTTCCTTTGAAAGTCAGTAAAACATTCCCTGTGGTCTTAGGACTTTCATAATGCCACTTCTCTCCATTTCAAAGTGTCTTATTTTTGCTGCTGAATAACATTTTATTTCCCTTTTGCACTATCTCTAAAGTACTCCCTGTCATCAGGTTTCATATACCCTTGAGAAGACTAAACCTGTCTAAAGGATGCTCTTCAGAGCTGTTATAATTACAACCAAGATTGTGTAGCTGTATGCACACAGATTGGCTTCCTGACATTGGTTTCTAATTCTTTCCTTCTACAATCTTTCCTCCATGGAATTTTCACTCCTGGTTTAGAAAATCATATCTGTGGTATTATCACCTGCCCATACCTTTACCGTGCTGTCAGTGGCTCAGACTTTGCCCTCCCTAGAGAGAACATTCAAGGAGCTACATAATAAAATGGGACTTGCCTCCTACTGCTGGGTACCTTGGCTGATCTTTGTCATGCAAAGAGCACACTTAAGAATATATATGCTAAAACATTAGATAACATCATACTACAGGGTTTCTAATATTTCTTTTTTAAAATTACTTAGAAACAGGGTAAATGATAGCAGAAGGTGTAAGGCAGTGAGGGTTATTCATGGTCTTGTGGAAAGCTTTAGGATTGGCAAATGATTCCACAGAGAAAGAAGTGAAACAATAGCTATAATTCTCAAGGGAAAATGTGAGATTTACTGAGAACAAGGACACATAGTCTGTTCTAGGAGCATACTAGAGCAAAACCCCCTGATATATAGCTCATAAACAGCAGTTATATTACTGCTGTTCCTCAAGGAATCTCAACTACAAGCACATTAACAGGAATTATATTTTTGTAAATAAACATAAATGAGATTAATGCTGGAAACTTGCTGCCCATGTATTTAATTTAACAAAACGTGCTTTTCAAGTCCAGTTGCAGTAACTGTTCCTCACTATGACAACACTGAGAGCCATTTGCCACTGAAAGTTATCCTATAGCAGAGGTCAAGTACTACCCAACAGCATTTGTTTGTTTTTTTTTCCAGCGGCTATGCTTCACTAAAAAGAAAAAAAGGAAAAAGGAAAATTACTACTTTTTGTAAGGAAATTTGGAGCATTAAAAGGTGATGAAACATAATAATTTATATTCTGCATTGTGGAGAGAAAAAAAGTACATTATCTATTTAAAGAAATCATGAAGAAAACAATCAGTGGCCATTTTTGAATTATTATATTATGTTTGAAGCCATGTTCAAAGTGAAACTGGTTACAGTCATGTTTCAATCAATACCTACGTCATTAGTATGACATAAAATTTAAGATAATTCTAGCCCCAAAGATTCTTTATCTCATTTTCACACTATCACATAGCAGAATTGTAAAATTTACAGTCTTATATTGAACCTAATTTTGAGAACTACAGTTACTAGTAAAATAAACCACCACCACTACCGTTCTTATTTGGAGGACAGCTAAATACACAGTTAAATCATATAAACATAAAGCAAAAAAATATAATAATATAAATATATTGTGAAGTGGACAGTGAGCAGGTGATTGCGAAGATCATACATCCAAATGGATTGTAGAGGATCGACTGTTATTTCATTCATGCTTAATTTTGTTGCCCTTCCTCTTTTCTGACAGTGGCATGAACAAAGAAACAGAAAATGATTTTTTTAAGGCAGTTTGATGTTTTATATTTATTTAGAAAAACTAACAGTTAATTTGTAAAATATTTATATCCTGGGTTTTTTTTATTTATTAATTCTGGAAATTTTCATTAAAATTCTGAAACAATATTTCAGGTCTTGCTCATGACTGCTTTTCATTTTACTTTCTTATAAATAATTTTGTCATTAGAAACTATGGATATGATGACCTTCATTATAAGAAAAGTTAGGAAAAATAACAGCAAAGAAGTAGCAAATGGGGGAGGAAAATACAACCATAATGATATCCAAGCTTGATTACCCTTATCTCCTATTTCCAAGCAACAGAATCACTATACATATGCAAAACAGTTGGTCTTTACACTGAAAGTCACTATGTTTGGTATGCCTTGAACTAGCAGGTTCCGATGGTGGAATTGTCTTTGTGAAAAACCTGTAGAAATTTCTTTTAAGCTGTATCAGTATAATACAAGATATTGATCCAGCAATAGTTTTGGTTGTTCTTTGGGTGAGTAGTGGGCCTCGCCTGTAGCAGTGTCACAAGTGTGTTTCTGTCTGTATAATAATCAGCCACCTTTATTGCACCAGCAGCCTGTAAGCAGTGAGCACGGATGCCTGTGCCAAGATGTCATGTTCTGCCTTGTGACACACTGTTCACTAAGTGTGCTGCTGTGGTTTAATGTGGCAGGCTGCTAAACCCCACTGGCACATCAGCTCACTGCCTCAGTGGGATGGGGGACAGAATCAGAAAAAAAGTAAAACTCAAGGGTTTATATAAAAACAGTTTAATAGCACCAAAAATTAAGGAAAAAAATTAATAGTAAAAGAATATACAAAACGAATTATGCTCAATGCAATTGTTGACCACCTGCTGCCTGATGCTCAGCTGGTCCCAAGCAGTGGGCCACCAATCCCCCAGCCAATTCTTCCCAAGTTTTACTGTTCATTTTGATGCCATATGGTATGGTATGTCTTTTTGGCCAGTTTGGATCAGCTGTCCTGGCTGTATCCCCTCTCAAATTCTTATTCCTCCAGCTTCTTGCTGGAAGAGAAGCATAAGAAACTGAAAACAAAAACATGATTCTAAATCAGAACCACAGCACTATACCAACTGCTAGGAAGAAAAGTAGCTCTTACCCAGATGAAAACCAAACACATGCAGGCTGATTTTAATTTCTGGGCTAGGCTGTCTCCCAGCAATCCAGGTAGGACCATTATTCATCATGGCTGATGTAGAGGAAACTGTGCTCCTGATTTCCACACCAAGCTCTCGTAATTGCAGCTCAGATTGTTGCAATTATTGCATTTCATTAAGTCACACTGAACAAGTCCTTCCTCGAGGTCATTCCTTTCTATACTGTTTTATCAGCTAAAGGAAAGGGGAATGAAAGTCACGGAAAAACAAAATGAGAAAGATCTATGGGGTCATCTGCTCCTTCTCTCTGCCAAAGTGTGATTTTTCCTTGTTGTTCACTTAAGCATGTTTTCTCAAGTCTAATTTAAAGTAATATATAAGAATATTTCATTTATTCCACAGGAAACAATTCCATAGACTAGTTAACTTGGTCAAGGTGATTGTTCTTCTTTATATAACATTTTATCTCTCTTCATTTCATTCCTTTTCTCCTAATGATAAGTTCCTAAATTATAGTGTGATATATATAGTGCCTTTTACTATTCTTGATGTTTAGACTCTGCAAATATTTATAGATTATTATAGTCCTTGCAAATTTGTCTGCCAAGAACACATATTCAAGCATTCTATTATTTCAAAAACCCCACAAATTTTATAACACATAGAAAAGGATATACCCAGAAATTCAATGAGTCAAGAATTTGCCTATAATACAAACTTCTAAAAGAGAAAGTTTAATTCTGTAATAAATATTAAAGTATTCAGGAGACTATAACCAAGTGAGATATTGAGAAATTTGATTGCATATAGTGGAGAGCAATTCTATAGAGTCATGCCTGAGAGCACAACACAGCCTTTATTTATAAATCAGGCAAATAGAAAGGGTCCAGGAGAGTACAGGAAGTTGTGTAACAGTGTTCTCAAGCTGAAGGATTCATTTAATAGCTAAGGTTAACAGTATACTTACATTTCAGTACAAATATATACATACTGAGTTGTTTCACGTGGAATAAAGAAGTATAAAGACTGCCTTCAGTCACAATTAGAACCAGCCAGCCTACCTTTTTCAGCTGAAGTTATAGAGTCTGATTTTCTCAAGAAACTGCACAAGTAGTCCATATAATGATTCCTAATACTGTAAAATAATTAGAAGTGAGGGGCAAATAAGGCACATAAAACTTTATGAAACAGAAAATTAGGAGGTCTGATGAACAGAGATATTAAAGAAAGCAAATCTTTCTTGAAAATAACCAAATTTTATCTTTAAAAAATGTCAGTGCTGCAAGAAGCTAACTTGTATGCACATTTGGTTTTCTGAGATGATACTGTCCAATTCAGCTGTTTTAAGATTAATTCATTTGATTCACATTTAGAATATGATCTTGAAAATGTTAGTCTTCCAATCTTAATATATTTAAGCTTGGCAAGCACATCATTAAAACTTTTAAAAAGAATACCTAAAGGATAATACTATGAAATCAATGGAATTGGTGAGGAGGTATTGCACCTCTCTGCTTCACAAATTTTTTTTCTCTGAACTGTGTTTGGTGGGCCATTTTGGTATTGATCAGAAAGCTACAGTCATATAACAGCTTGCACTAGACATTGTACAGTACTTAAGCTCTGATGAAACTCAATAAACCTCCCCTGAGTTATGATAGAATTGTTTTTTAGATTTTTAACATCCATTTTGCTTGGTTTACATCAATGCAAGTTATATGAAATGAAAAATACTGAGCTAATAATATGGTTTAAAAAGAAAGAATAATGAACTCAGCAATTTAAAACCTGGAGGATTACACTGAAGTTTAAATTCATAAGACTTTAGGTAATTTTATTTTTTAGATAAAATGTCTCATTTGAAATGAATGCATGTTTCAGTTCTGTATTTATAAATTTCAATAATACTGAATTTTCAAAAATATTAAATGCAGGGAAACAGGAAAAATATTCCTTTGTGTTATCAAAAAAGAGTGTTTAAAGTTAAATTATAATTTTTCAGTTCTGTTTATATTCCAAAGACAGGTCATCATAAAACTCCCAGATTTATTTCTCTGTAAGTACAAGAGGAAAAGAAAGATACTGGCCACTAAGAGAAACAGCAAGAGAGGTCATCTGCTGGTCAGCAACACCATTACCAAAAGTGAAATGGTCAGTGAAAAATATCTGATCCCTGCTGCCTTGGTCATCCATAACACATTAAAAATGCTTTTAGGGGGTTTCTGGGAGTTTGTGCTAACATATGAAATATCCTATTAGACTTTGAGGGGAAAAAAACCTGCTTTGTTTTGAAAGCAGTTGAATGCAAGCAGATGTGAGAAAAATAGGAAAACAAGTGAAAGAAAAAGATAAAAAAGAAAACCAAAGGGTGATTAAAATACAGAGAATCTAGAGTCCTGTTTCCTATGCAATATACTTGAACAATTTTGTATTCTACCAACCACAGATCCCCGTTACAAGCTATTTAGAAATGTTTCATAGCTGTAGCCTTCTGGCTTGTGGTTTCTTTCAGAGTTCAAATTTTAAATTTTTAGAAATGTGAAATGGCCTCACTATGTCTGGAATTAATATCATCCACTTAAGTTACTGAGAACATTCTTAGAGTAAATACTCTCTCAAAACACGGATTATTGCTGCCATCTCAAAAATAAAAAAAAATTAGGACGTTTGGAGCTTTGTTTACTAGTTCTGGAGCTCTATCATTCATTGGATAAGAAAGAATATGTGAACACACATTTAAAAACTCAGTTGTGTAGTCTAAAGACTGATAATAATAACAACAACGAAATATTCTAAATTACCTATTATAGAATATTAAACATATGATTAATTACCATAATTGTTTTGCTATTATTAAGTAATATAATTTTGATATACAGTATTTTTTCTTCAGCTTCTTTGCTAGAAAATAGCATATGTAAGAATAACTTGGAAAATTATGTCTTAGATATATGCATTGGTGTTCATGTAGTTAAATTCAAGAGCATGAAATCTGCCCTCTCTATGATACATAAAAACTGTGCCCATTGCATTTTCAGAACCAAAATGTCAAATGTTGTCTAAGAAGCTTTCAAGTTCAGAAAAATGAAAAGGGGTATTTAGCTTTCAGGTCATATTAACAAAGGCTATATAACACTGGTACCTAAAAAGAGATGAGATAAATTATGGCTTTCTTCCACTTCTAATGTTTAGTATTTTATGAGAATTTGCAGTGTTTTGTCAGCAATTATGTTTTTTCCCAAACTGACTCATGTCCTAATTAAGAAGATAACACAATTTTTGAAGGGTAACCTTCTAATTTATCTGATCTACAGAGCTGAAATGATTCTGTGTTTTCTGTTAGTGGTTAAGGTAATTGTGTGAAACAAATAAATAAATTTATTTATTACTTCCTTAATGATCCTCCTTTCTTGTGCTAGACAGTATGTTCAGTAATGATCAGCTGTGTCAATAAAAAAAAAGACAAAATTCCATCTCCTTCTCCATCTACTTTATTTCAGACTAAAGTTTTTGGTTCCTCTGAGAGAAATACATTGCTTTGTGAAGGACATATACACTACTGACAGCAAAAAGTAGCAGTGGGTCTGTTGTATGCAACACAAGGTACGAGTCTACTTTGAAATCTTTTTGGTTTCCTAGGCAAATAAAGTTCTCCTTCTCTAAGCAGTGCTACTGTATTCAGAAAACTACAATTAGGAGGCCTAGGATGCCAACAAAACAGGGGAGGATTCTGCAATTGCTAAGGCTCAGAAAGCTGGGTATTATTGTTCATGTGGTTATTAGATACTGGTGGGGAAGAAAAACTTTTTTAATTCACATGCATAAGTCAGATGGCTGAATCCACATTAATTACATTAATAAAACGTCAGAAGTGAACCATTATGGGCTCAGTATTCCCTGAGCCAGGAAGCCAGTTTGATTTGGTTTGGTGTTCAGTCAAAAAGATGAGAGGTTTGAAAAGGAGTTAACATTAGATGGCAACCCTAAAACACAGAATTGTTTGTTTCCAGTGTCCATTTTATCTGAAGTTGTTCTGCCAAAACAAAATCCCATTTCATGCTCAAAGGATCAACAATTGTCCATTCTGATTAATGAATCTTGAGGTCTTTAAGCCTCTATTGTCATTGTATGTGCTTGCATAATGATTTTATGCTTTTTAAATTACTCTCTTGGCTAGTTGTTGACACCTCAGATTCTTCCATTTACTGTATTTTGTTGTATTTATTTTGAGTATTTATTTGCATAGGGATTTTCTTATCCAAGCAGTTATTTAGAATGTCATAAATATGTGTGGCATTTTTTATGTTTGCAGTAGAGATCTCTCTCTGATACCCATGTTCACATACATAATTATCTCACTGCTCATGACATCCAGTAGGAGCCATTCTGTCAAGGATTATACAGTCAAGCTCCACAAATTTTAATGAAATACCTCCTATTCATTTCCCAAGCTGCACAGAGGCAACATATCACAGACCAAATAGGCTGGAGACAGAAAAAAATTGAAGTACTTCATATTTAAGATTTGATCTACTCTGTTTCTGAGTTAGGTGGGAGTGCTTTAATTGGAAATAAGAGATTATTCCTGAAAAACATTAGTTAAATGCTCTGTTATTGTCAAAAAGGACACAGATATTGTGAATATGTGCAAATTTGAGCAAAACAGAAAAGATCATTATAGTACTTGACAAACCATGCTAGGCCCATACCCAGGCTACTACATGCAGTGATGATCCTTTATCTCAGAAAAGCTGTAGTAGAACTGGAAATGTGGGCAGGTGCAGGAAGGATATTGAAATGTATGGAATTGTTTCTGAACTAAATAGGTTAGAATTCATTAGTATTGGAAACAGGAGAGTGAGAGATGTGAAAGAAATTGTTAAGGAATCTTTCCTGTCTGACCATTCAGGAGCCACTCTGGCAGTCACACTCCCACCACCAAGGACTTCCACTTGGTGTGCAGTGTCACAGGGACCTTATTTACTTTGGAAGACATGAAGTACCCACTTAAAGATTTGATACAAGACAGAAATGGTTTTAAAGAGTGAATAAGAAATTAGTAGTTTAATTGTTCTCTCTTAATGTCTTCTGAAAGATTTCATTAATCTAAGAAGTTGACAGCATAATTGTTATTCTAAAACAATTGCATTAAAATTATATCCACAAGGTGTTTTCTTTCAGTCGTGGGACAGTTTTAGTTTTGCTTTTGGTATATGTTTCTAGAGCACATGAGTAGCTGTCACTTAAACTTTGGTAATTAGGCTAGTGGCACTTAGAAATACAATGTAATTGCATTTTTCACCATGAAAAGATTAACAGAGAAAAGTAACAAAGAAAATACTGATAAAATCCAGTGGAAATGTGCAGAAGTACAATATTGATAATTGCTTGAATTGCTTGCAGAATCTTCCATAATTCATGTGACTCAAAGCCTTTGAAGTAATTGGTGTTGTTTTGGTGTGACTGTGCTCTGTTGTACTTGCTATTTGCTTTCCACATGGGTCTTTTTAAGCAACTGCAGATTTGAAATATCCCTGGGCCATTGCGGCAATGTCAGAAAATGTATCAGTTTGATACAATGGTCAGAACTTTCTTCTTGTTTTTGTTTTAAACAAAAGCCAATTAAATGACATTGAAATAATTTAAAATTTTCCTTTAGTACTGTTTGTGTATTTTGTTAGTAAGTGTTTGGATGCAAACCTCTTTTCCCTGTGTGTCTAAGAAATGTTTAGTTGAACTGGTACATTGTTGAATCTTCCTGGCATTGTAGCATAAATAAAAGTGTTAACAGAGGTGAATTCTGGAGGTTAGTGAGACATAAGTAAAATATTTCCATTAAAATGACAATAGAGTGATTAAATAGAGATGTGTACTGTTAGTTTGTAATGGTGAAAATGTATGAAAAAAAGGTTTGAATTACTTGTTCAAAACAAAAGGAAAAATATCATATAAAATCATCTGGTCAAATTTATTGCAAAAACAAATCTCTGGTAATTTGTATAGTTATTATCAGTAATTTGTGTGAAGAAATTATTCTTTTATTGCGAAGGTACTAACCTGAGATATTGAACAGGATGTGGAGATAGGCTAATAAATCTTTATTGTGTGGGTTTGGTTTGGTTTATTGTTGGAGGGTATTTTTATGAGCAGCAAGAAAGAACATTAGTGATTTTTTATTTAAACTGAGGTATAATAAGGTTTTAGAACAGACAGCTCTGATATGCCTCCCCCTTTTTTTTTTTTTGCTCAAAGAATAGCAGAAATTGCTGCAATATGTGTTTTCCCACACCCTCGAAGAGTGTGTTTCAGTTTTGCTGCAGAAATCACTTCTAATGGCAGTTCAGACTCTGCTTATTCAAGCCTTTCTCTGTGCTTGGTCCCTAGGCTACCAACCAGGATGTCAATTAGCAGCAATTGCTCAAGAGCGGCAATTTCTTGTCCCCCAGCACCAACCTGGAAATAAGGTAAAGAAACCTTGAAAGGGATCAGTTATCTTGCACACAGCCACTTTCCACTTAATGTTGATTTCTGCTGTCACGAACAAAGTGGGTGGCAGTTTATTCTTACTGGCAGCAGGCATAAACTATCAACTGCTTGCTTCGTGAAGGGAAAAAGAAAAAAATCAATGTTAAACATAAAGCAGCCATGAGGCCATGAGCAGGATGACAGATCATTGTAGAGGCTTTATTTTATTTTCAGAACCCTGTTTGGGAACAGTGCAATGACTCTTAGATTCATTCATTACTTTCATAATGGCAGTATCCACACTAAATTTGATTGTTGGCCTTAAATAAAGGGTTGTCCTTGGAAGTATTTCCTCTTCTCTTTGATTAAAAAATGTTCCTACATTAATGACTGTTAGCTCCATTTTCACCTTAGATTTCTGCTGTGGAAACAAGCTGAATATATCACAGTATCAAACTTTTTAGAAATTATCAAGACTTTCAGAGACAAAAGAAAAAAAGGAGGTAATAAAAAGGCAGCCGGACTTCTTAAGTTCTGGCAAAGCAAAGAGATTGTATTGTATGTAGAAAAATCAGAAACTATAAAAGCAGGAAAAGAGTACATGCAGTATACTCAAATCCTTGTGTAGACTGCCTAACACCAGTATTTGTTCATGTAGTAGTTGCAAATTTCTTAGAGCAGGAAAGGAACCAGTCTCTGAGTGCTGGATTGGGTTTCCAAGGGCAATCCAAGTCACTGGTCTGACTTACTAAATGTGATTTGAGGAATGGAGAGATGCCAAAAAAGGGAAGTCGTGATTTTGGACTGATGGTTTTATACAGATGGTCAACAAAAAGCAATATGACAGTAATGGCTATAGTAAAAAATGGTAGCCAGGACTGAGCTTTCATTATTTAAAAGAAAAAAAGCACCACATTGTCCAAGGATACCTGCAGGACATTGAAATGTAGTGAATCTCAAACTAATTACAAGTATTTGTTTCTGTGACACACTAAACTCTGCAAATTTGATATATTTTTTCAGGAAGCAAAGGTGAAATAGACCCAAAACCCCTCTGCCAATCTCTATTGCCATGTGTGCTTCCTTTGCTGCACATGGCAAGGGGGATTGCACAGTCTCCTCAGTCATTTCAGCTGCATCCAGCCAGGACTGATACAAAATATTCAGGGAAAGACTAGACATTTGGCTGGATGAGAGCAATTTGCAGTGATGATAGACCTTACAAATTTAACCTTACACTGGCAGATTTGTAGCACATCTGTTAAACATGCTGGAGAGTGGGGCTGATTTTGCTGTTCACTTTTTTTGAAGTACTGGCGCTATCTATTGTCAGAGTGAGGATACTAATCCAGATCCACTGTTTTGAGTTTGCTTAGCAATTGTGGCAGGTTCTTAATTGCTAACACTAATGTAGTGAAGGAAATTATTGCATTTACGTCAGACTAAGAGAAACAAAAAATAGAAGAAGGCTGATAATAACTATAAAGTAACTTCCAAAAATGATATTTCACCCAGTACTGTGATGTCATATAAATTGTTTTACCTCTGTGCATTTTAGGGTCCTCACAGTATCATTCTGGATAATTATTCATCTGCTCAGAATCATGGAATCATAGAATGAATTTGGTTGCAATGAACCTTAAAGATCATCGAGTTCCCACTGCCCTGATATGGGCAGAGAGCTTTCCACTAGATCAGGTTGCTCAGAGGCACATCTAACCTGGCCTAGAACACATCCAAGAATGAGCTATCCACATCTACTCTGGGCAGCCTGTTCCAGTGCCTTACCACTCTCACAGTAAATAATTTCTTCCTAATATCTTATCTAAACCAATCACCTTTCAGTTTAAAGCCATTCCCTGCTATCCTACCACCTCAGGGCCTTATAAAAAAAAGCCCTCTTCCACTCTCTTTTTAGGTTCCCTTTAGATACTGGAAGAAAGCTCTGAGGTCTCCCCAGAGCCTTCTCCAGACTGAAAAAACCCAACTCTCTCTCTGAATTAGAGACAAGAATGGTATGTGGAACAGTGTCAAGTGTTCTGCACAAGTCCAGGCAGATAACATCTGCTCCTCTTCCCTCATCCACTGACACTGCAACTGCATCATAGACAGCCACAAAATCTGTGAGGCACAATTTGCTTTAGTGAAGCCATTTTAGCTGTCACCAATCACCTCTTTATTTTTCAAGTGCCTTTGCATAATTTCCAGCAGGATTTATTCCACGATCTGGCTGGGCACAGAGATGAAACTGACTGGACTGTAGTTCTCTGGGTCTTAATTTCTTTCTCTTTATAGGAATGTGTGAGGTTTCCCCTTTTCCAGTCAGTGGAAACTTCATTACCACAACTTCTGAAACTTGATGGATAGTGGCTTAGCCACTCCACCCACCACTTCCCACAGAACCTGTAGATGCATCTCATCAGGTTCCAAGGACTTGTGCATCATCAGGTTCATTAGATGGGTTCTTCACCACCCTAAGGTTCTTGAACCCCACCATTTTATGTTCACTGCATCCAAGGCTGTCCTTGAGGTTCACGTTCCCCACCAGCCCCTCCTTGTTGGTTGGTGAGAACAAGGCCCAGCATAGCACTTCTGCTTTTGGCTCCCCTGTCCCTTGGAAAGGGAAGTTAATATGAGCATATTGCAGGAACCTCCCAGATTGCTCATGCCCTGCTGTGTTCTCCTTCCCTCCCCAATGTCCAGGTGGCTCAAGTCCCCCAGGAGTCTCTGGGCTTGTGCACATGAGGTTGCTCCCGTTTGTCCCCAGAGGGCCTCACCTATTGGGTCTTCCTGGTTAGGTGGTCTCTAGCAGATCCCCACTACAGTAACACCTGTCTCTGCTCTACCCTTAATCCTCACCCATACACTCTCAGTTTGCTCCATACCCATCCCAGACAAATCTGTGTACTCCAGATTGTCACAAAAATAGATGGTGACACTCTTGTCAGAGAATGAAATATTATAGTGCATTGTGGCAGTGTGGAAAATTATGTTTTATTAAGTTTATCATGTGCCCCTTTGTTCCTTTTCCCTCCGCATGTAAATTACGCAACTGTCCGTCCCCTGTCCATCATAGCAAGCCCGCGAATTTTGTATTTTCCCCTCCACCTTGGTTGGTACATGCTAAGCACCCTGTTCTTGTAACGGCTATTGAAACTTCCCCTATTGGTTGCATGATTCTTTAACCCTCCCCTAGCCATATCTGTATATAGCTGGACCGAAACGCCCCTCGGGGAGTTCGGAGGCAGAAACGAGCGCGTAAGCAGCGTGCTCGTCCACAATAAACCATCTACCTCGAGCTACCTCCTATCCTGTCTCTGCTTCATCACTTTTACCATCGCTGCAACGTATCTCTGACACAAAGAACCCACAAGGACCGAGTACCGTTCGCGCGGCGTACGGACCGGTTCCCTTCTCGTCACGGTGCTCAGGAGCTGGCCGGGCGTGGAGACGCGAGGTCTCAGAAAGCAGCACCGTGATAGTGCATGACTTAAACATTTTCATGAAGGACTCTTCAAACTGTGTTACAAAAGCTGCAGAGAAGATCACCACAGCCTGAATGGGGCTCCAAGAGGCCCTGCACCATTCACTGATGAAGACAAGGAAAAGTAACAGCTCAGGGGTGGGGACATCCACAAAGCACAAGCCCAATGCCTTCAGGGTGGAGAGGACAGCCCCAGGGCTGTCAGCTGCCAGGCTGGCACAGAACCTTCACCAAGGGGTGGGGGGAGAGAGGCTTTGGGGGTGTGTTGGAAAGCCTCTGGTCAGAGGCAGTGACTGCCCACCCTCTGATGTGCAGAGGAGCCCAGCTGAGGGCCCTTCACCCTGGGAAAAGCTTCTCCACAGCAGAGGGGGTGACACGGCCCATCAAAGGCCCCCAAAGGGGTCCCCAGACCCTGCACCAGAGGTGATGCAACCCTCAGCATTGCAAGGGACAGTGTCAAACCAGCCCCTGCAAGGGAGGCATGTGGGCATTCCCACCTGCCCAAAGCATTTATTAACCCATGGAATTCTACACTATATTAACCCATGGAATTCTATACTCTTTGGCATGGTGCGGCGTGTGGCAGCAGCATCAGGGAACCCTCACCAGCAAGGAGAGCAGATGGAGGGGAGCAACGAGACATCACCGGACCCCCAGATGGGTGATGTGCTTCCACATAACCCCTGTCACTCTCTCCCTGTCCCCTGCCCCCCAAGCACACTTCTTTCTCTATCTCTTGCTTTCTTTCTTTTCTCTTTCTTTCTCTTTGCCTCTTTCACTATTAAAACACATCAATTTTTTGGCACCAACACCTAGTTTGGTTTTAATCTCATTTTGGGGTATATTTTGAAACTTCAAAGTTCTTTCCATTTTATACACAGAGACTTAAATTTTCTTTGCTGTTCTGTGTTTAAATCAGATCATAGCAACTCCCTTTTCCTCTCTCTTGCCTGTCCACCCTAAAGATCCTGGATTCTTCCATTCTAGCACTTCAGCCATAGAAGCCATCCCAGCACATCTCTATGGTGCCAACAAGATCACAGCATTGTAGGCATGTGCACATCTGTAATTCCTCTTGTTTATTCTCCATGCTGTGTGCCTTTGCATAGAGGCATTTAAATTGGAGCCCCTTTACTGGCAGAGTGTCCAGAATTCCTTTGTGTTGCTCCTCAGATGCTCTTCTGATGGCCTGCAAACCCTCTTCAGGCTCTGAGCATCTCATTCTGGCACTAGCATCAAACTGGTAAGAATGGGATGGATTGTGGTTCCTTTTCCCTAGCAATTTTAACTTAAAATTGCTATTCACCAGCCCAGCAACCCTATCACCAAAGATTCCCTTCTCTGACAGATGGGCCCCATCTGTCTCCTGCAGTACAGCTTTCTCAAAGCACGCCCCATAGTCTAAGCAGCTGAACCTCTGGCTGAAGCAACCATCCAGTAAACATTTCTTGATGAGCCAGATTCAACTGGCCCTTTCAAACACATTCTTTTTGACCAAAAGCCTTGATGAAAAAACTACCTATGCCTCAGCGTGCCTTACTGCCCCTCCCAGGGTTCTGTAATCCTTGCTAGTCCTCAGGCTGCTCCCAGCTGTATCTCTGGCACTCACAGAAAGAACAGCAGCAGATAATAGTGGATTATGCAAGGTTTGATAGTGTCTTGGTGACATCCTTGATATGAGTCCCCAGTAAGCAGCTCACCTCCAGAATGTGCATCAGAGTAGCAAGTCAGTGCCTGGTACCTCTCAGAAGAGTCATCTACTACAATCACTTGTATTTACTTATTTGTGCTGCCTGGCTGTTACATGGAGAGCAGATGGGGCTGCCTTACTCAGCCCTCAGCCCCAGAATCTCTCCTGATGACACTTTGCAAAGCCCTGAAGCTGTTCTGCAATGTTACCTCAGGCTTTCAGGGAAGCCTCTTTTCCCTGCAGATCCTTGCCATTGTAAGCCTCCATTCTTCTGCATTACTGGCATCCTCCCTTCTATATGTGCCAGTAGGGGAGTTTTTGAATGATTTGCTGTGGTTCCACTGCAGATTGAGCTTAGAACCAGCTATTCAGCTCTTCATAGCCTTACACAGTTTTTTTCCCAGCTCCTGCAGGTCAGCCACTTGTTGCAGGAGTCCCTTCACCAAGGCACACTTTCTGCAGGTGTGTCTGCTGCCAGGAGAAAGGTCTGAGGTCTCCACTGCAGCCTGTCCCTGCAGCAGCCCCATCTGAGTGGAGGCACTGGCCACTGCTGGGGCAGAGAGCACAGACTCCCCACTAGAGTGGAGACTTTGTTCCCAGAGGAGTGCCCACCATTCTGCCTTGTGGGTCAGGCAGGATGAGCACTCCTGAGCTGTGCAGATGGTCAGAGAATTGTGTCCAGCTACTGGATCATGTGGACTTCAAGTCTGTCCACTCAGAAGGTGAGGTGCCCAAATTTCAGAGCAGTGCCCTCCCACAGAAACTGCCATGCCAAATGGCTGAATCCACAACCTGTCTGCTTGTTCTTGCCATGGCATTCCTGGCTCTGGTGCTTCACTTTTGGGAGTGAGGGTGGTCATGGTTATTCCTGGCCTGCACATCCTCATCAGCCTGTCCCATGTAAGTTTCTGGCTCCTGGCAGGTCTCAGGACTCCTCTGGGTTTTCCCTGACTTGGGAACCCTCTCTGTACACCGTGCACCCCTACTTCACTGTGGAACATGCCCAGACTAGGGCTGATTTCTTCGGCAAGTGACATTAGCATGGTACTCTACAAATTAATGTATTCCTAAATATTTGATCTGTCTCCAGAGGTAGACAGATTTCACTGAAGTTATTTAATTCAATGATCTTTACCATGATCTAAATCAATGAGAAACCTCATTTGAATACTTACTTTTACATTTCTACTGCTTTAATTATTTGCTAAAATTTGATTATTGATAGTTTTCAACTATCAACATATACTGTCTTACAATTTACCACAATAAAACAAAAGCCATATTATACTTTCCTAAACAGGTTATACTATATATACATTTAATCAGTTTTACAATTTTATATACAGTTGTATCAATTATTCATTTCTATTGTGCTGTATTAAATAGTAATAAACATATTTCCTCTTTAACAGATGATTCATTTTTCATTTATAATCTATGTCAAATGGCTTCTAATGGAAACTGCAATTCAATTTAAGTGCAGAAAATCAGCATCTTTAAATCATTTTTATTAGATAAATGGAAGAACACTAAGTTGCTGGATACATAAGAAAAGCATGTTTTCAACTTAAATTAGCTATAAAATATATCTGTAATATCTGTAATTCAGTGTTAAGTTCCTCTTGTTTTTTGGTTTTCTAAAATAAGCAGATCTCACCTTTCAGAAATATTTCTTCTTTAAAAAGCATATTAACTGCAATAAAGGAAATCTAAAGCTGTGTCTGCAGAATAGGTGGGCTGTCAAAAGGATTGTTTATAACTTCAGGAATTCAACAAATGTTTATAACTTACAAAACCACCTAATCTGGAGTCAAGTTATCCAAATAAATGGTGAAAAATTTCCCCCCTGTGTTTTCAAAGCTCAGCTGGATAGGTCCTGAGCAGTCTGAGATCTCAAAATGTTCCCATCCAAAGTAAACTTCTGGTACTTTTTGGATTCCATAGTTCTACTTTAGCAATTTGAGTTATAAGATAAAAGAGTAAATCATAAGCACAGCTTTTTTTAACCTTACATCTTTCAAAAGGTTACAGTAATTATATAGATACTTCTTAAATATATTCTAACATACCTTAAAGTAATTAATTTTGAGAATAAAAAAATTGCACTTGATTATTTCTTCCATTCTTTTCCAATTAAATATATTCATCTACTGCAGGTTTTTCGGGTGGTGTTTTGTTTGGGGTTTTTTGGGTTTTTTTGTTTGGTTTTTTTTTATGCTTTGTTTTTTTCCCTTTAGATCATTTCCCATCAAGTTAAAAATCTTGAACGAAAGAGGAAAAAAATAGATTGGTTTAAATTGCAAAAATGGACTTGGGAGGTCTGCCAGTTGTGAATTAACATTCCTTATCCAGAATGATTAAGAGGTATTAACTGGTTTGTCAGGTATTTCCTGTGAAAATAATTTTGTATAATGAACAAAATCTAGGATATATAGATAATGAGCTACAGAAAAAATTTTTAAACTGTCTGATGAAATAATAATAAAATAATCATTGCTATCTGTCATGTACCGTGATTTTAGAACAGGCCAGGTTGCTTTGTCTATTTTCAGATTGCATGTGCAGGGCATAAATTACACTCAAAGACAATTGTGATTGCAATTACACTGCAGCAGTTACAAGACCCTATAGGAACTGACACAGTCAAGCATTTATGGATTCTCCATTGTACAGTGTTTAAATGAAGATGAGATAGATTGCCAATGTTATGCAATAAACCATCCAGAAGACAGAGGTTTTATCAGTTAGGTCTTAATGAAATTCTGTGACCTTTGCTATGTGAGAGGTCACTAGACTAGCACACCTCTGTGCTTTAGTCTTCTTTTTACCTCTCTCTGCTTTGCTTCATCTGCTATCAGTTAAAAGCATTTTGAGCCTTGTCAACCTGAAAGATGCTCAAGAGCAATGGTAAGGGGGAAGGTTTAGTGTCTCACTCACAGTTCAGAGCACATCACTAGCTGCAAAGAAAAAGGTTGCAGTGAATGCCTGCTTCTGTTGAGGTCAATAAAATTCTTCCTTTGTCTTTAGAGGACCAGGATTTAAACTAATGAACTTCTTGAAAGTAGTGAAGTTATATGCCTCCACAGGAAATATGGACTTGCTAATTAGTTTCTGTATTCATATGCAAAATAAATTGTTGAATCATTATGTTCAACACAACAATATACTGAATTTCTTCTCTTAAATCTTTACATTATATATAATCAAAACTACATCTACTTATTTCAATATAGAAGCATTTTTTCAATGCAGACACTACTTTCTGGTGAAAAATAGAAATAAAAAAAATCAGTACAAAGCTTTACTAAGACAGCAGTAGAGTATTTAAATAAAGATCCAGCCTTTCATTTATAAGTGCTACTAGTACAATTATATATGTTCACACAAACATGAAAGTTCAGAAAATATCAGTCACATTAGTTGTACTTACTAAAATTTGATTGTAATAGCATCTGAATGTATTGTAGGCTGCATCAATTGAGGGCTCTCCTTAACCTGTTAATCTCTGAACCTGCTATGTGTGCAGATCATCAGCATTTCCCCAATAAATATAATTTCTCTCTAGTATCTTTGTATGCTTAGAATCTAGGAAGACTTCACTTAAACCAAAATGGAGAAAAACTTCAAGAAATAAGAAAATGTTATTAGCCTTTTTAAAATCTTTTCTTCTTTCTGCACCAAATCTCTCATCTTCACAGAGCTCCTCACCATTCCTAGAGACAATAGCGCCATTTCCCAGTATAGAACATTCTCTGAATAAATACCGTCAAGCTTTAAAATTTGCCTTTCATTCAGACCATAAAGGGCAAACAAAGAGCTTGTGAGACTGCCCAAGCGAGCAGAGAGAGTCTGGCTCCTAATAGTACAAATCTTTTGTAAACAGCTCACTGCAGTCCTATTTCATAAAGTCCACAGCAGACTGCTCTGCATTTATAAGTTTTAAGCCTTCAGTGGTGACCTAGCCAGTGTTAAATTTGCTTCATTCACTGTCAGTCCAATGCTTCAAAATTCCTATTAGTTTTCTGTAGGCAGTTCAAAGTCTACCACAATGTGGAGTCAAGAAGTAACAGCTCTTTTCCATGCATCTTCAGTTTAGGGATGGTTTCCTGAAGGGTAAACACCAAGGGAAGAATCTATGTGTAGAATAAAAAAAAAATTAAGGTAGATTGTTACTGGACATGCTTTGAAATTAGATACCTTAATCAGAAGCAAACAAAAGGAAGTCCCAATTTTAAAGGGACATTTATCTGTTAGATTGAACTGTTTGCAGAGGAAATTTATGTGCCAAGGTTATAAAGATTATAAAAGACACTATTTAATTATCCCTCAGTTGAACAAAGAAGCCCAGAAAGAGCATGATATGGGACTAATGGACCAGCAAAAATGCAAAGTACCATTCAGCACTAAAGTAATTGGGCAGAACACAGAAAGAGACCAGGATAAATGATTACTTCATTAATTTTAAAATTAAAGGGCAAGATAAGGTGGTCACTATCATAGAGAGTTATTAAGGTAAAACTGGCTAATCAGCACAATTTAAATGTAAAGAAGTCATCCAATGCCTACCAATTTCAGAAGAGCGTGAAATAAAGCAATTTGATGTAGCTTTATCAATCAAACCATACAGATAAGTGGCCTAGTCTAAGAGTTTTCTAATTTATTGTAGCCTTTGTTTAATACAGTGACCACTGGAAATTGAGGATGGACATCTCTCAAAACAGTTAAGCTTTAGGACAGGCTTATCCAAGACTTTGTAAAATTCAATGCTCTTCAGGAAATTCCATGTTCCTTGCTTTGATCATGCCCCTGTAAAAAGTGTAATCATTTTTTCAACACAAATTCAGTCTCCCTACATGGCTTACTGGCAAACATTTTAGTCTGTTCTTTATAACAGAGGTTTTTATTTTGCTTCTGTGCTGCCTTTCCCCATTTCTGTTGCACTGAATCCCCTGATGCCACAAATCAAAAAAAATGCCTTTTCACTCTTCATCTGTGAACTCACATTTTAAATATAAGGCATTTTATTCTTGTCCCCTACAGGTTTCTCTGTGAAGTCTATAGGAACATTCTTTAACACAAAATAAAAATTAGAAAAAAAAAATGCAAATTTCAAATAGGCTTGGAACTTCTTCAGAAATACAGTCTTACTACAGGATATTTGAGTAAGTAGCTTTAATGATAACAAATCCTAGAATGCCTTCCCTATCTCTTTCAGTCCATCAGCAATATTCATTTGCTTACTCTAGAAGTAGTTAATATGTCTCAAATCTAATTCAGTATCCTGACTAGCAGACTGTAACTCTTCATTTATTTATATTATATCCTGGTATTGCCATGGAAATGTAATGTCTCCTGAGAGTAAAAGCCTTGGGCCTTGTGTATTATATGCTTAATCTGTTATCAACACATCATTTTGTTTCCCCTTATAGCTGTAAGTGAATTCTGGGACAATATTATGTTAATACTTTCTACTGACAGACAAGATAGTATATAATGAAAACAGGGTTTTCAAGATTATACAGTGATACACTTCAACAATAAAGTTTAAAGGAAAAAAATAAATAATAAAATTTTAAGTGTCTAAACCTGAAAACATTCTTCTTCTTGGCTACCTGCCAAATGAAATTTTATGAGGAAGGTTAGATAGGTGGTGACATAAAAGAAAACAGATGGAATAAAAGTTGTGACAGCGTTTCTCTCTTCTTACGCCATTAAATTTTGACAGAAAAAATTCTACAGATAGAACACTGGAAAAAAACCCCAAACAACCCAAATTTAAAAATCTAGTTCACATTCTCTTGCTCATGTATTAATTTTTTTAAACTGGGTTTCGGCTCTGGCACACATATGAATTTACCTAGAAACACTGATTAAAACTACTGTGGTATGCTAATTGTTATTTATTGATTTGTAATTAAGAAAGGCACTGAAGTGAAAAATCATATCTGAATTACCTGTTATTCTGAAGCACCTTGGATTCAGACAAACTCTGGATTTGAACTTTGCAGTTATCTTTAAAGAATATGAAGTTGAGCAGAAGAAGTATTTCAATCTTCTATAGTTCCAAAATACTACACTTTATAACACTTTGTTCTAAGTTACTTTTGATTAGTATAGTTGATTTTTTGATATTATTATCTTGGTTAACCAAGATGAATGTAATAGTTATGTCCACAGACATTTTAAAAATAGTGGAACCATATGACTTTGTCCACCTGTTTTACTTGCACTTATTTTAACGCAGACTTATGTAAAGGTATGTGGTCTAATTTTAAAGGAGAAAACATAAACCTGCAGCTTCACTGTCTTCTGCCATTCTATCTTCTCAGCTTGCAGTGAATGGTTAGCAATTCTGTGCCTATAAGATGGACATAAAAATTAAACATTGTTTCTAATTAGATTATTGTCCATATTTTGTGTGGGTGTCTGCCAGAAAACAGACGTTAAACAGCTATGTAATGTTTTCATTTATGTGTATTTTTATATTTTTTAACACTTTAAATATTACAGAATTAAAATTACTCTTTCTTCCTGCTCATTTCTTTAGTTTTAGAAGAACTTGGAGTATGGTCTTCTTTTCTGCAAGTAGTATGGAGATTTCAAAAGGGCTGTAAAATAAGTCATGTATTTAAATAATATATAAGGTGAGGAATTGGATACATAAAATTATACTGGATGAATCTATATCAGGCATGCAGACACATTTTAATGAGCTCCCTGCAAAATAAGTCTGGGAACATTGTCTAAAGACAGCAATGTCAATAAGTCTGACAGATATGAAATAGGACAATGCATTATTAACTGAAAAACAGCACCATAGGCATATATCTATCTAACTTATATGCCCAGGATGACTTGTCTCGTTGGTTTGGCACTGCACTGCCTGGGTTCACCAGCTTCTGTTCCCAGAAACTTGGGAACAGCTCCTGGTAGGGTTCACCACAAAACGACCACATGCCTGGTTTTGATTCACTAATGCCTTTGTTCAGTGTTCACATCACCAGAAAGCTTTTACTCATTTATAGAATGGGCAGCAGCTACACCCTCCAGAGTAGGTAATGTGGTTTCTGCTGCTAACTCAAGTTGATCTCCCTGGAAGTGAAATTTCCAGGAGCTGCATACAATGATGAGTAATTTATGTGCAAAGGCATCTTGAAAACCAGTAATTCCCTAAATACCATGACAGCAGAAGCTAAGCTAGGAAGTATTTTCAAAACAGCCGTCCTGGAGAACAACATGCTTTGTAAGTAGCTGATAAACCAGGGTTTAAGTGAAGCATCCTGAGAAATGGGACATCCCCATTAAAACCATTGATTTGCTCCAAATCTGTGTATTCATTATGCAGCTCAGGCAGAGAGGCCAGCCCTGGCAATCCCTCTGTATGTGGGGGCACACACAATGTTCATTGAACTAGCTGGCACATGGGGTGTCACCAGGTTTCAGAGATCATCTAATTTACCAATCTGACTGGAAACCCATTAAAAGGCAGAAGTTTTCATGGGCTCTTCTGACATCCTGGTTTAAACAACTACCTGATCACAGAGGAGGCTCCTGTGAATCTGATTCCTGTAATCTTTACGTCCCCGAGTCTTTAACCAGTCAGTGACCCTATATGGTGCAATTCCTAAACAATAGGTGTCTCTTCTTTCAGTACCAGTGCCCAGGATGCCTGAACATCATCTGACAACTAATTCCAATGCTGAACCGTGTGTACTATATCAACACCTTTCAGTAAAGTTGTGTTATTTCAGAGATGTTTGCTGTACCTGCAAACAAATTCCATTGTAGCATTTGGTTACATCCCTAATTAGCCGCAAAACCTATCACTGTCAAACAGCAATGTGTGTACCAAATAGATACTGAAAATATAATTATTTTGGTGCTGACCTTTTCTATTCCTACCAATGATGTGTATTAATAAACCATGATGTACTTGGCATACAGTCACAACAGTCTATCTTCTATTTAACAGCCTTTTCAATAAAAGACAGTTTTAAGGTCTGCTATCTCCTGGATACTTGTGATTTAAACAATTTAATGAAAATACAGCAAAATGTGCCAACTTAGCGGATAGTCTGGGTGACAGGTTTAATTTATGACATGTAAGTGATAAAATGGCAGTTTGAAAGAGTTATGAAACATTTGATACAATCTTTGGTATAACACTTTCACCCTTGGCAAATGCTCAGATACTTGTAGTGAACAATAATGGTCTTATCTAAATTGGTTGATGGTTAGGTAATTTTTACAAATAGAGCTTTCTGTTGTAACTTGTTTAGTATAAAAGCAGTGATATTCTATGTCCTTATCAACCTGCCTGAGCTGTGCTGTGTTGTCCATTGTAATGAATACAGAGCAACTCAAAGATATTTTGAGTATTGGTGTTAACTCTCCCAATGTGTGTCTCCTATTGTGTTACACTAAGTCACCTTGACAAGCTGTTTTTACAGACACAGGGAGTTATATGTACTACCTGTATTTCTCACAAGAACTAACATTTATGAGTGATCACTGGAAGATTTTATATGAAATAAAAAAAAAGAAATTATTCCCAGAGAACATACATTTCCATGTTTCTCAATTATGCTCAATTTTTTGTAACTTTATATTATTGTTTGTTAAAGTATTGTTAAAAATGGGGGGTTTGCTACACTTTTGAAAAAAAAGTTAAGTTTATAACTACTTCAAAATAATGAATATTAATAAATTGAATTTGAAAGAGATTTCTATAAGATCACACAAATCAAATTTTATAAGACAATGATCCACAACTGCTTTTTTTGCGAGTGCTGGTCACTCTGATGCATAACCATCCTAATTTTCTATGGGGTTTGTAGCTTTTACTCATCTTTCTTCACAGGGCTTTAATTTTGGCATTCCATCAGGCTAAGTACTTTCTGATTATTACCTCACTACTATTATATTATGTTCTTTTTTTTTCCTAACTGATTATATAATCTGTTTTTACTACTTGTCACTCCCACCAACAGTAAACCTGTATCCCTAAAAAAACTGGAAACCCTTATAGTGGATGTCATTCCACTGAATAGAAATTTGGCATGATAAGTGTTTTAAAGATGGTTTTTGTGCAGCAAGAACCTAGTTAAGCTACAGTTAGATCTCAGAATGGATGAACTCATATTTTAGATTTGATTGGAAATATTACCTAGGCCAAGCAATTTAGGTAACAACCACTTTAGGGCTGGTAGTCCTCCGGGCTCTTCTTTCCTCACACCTGAACTGTTTGGGAGTGCCAGCTGCAATGACAGAAAAACTTTGATTCAGACACTGAGGGCAAGGGTATTCATGCCGTATAAAAGTCAAGTGGGAAACTCTGGCCATGTGAATTGCCTCCTAGTTTCTTCTGCTCCCTTCAACTGTAAAGGAAATTTTGGAGGAAATTAAAAGGCGAATTTGTAGCCCACAATTTAAATATGCAGAACTGTACCTAAACAAGGTGCTTAAACAAACATCAGGTAGAGGATATAAGTGCTTTCTTATGCACTTTGTAAAGTCCTGGCTAAAATCTAAAAATAATGTAAAAAAAAGTCACTGATTCTTTGGGTTCCTATGTCTGTAGGAGAAATGTGATTAATTTCACTAACTCTACCCCATTTCCACAAGCATTTATCTTTTCATTACTGTGATTTCCACATTGAAGGGAAGGTCAGGACAGAAACGCAACTTTTTTAATCTCTGTTTTATTCTTAGGCTACTTATTTCCTACAGTTTTTTAAAATTAATTCTAGTGGTCAGCCTGGGCAAGTAGAGCAAATCATGTGCCTCATTATGTCTGAGGAAAAATCTGGGATCCATTTATCAAAACCAGGCCAAAGTAACCTATTTTTCTGAATTTTACCATTCATTCGAACGCATTCTGTGAGTTTTTACAAATCATTATTTTCATTTTGTTATTGCTGCTGCTGTGGGAACAAATAAAGTTGGAAAAGCAGTTCACAAGGGAAGGATAAAAGTGTTGACAGATTTTTTTTGGATTGGGGAAAGTAGCAAATTAAAAATGAACAAGAGAAAACATGAAAAGGGAAAAAAGGGATGTAAACTTCTGGGCCAGAACTTGCTGACAGCCAGGGGAAGGCCAAGAGGTGAAGGTATGAACAAAAGAAACAGAGAAGCCTTCTGAGGCTTGTAAATAAATACATTTGACTGCAGGTAGAAAAGTTAACTAAGAACAGACTCCCTCCTGGAAGGATGTAGACCTAAAGAAGTGAGAGGTATCACAAGCACATACAAACTGTTATCCTGGATTGAAGCAGAGGTCTTGTTAATCAAGTAAATTCTCCTCAGCAAGACACAGCAATTTCAGGGAAGGTCTCAAAGAGTGCAGTTTTTGGAATACCAGTCTCCAGAATACTCCACCAAAATCCTGTCAGCAAGAAATTGGTTAGTACTTCTATTTTGGGTTGATTTTCTTCCATTAATTTGCTATAACTGAGAATTCTGGCCATCCACAAGAATAGATAAATATTTTTTAATTATTTGGAGCTCTCTAGGTGTGAACCTGGGCTGGAGGTCAACGGATGTTCTAAGATTTTATCCTTGTTCACAGCTATAAATACTGCACAAATACATTTCAAAGAGCAAAGGTGTGTGTTGTGTGTATACCCTTTTACTCTATCCAGATTGGAAGATGTAAATCTTCATTGTTGGGAGGATTGGTATAGAATTATTCTACACTTTTTGTGCAACTGTGAGCAGATTATGACTCTACTGTTTGCGCATGTCCTAGTTCCAGCCAGTTCCTGAGTTAATTTTTGCAGTAGCTGGTAGGGGTATGCCCAGGACCCAGAGGTTATTCTGTACCACTTCATGTAATTCCCAGGAGTGGGGGGAATGGAGCCTTATGAGGAGAAGGGATCCTTCCTGGGTTTTTGCAGCAGGTGGAGGCAGCAATCGGGTACTGTTGTTTCTGTGTGAGATTGTTCACCTCTTTCTTGTACCCTCTATCATTAGTATTCTTGCTGTTACTGTTATTTTTCCTTAGCCCATTGCTGTTGACACTAAATTGTTTCTGCCTTAACCCACGATCTTTACCTTTTGTGCCTCCAACTCTCCTCCCTGTCCTGCCACAGGAGAGTCTCAGTGGGAGCTACAAGCACTATCCCTAAACAGTAACAGCATGCTGTGTAGGATCTCAGCTGGATATACTAGACATTTCAAAGGACAATCAAGTAAAGGGACAAATATGTTTCTTTGTGCTACATAAGATACTCTATTTATTGTAACATCCTAAAAAAAGTAGCCATTTACCTTTACAGGAGAGGACCTAGTTTCATTTCCTCACTCTAGTATAATTTTCTGTAGTCTTTGGTAAGTAAAGAAATATTTTTACCCTTCAAAATTTTTAGAATTTTCCTTTTTGCATTTAGATACGTATTGTGATGTTGGATAAACAGTGAATCCTCCTGCTACCTTGCCCTGTTCTGATCCACTTCTCTTTCCTCCAAACAATTTTGAAGGCATCTATGTCCCTTTTTCCTCCACTCAGCCAACCTTTGTTTCATGAAAATGCATAAGTGTAAGCATACAGGTATAACATTTCCAAGTACTGTTTTTAAGAGTTTGTACATACATGGCCTACTTTCTAAGTGTCATAATTCATGCATGTTCGAGTTTGAATATCTTCAACTTGTGTAATTCTCTTACTCATTTCCCTCTTTTCTCTCTAGGCTCATAACTCACTGCACTATGATTTTTTTTTTATTTGTCTCTCTCTTTCCAAGGTTTCTTTTCTTCATGACCCATCTCACAAAAGACTCATCTAACTAAGCAGTGTACGTGAGATGCATTACTGCCCTGGGCTGTCAATACTTCCAGAAGGTGATTCAGTTCTAAAGTGGGGGGAATTACCTTTTGGAAGTTCCTGTACCTTCATCTGACAGAAAAGGTGCCTCAGGTAACACTGTTCCTAATTTAAGCAATATGTGAAATTAGGTGGAACTGAAACAAGTCCCACACCTTACACATAAGATCCTGGAAGACAGAAGGCTTTCCAGAAGAACAGGTAGTCTCAAATACAATTCAAATAGATGGGAAAGAAAGAAAAATTAGTTTTCATGCAGGTCTGTTCATAGCACATGCCACAGTACAAGCTAATGTTCTAATTCCTATGATCATTCTGAGATCATATAAAGCATCATAGTTCTAAAGAAATACCTCTTTCGTACTAGCAAACTGAAATAATTATTTGTGCTTTTATATGGTGAAATCCAGAGTAACCAGAGCAGAAGGTCCATGACTGTTCATCTGTATTAAGAGACGGATCTGTCACAAGTGCGTGTGATTAATATACAAAGTGGAAAAGAATAACCCACTGAAGGATCTAAGAAAAAGCATCTTAGATAACTGATGTAGAAAGCAAAGGCTGTTACCATGTATCCTGGTTTGAAATCCAACTATAAAATTCATTTCTTCTTTGATGCTTATAATTATATTCCTTGCATTAAGTACTGAACTGTCTTCAGTGTTTCCAGTTTTATATAAGCGTGTAGCTTAGATTTTTTCCATCTCAGTAACTAAGGGAATTAAACATCTTCAGATGTCATAGTGACTTTGAGTTCAAATTAGTAAATTCTGGTTCTGTGTCACTGCTAATTCTTCATACCCAACCAAACCAAAGAAATAAATTAGAAAAAAAAGAATGGAGTCCTTGTTCTATACCCATTGCTAAGGCACTGCATATTAAAGCTGGCATAGTCAGCAGCAGGGTAAAACACTCTAAATCTGTTGGGGTACATGTTGGGGTTTTTGTACAGTCTTTTCCACACTCATGAAGAAATAGAGTTTCTAGTCTGTACAGAAGCCCCAATCAATAAGTGTATCCTGATAGCCTAGATTTTTCACTGTTTTGCTATTGTCATATTGTACACAGCATCCACAGCTTTTTCCTGCTGCACACTTGAAAGCAGCAGCTGTTTCATGTCGCTTTCCACTATGGCTGTCCCCCGGCGTTATAGTCTCATCCTTTAATATTATTCTTCAGCTCAGTGCCTGAAATACAAATGCTTGAAAACCTGATTCCAAATGTGTTTATGCAGGAAAAGTGGATTTCTCCATTCTTTGTCCATTTTCCTGTGATGAGCCTTACAAAATGCAGAAATACTTCACTTTTTTTTTTCTGCAGAATGAATGAATCAGGCAAATAAATTAAATGGAGGATCCTAGTAACTAACTTGATATCACACAACTGAGTATCATACAACTCAGGCTAGAGGAAAACATGCTGCTGAATTAAGCTTTTAGATGACGCACAATTCACTGCATTTGTGATGCCTGTAACAATATTCATTTCAACCACTCAATGTCTAGTGTGTTGAAATGAAGTGTTACACTTCCATCATGAGCAGCCAGTTCTGCCATCTTCCATACAGAAGCAGAATGTATGAGACTTCCACTTGCTATTGGGCTCTCAGATTCCCCTCAAATTTGAAAGTTAAACCAATAAAGGTATGCTTGGACTACATAAAGCAAGGAATTTGGGAGCAGATGCAGGGAAGTTGTATAGCTGGTGAACACATGGCTGGAGAACAGTGGACACTTCTAACCACGTAAAGAAAAATTTGATGAGGACCAGTACAGAAAAAAATCTATAAGAGGAAGGAAGACCCTGCCTTTGAGGGAAAATTAGAGAGCTTGACTTGGTTAGTCTAGCGCAATGAAAGGTAAGCAGGGGCATGGTAGGGGAACAGCTACACAAAGTATGACACACCTGAAGTACTTGAAGCAAGTTTGTGGTTCCATAATATGCAATTGGTTCTGTTGATGTGGGACACCATTCTCCATTGCCTTACTCAGAATGCCCAGCTTCCTTAGCTAGGACATTTAGAGGTTAATCATTGCCATTACCACCTACTTGGACCCTGCTGTTTACAGCCACTGGCCTACATGCATGAGACTTTCAAGGACTCAAAAAAGCCTGCATAGTTACAGCAGGGCTGGAAAACATTTCCTCTCAGAACTGTGGTAAAACCAGCTTTGGATTTGATAAGAGAAACCCATGCTACCTGTGTACCTCCTGGTTTAATTTCCTTATATAACAGAACCCATGGCAGTCCTCCTTACCCAATGCTTCCTCACCCTTGTATGCAGTTTTAATTAAAAGGTTTTCACTTTACAAAGCTGTCTTGATGTCTCTCCAACTCTCCTCTCTCATGCAAAGTTTTTGTTTACAGCTCTTGCAGAATCAGAAATCAGTCCCAGCTGTTCCCTTTGTTATAATTTAGCATCTGGAAAAGGATTTGGTTTACATATACATGCATGACAAGAACTTATCAGATGAAATTGTCCTCAATTTATATCAACTAACTATTGAATTGCATTTTTTTTCCCAGCACTTTCAAACATTAAAAAATATGTTACAAATCAGGTTCCAGGTTCCTAATCAAATTAAAGAGCAAATAAAACGTGTAAAAATAGGTTTTTCAAGGGCCACTTGAATAAATAGTTAAAAATACAACACGCACTTAAGCAAATAGGAGTTTGAGTCCTCAGTTAATTCAGTTGCAAAGCCTTTTTTTTTTTTTTTTTTTAAATTCCAGGGTAGAATATATCAAAATCAAGCAGTTCCTATATGATCCTGCTGACTTTTATACTGTGTGAATTAATCAGAACTGTGGAACTGTGGAAACAAACTCACAATAAAAACAAAATTTTAAAATGTCTCAGAAATCCTCCCATCAGCAACAAACTTCACAATATCTCAATAAAATTGAAGGTTTTGATATAGTAGTTTTTATAGAGAAATATAAAACCAAGCAATTATGAATGGACAGGAAAGCCAACCATAAATACAGCTGCTGAAAAAAAAAATACACTGCCATAATTAAGAAGCTGCAAGCAGCAAATGTAAATAATCCCCATATGCTGTTAATATCATGGGAAATTAAATATTTAAAGAAGGAAAAGGCTGCCAGTACCACATACCAGCACCTATCAGTTCAGTTTGATAGAGTAGCTTTAAGGTTTAGATTTGATTTCGGAAGAAATTCTTTGCTGTGAGGATTGAGAGGCACTGGAACAAGTTGCTAAGAAATGTTGTGGATGCTTCATCCCTATCAGTGTTCAAGGCTAGGCTGGATGGGGCCCTGAGCAACCTGATCCAGTGGAAGATGTCCCTTCCCATGGCAGGGGATTGGACTACATGATCCCCTCCAACCGAAACCATTCTATCCCTCTTGGATTTTTATGCAAAGTAAAAATGGTCCAGATCAAGAGAAGCTTTCCCAGTTCAAAACAGGTTTGAAAGTCAAAAACATTTTTCTTGTACTAGAAGATAAATCAAAAAGATATTTAGCCCAGATTTGTTCAACATGTGTCTTGGAGTAATTAAAAAAAAAAAAAAAGAAAAAGATAAAGAAAAAAATAAGAATAGGATCAAAAGACAACAAGTTTATATTTTAAAATGAGAAGTGTTTTTGACCTTGAAAACTAAAACACTGCTTTCCTTCCAAGGAAAGTTTTCATTATGATCAATTAGGGTTTATTGAAGAAATGAATGTTAAGTGAAAAATGTAAATAAAATAAAGATTTGTACTTCATCTAGCCAAAATAACCTGAGAATAAATGAATATTAAAATTAGAGTACTTGAATATATAAATAATTTACAAATAAATAACTAAAGCAAACATTAGAAATTTATTTCTCATATAATAATATTCTACTCTTGAAATTTCCTGTGGATTCAGCTCTGATAAGGACTGCATCAACGTCAATGAACTAAACCACACATGGATTTTTCTCCAATGTACATCTTGTTTAATTAAACTAAGGAACATTTCCACTTTTGTTGAATTTGCAGATCTCATTCCTCTATGAAGGTTTACAGTGCTGACACAAAATTTTTTGTTTCATGTTTGATTTTGGTTGGAGTTTTTGGGGTGTTTTGTGGTTTTGGTTGGGTTTTTTGCTTTTGTTTTGTGGGGTTTTGTTGTTGTTGTTGTTTTCTTGGAATAGTTGCATTTCCTTTCTGTAAGAATCACTATAAAATCTTTTTTTTTTTTTACTTTCCTCCTTTCAATGCATTGAAAACCAAGAGCATAATTTTTCTCAATTTTTGTGGTTTGAACTATACCAGATAGAAAAAAATTGCCTCAGCTGATGAGTTCTAGGTTACACATTGAAATGAGACATTATGCAGCAATTTCTGGGAGAGCATCAAAAATTTCTGAAAGACTTCACCTATCAGGTTTGTGGCTGGGACGTGGAAAGAGTGTACTGTGAAGGAGCAACCTATCTCATATTAACTCTATGTATGAACCAGGGGAAGCCTAACACCTAGCAGGTCTATTACAAGAAAGCCAATCCATATAATGCTGGCAAGCCAGGGTTAATTTTCTCTTAATAAGGCCTTTTCTCTCATTTTAGCAGATACTTGAAGACATTTAATGCAAGGAGTTGATTCACTTTTTACTGAGCATGGCCCCTGAACTTCCTGCTGGCCTTCCAAAAGATTTCTCACTCTGCACAGCACCTGTGGGTGACATTTCACATGATTTGATAAGAATGATACCTAACAGAGAGTCTAAATAATTGGAAAAAATGGGACATACAGGAGCTGAGCGCTCAGAGAGGGTTTTCTACTTTTCTATCTGCCCAGACTTAAAGTTCACTGTATCTGTATAATGACAAAGTTCCCAAGCCCTATAGAGGTCTTAAATCTGTATTTCTTGCTTGGTGTGAGGCAGTGGTTTCTAACACATCTAAACATGATCAGAGTCAGGGTCTGGATGCTAGAATTTCTAGTCTCTTTCCCTGTGCTGTTTTTCTGTGTGTTTAGTATGTGTCTCTTAAGTTGCAGACTTCAAGGTCCCCCAAAATTTTTGGAATTATAATGCATTTACACACTGTGTTTACATAGGACCTGATAACAGCTTTACCTAAATATGTTATAGCATAGAAATTTTACATATATAAGGAGAGAAAAATCTGAGTAGTACTATAATTTACTCTGGAAACTCTTAATTGCATAGATACAAAAAGCCTTCCAGACTAAAAGAAGTATTAGTAACAGGAGGAGGAGGAGTAATGATCATAATAAGAGCAACCAGACCCTCTCACTCCAAGATTTTAAGGGTCATTTTGTAGTGTCCATAGTTCCTATCAGAATTATGACAGATATTGCAGTATCTGTGTAAGAAAAAAAGAAGCTGACAATGCCAAAAAGACTGCCCAAAACATAAAAAAGGTATAAGTAAAATAGCTAATATATATAAGATGATTACTTGTTTGTTGTTTATACTACAATCATAGCATTTTGCAAACAGTCATTCATATTGTGCAAAGAAAGCAGACATAAATGAGTAATTTGCATTACTCTGTAGCTGATCCAGCAGAATTGTGAAGCAGGAACGTAGCAGAAAACATGTCAAACATTTTTTTTATTCTATGATCATTAAACTTTTTGTTTTGCTGAATCCAGGCCATAAACTGGAGATTGGAAGGGTGTCCAGGTACAGCTCTGAAGGCTGCAGTGAGGTGACCTGTCCTGCAAGAAAACAAAGTGTTTTGTCATGACTGTCTGAATAACGGATTAGTAGAAAGGAAATTATGATGATTTATTCTTTGAGGCAAAGTACTGCTGCTAATTGATTACAAATTCTTAGGAAATACCAGAATCAAGGAAATAGCAATTAATAGACAAAGGGATAGAAATATCATTTTCCCACCTTATATTAAATTAATGATATTGGATGTAACCCTTGGAAGACAATATCCTTTAAAATTCCTTAGGGTGAAAAGGGCAGATTCACTGAAAATTGCTTCCAATATAAATTGCAGTGATTACTCTTGGGTTTATTTTCAGTTTAAAGAGCATTTTAACAGTATTGAATGTGGCTTGACATAAATTTTGCAGAAAGGTACCATGATTAAAATTTCAGTAGAGTAAAAAAATGTTAAAAGTATGTGAAGAAAGTATTTATATAATAATAAAACAGCTTTCAAATGCTTGCACTTTACTTCCTGATGTCTTATGGGACTTAATAACTTTCTATATAACCTGAAAAGGAGAACAAAACTGATGTAACTGAAAATACTTGTATTTAGTCATAATCTTATATTGAAACAAAGAAATAACATTCATACTTCAAACAAGTTTGGTTTGCCCTGAAATGGGCTGACTTCAGTAAAAACTGCAAAGTTCAAAACTGAAACAGTAAGCAGAATTTTTTTTTCTAATCTTTGCCTAATACATGAACACAAAGACATAAAAACCAGACATTTTCTTGGTTGGTTTGGCACTGATGGTGGTATATGAGGACATATGACTCACATATGTGATGCCTAATTGTATTTTTCAATCATTGCCTAAGATAGTGAATAAGGAATTGCAGAGATGCTAAGAAATAACAGCAGTTTTCTGATTTTTTTCAGATTCCTATTTGTTCAAAAATGGAGAAAAAAGCTTTAATCATTATTTATTTTTCTAACTTTTTTTTTAAACAATGCAAGAAGGCTTCCCACCAGGCCATTTGTTCTCTGCTAGGCAAAGGAAAAATGTGGAAAAAACATTCAAATTGAACCCATAAGGATACAGTTTTTCTCAATTGTGAATGAGGGTTACATTTCACTAAAGTAGCAAAAACTAGTAGGCCTAGGTTGAATAGAAGAAGAAAACAAACTCTGTAGTCTTTAATGAAAAGTAATGAAATTTCAAAATATACCTTGTTTAGTAATTGCTGCAAATTTTATCAACATAGAATAATTTTTTTAAAAAAAATTGAGTTATTTCCTCTATGTTTGTTACATCCCTTCAAAGGAAAAATAGTGCTTTTGTTTTATAGATAAAAAATTAGTAACAATATAAATCCAGGTCTAGTACTTCTAGGTGCCAAAGCTTGAGGAAAGGCCAAGCAAAAGTTTTATTGTGAAAAAAATTTCCACAGGTAAATCCCGATTCTTGCTAAAATCAGAGCCAGGACTGTTTTAAATGTATACCATTAATTTCTGGGCAACCAATATTCAGATTTTTGATTTTATTTTTTTTTGACCAGTTTCTCTGGGTGTTATCTTTTGGACTTATTGTATCCGCTTTCATGAGGAAGCAGAAATTTTTTAGTATAAAACAATCTGCCAAATGTACAGATTTTGTGACAAGCATAGCTCAAATCCTAAAGGTGCTTTCTGTCAACAGGAGGTATCTTATTCTAACACATTTAATCCTTTTAGCCTTAGTATAAAGTTCTTTGTTGTCAAAACATTAACATTTTCTGCAAATACCAGTACTTGAAAAACCACTGAACATCTCATCTCATTATTTTCTAGGGTCGCTTAGATTAACATAACTATTTAAATAAAAATGTGTATGTCTGGATAGTTGCAATAGTCTGTTAATGAAGACAGTAGAAATTAATTTCACTGAATCTCCCAAAATTTGCTGTGCTTTTATAGAAAATGTTATTTCAGCACAGATTATTCTCCTATTTGAGAATGCTCAAATGTATATAGTTTGCCATTTCTTTAAAAAAACAAGTGATTTTGACCTTTACGATTTTTAGTGGAAATTCAGAAATTGGGTAAATCATACAGAGTTGATGTCTGACATTCAATAATCTTAGTTTCCTTTTGAAAAATATTACTTACGTCATAAACAGATTTTTAAATTATTCATTACTGATACTTAAAAAATCTCCTTTTGTCTCTTTCCTTTAGCTTTGTGACACATATATGCATGTGCAAAAGAATACTGAATAACTTTTGAATAATGTCATGAACTTTGTGAAAGCAAATAGATCAAATGCAAAGACTGTGGTGGTGTGTTTTTGTTAAGCTGTTGTTAAGTTATTCTCCCCAGTGTCTGTTGCTGTTCTCCCCCTGAAATGTTTGGTTTTACCCCAAGTTTTCTCCTCCTTGCCCAGCTGCCATTCACCCACCTGAACGCGTGAGCCCCCTGTGTCACAGATGACACGAAAAAGAATCGCACGACGACACGCTGATGAGGGAGGCAGGAAAAGGGCCGAGTTTATTTACAAAACTCAGTTTTATACATTTCTTATGGGGCCTGTGGATTGGAGAATGGAATCCTACCTCTCAAACTACATTGGTCAAGCCAAGTATCAATCAACTTTCTCCTACTACCTAAAAATATATAAACAATGGACAGTTAGCAAAACAGATATATTTTATAGTAGAAAGTGCGATAAAGTAAAAATTCTGACTCCAATATAAATGACAATTCAGAAGGATTAGAAAAGTCTTCAAAAACAAGGCAACACACGTGCTACCTTATTCACATAATGTCAATCCTCCCTAATTCCTACCTGTCGTTCTGGAGAATTCCATCAGTCCTATACGCCTCCCTGGCATTCCCCTATTTCACAGAACCCCGTTGGTCCATGTGACTCTTTCCACTCCCATTGCTTTCCCCATAGACTGTCATATTTTGAGTCCCTCCTAAATCCCCTCCCAGCTTCATCCCCGCCTGGGTTGAAGAATTGTATCCTCCTCCCGTTCCTCCCCTGTTCAAAACACTGTGAAAGCGTGGGTATTTCGGTTTTTCTCAGCTGCAGCCCCTGGGGGAATAACTCCTTCGAGAAGCACATGAGAGACCCTCTCCCTGTCCCCTGCTCCGACCCTCGGCGCTGCCCCACCGATGCCATCTGAGAGCAGCCTCGCATCTGCCCAGCCTGGCAGCTCTGCTCTGCCGCCCCGCGAGCCGTGAGATAGCCGGGGTCCCTCCGGCTTTGGTCAGACTAACTTCATCCAAGTAAAGGCTGCCTGTCTTTGAAAAGTATTGCTAAAAACCTATTCAGATGTGCAAGAAGAAAAAAAAATTTCTATTTCAATCACTAAAAACAGACTTAAATTTTAGTATTAATCTGAAAACCTAAGTGTTTACTTTTAAAAACATTTTGGCATTTTTACCATCACTGTTCTCAGGTGAAGTCAGGAAATATTTTATCCACCTGAGCAAAAGGCAATCAATAAAAATCTAGCAAAAAGTGTGACTGAAATACCATTTAGTCTGCGGAATGAAATTCAGACCATCACTTTTGACTTGTTATGATTTTAAACACAGATATTATTTGTATTCATGTCATAGCATGAAATTTCTAAGTTCTTAAGCAATAACATAAATTTATTGGGCAAAATTATCTAATTCAAGTAATAGGCCCATCTCAAATCCCTAAATGATTCAGTTCATAAAAAGCATATATGCCAGCTTTGATTCCTTACAAGTTCCTCTGTGCTTTCAGTTCTTTTTTAATTTCTTAATTATCCTCCTTCAATATAGGGAAAGAAATCCGTTTTCATTCTTTTCCAGTGGTTAGGGCCCTGTGTAAAGCTTTGTGGGGTAAGAGTTCGTCACAGATGGAACAAGTTGATAATTCTTAGACTATGTCTAAATAACCATAATTTTTTTTCAGATTTTTACTTACATAAAGTCTACCTGGGAAATCCTAGTCTGAAGAAATACCATTCTTGTAGCTCAAACTAATTCTTTTCAATTTATCTTGATTCTTCCTTTGTTGTGTTGTATTAATAGTACCAGACATTTGGAAGCAATATATAAAGAGTTGAAATGACAGCATCAACAGCATCTTTTGATCAAGGACAAAAAGAAAATCTCATAAACAATATTTTATATAAAATATTTCATACAATCAATGAATACAAACACCTGACGGAATATGTTCAGAAAATCTAGGTTAGGGCAGATTTGGACTGGTCAAAGTTTTACTTAATGAATTATTTGAGAAGTTTGTATTCTATCTGAATATTTGGCAAAATTCAGATAGAGAAAACTATTTGGATTATTCAAAACTTTTGAAAGTTTTTTCTAAAATAATCTTCCATTCAGTCTGTATTTTGAATTAACATCATGATTTTTGGAAATAAATTTTTAGGAATATATACTCTTGATCACTGTATCTGAAAGAGGCAAGAAATAAAGCTTTCCTTAGAGACTTGGAAAGATATTCATGATCACAGAACCTAAAATCCATAGATTTCCACCATCTCAATATCTGCTGGAAAGAGAAAAGGCCTGGATGCAAGCAGTTCAGGAGATTACTAGAAAGTCTTAGCATCAAACTCTTCATGCAGGTAACAGTTGGCTCGAAGGTTACTTGCTATGGCCAGGCAAGGGGGAGATGGCAGAGAATGAGAAGGTCAAGGCCAGACATGCAGTCAAGTGATGGAGACAAATAGTGCCTGATCAGACAGATTGCTGCCTGGTGATAATTTGTTCATCCCAGGTGGATACACCAGATCATGTAGTGGTTTCACATTCACCTGATTTTGACCCTTCCCGGACAATGCACCAATTGTGGGATGGTTTGAGTATTTACTCTCTTTTTTCCCTCTGTGAGATAGGATCAGGAGAAGCAAAGGAGGCCTTAAAGATATAGAAACTTAAAGATATAAAAATAGGTTTATTAACACACACTAAAAGCAGAAAAAATGAGAATCAAATTGAAACTTTTCTAACAGTTTTCCTCCCACCACGAAGTGTTCACTTTCCCACAAACAACATGAAAAGACAAACCCTGTGATTTTCAGTCTGTTTCACCATTTTAAAAAATAATCTTTTATCAGTTCTTTGGGAGAGGAGTTTCTCTTAAAACTTCCATGGTATTTCCTCCACTGACAGCCTAGAATAGTTCTCTTGTGGGTCTCAACTCTCACAAAGACAGCCACCCAGGAACCTGCCTTTGTGAAGTCCCTCTCATCATCAGCTTTCCCAACACTGCATATGGGCCATGTCTGCTTATTTAGGGTATCGTTTAAGGATGCCTCTTCTAGTATAAAAGAAAGATTCTCTTCTTCCATCTGCAAAATCATCTTCATTTCAAAAACTGGAGATCTCCTTTTTCCCTGGGAGCAAAGGGCTTCATATCAGTTTTTCTTTCTCTGTTCAAAATTCTCTAATAAATCTCAGTTTTATCAATCCACAACTTTTGAGTAGAGCCATGCATCCCCCCCAAACAGCATTCATGTTACAGGAAGTAGTCTGTTCTCCATGGTTTCACAAGAGAAGTTCAGCGAAAAATGGCAAACCCCTCAATCCCTTCTCCCAATAGTCTTTTCATACTCTTTGCACTGACTGCTCATAGTGTATCTCTTTATAGTTCAATCACTTTGTCCTTTTCCTCTCACTCAGGGAAGGGTTAGAGCTCTAGAGGTTTCATTTTGTGCCAAGAAAGAGCAAGTTTTCTTTTTCCCCGGGCCTGCGGTGATCCTTGGGGGGTGGCACGGCTGTTGGATTCCAAAGCCGATGGGGGAGGCTCAGAAAGGGCAGCCAGGATCTCAGTATCAGGCAGGTCCATGGTGCCTCCCCCTCCACCCCTCGGTCTCACCCGGGGTGGCCCAGCTCGGAGCTGCTCCCTGGGGACCACCAAGGGGACAGGGGGAAAGGTCTCCCAGCTCGGGGTGGCTTTCAAAGCTCACCAGCTGTAAAGCTGCAGCCTCCCCCTCCCCTGCTGGCTGCTGAGGGGGGCCGGGGGCACTGTCGGGCCTGGGGCCGGCTCCTCCTCTCCTGCAGGGGAGAGCAGCGGGGTGTTTGACCGCTGCTGGAGACCCGACCCGGGCTGGAAGGGGACAGTCTCCTCCTCTTCCCTGGCCCAGGAATCACCGGTCCTGACACCTTCCCAGAAAACGCCTGGTCCAGGCAGGGGCCAGCTGGCCCTTTCCTTCAGGGAGCCGGGGTGAGCTTAGCTCTTCCAAGGCAGCAAGGAAAAAAGGGAAGCTTCCCAGTATACTCCTGATTTTATATGGGTATTCCCAAAAGTCGCACTCAGCTTCCTCAGTGGTCAAACCATCTGTCAGTGTCTAAAAGTTGGCCTCTGATCGGTGCCTGTCCCTTCCATAGGAAATCAACAGGTCCTGACAGGACAGTATTCCTCTCTAACTAAAACCGAGCTGCGTTAACCCATGACACCTGCTGTGTGCACAGCTGGGGAAGCACTGCACACCTTGGCTCGAGTCAGGGGTTTGACAGTCTCTCATGGTGTCTTAAAGAAAAATTGGTCATACGAATTGGACAAGTGGAGGGGGCTGAGGAAACTGCCTGCATCACTAGGCTCAGTGTCCTGTGATTGAATATGAAGTTTGGATGGTTACCAGGAGCATCATAAATCTAGGGGCCAATACTACAAAATGTCCATAGTAAGACATAGGAAACTCTGACTTGAAGAGAGCAGCAGGAAGTGGGGTGGAAGGATGGGGTATGGACTTACCATGAAGACAGTCAAATACTAAAAAAACATTTTCATCAGAGACTGTGGAGTCTCCATCATTGCAGATATTCAGGATTTTCCTGCACAAATACTGTCTGGGCTCTAGCTGGTTTTGAGTAAAATTGTGCATCTTCCTAGATCTCCCTAGATCCTGTCCATTTTACATACGTCAATGATTTTATAATTCTGTAAATAGATCCTTCTTCTTGAAATGATTGAAAGAGTAAAAATAGATCCATTTTGCAACTCTATAATGCTGCATCTCTTTCATCAAGCATTCCATTGCTATCTGGAGTTCCAGTGGTATTTGCCACAGGGAGAACCTCCGAGTCTGGTTTAATCTGTAGTTAAACAGTTAAACAGTTTGTATATCTGCTAACATTATTACATTTCTTTGTTGTATTCATGCTTTATTACATGTTGTAGGGCTTTTAGACAGGAGGTTTTTTGCTTACTCATTATTCTCTCTACCTTTTTAAACTTATACCAAAACAAATAATTTTAATTTTTTATCCTTTTCACTTTTAAAGGAAATGAAGTGACTTCCAAGAGAACAGTATAGTTTGTTAAATACCAAAAAAAGTAGTTTAAATAATTTCATAGATGTTACTATAAGTAACAACAACTAAAAAATTCAGGAGTGAAATATCCCTGTTAACTCATTCTTAAGACTCGGTATGAAGAAAACATGAAGGTAATTACTCCAGGTATTAGCATTTACATATATCAAATTTTGTGAATTTTATTCAATGTGAAGGACCCTTCAAAAATATTTAAATATTTTATGCATAAGTTAAATTATGTGAATCTTCTTTTTGAAGTTCAGAGGAGCTTCCTTATATGAAATACAGCAGTCAAAGAAGAAGTAATATATTACAAAGTAGAGCATAATGCAAACAACAGGCATAAATCAAGAAATCAAATTTAATTACTAGGGTAACTTTCTTTGGTATTTAGAGAAAATAAAAATTGTTTTTTATATGTGTTCCTTTCACCCACTCCTCCCTTTCCTGTCAAATTCATAAAGAGCATTTTGAAAGAGATCATTTGCAACTTTGATGGTAGTAGTAGCCTTCCTCAGCCTGAAATTACTCTTTCCACATAAAACATAATTTTTCTTTTACTCAATTTTCTTTTTTGCAATTCTTGTCTTAATCACAGTCTTTTTAAAAAAAGTAGCATTTTGTTCCTGGGGTGTTAAGAAGGCTGAGAGATAATGATTTTTCTTTTCTGTTGAGAAAAGTAGGGAATTTTTATCAAAGAGTATTCATATCAAAGGTATGACCTACCTTTAGGAAACCTGGGTTGTATTTAATACCATTTTACCTGCATAACTGGGGCCTTTATTCCTCTTTTCTTTAAAACTGTAGAGAGATCATGTTAGACGCCGAGAAAGCTCAGTTAGTTACAGCATGGTGCCACTAACACCAAAGTTCAATCCCTCTATGGGCCATTAAATCAAGAGCTGGACTCAATGATCATCATGGCACCCTTCCAACACAGACACTTCTTTGATTTGCTGTGATTAGTATCTCTACAACCACTGAGATTTAATTCTCCAACCTCCTTTTTAATTACTTACAGAACATTAGAGAGTAGAGAGTACTACTCCACTCTAACTATATTTATTGATTAGGCTTGGTTCAGGACTGTTTTCATGAGTCAGTTCTTCTAGAAGCAGGATAGATAATACTTTATTTTCACTATTTGAGCATACTGATCTGTTAGAGTTTTGTTTCCTTCCTTCTGTGCATAGTTTTCTAAATCTTTCTTTCCATTAACATTCTGCCTCTGTTCTCACATCAGCATTATAATTTTAATGAAAAGGCTTTTCATCAGTGTTACTAGTCTTAGATGCTTGACATGAAATTTTTCAATGTCCCTGAAAGATCCAGTTCCTGCATCTCCAAAAGACCTGCAGCTTAGTTAAAGTCTAAACCATTAAATCCTGAGAATATCTTCAGTAATACTTCCTCATGTGCAGTCATAACCAGATTGCCAGAAGCAGTAACTATCTTGTTTTCCTATTTTTCTATTAGTGTAAATGAAAAGATTACATAATAATTTATTCACAGGAAAGAAAGAAAGGCAAGAAAAAGTCTAAATTTACCTTGACAAGAAGCTATGATGAAATATCACTGGTAAGAACAGTTTCTTCCTCACAGATACTGGCTCCTCAGTGAAGACTCAGTAGAGTATTGGCAGAAGAACAGCTACCAAGTAACTCTAGAAGCACTAAATACTCTATACAGAAGATGAAAACAAAAGACCCTTTGAGTTTCTCTTCTGACAGACATGATACCCAAAAGCTTGGAAATTATATTAAAAAAAAAAAACAACGCTGTTTGCTGGAATAAATAAGGGTGTGGAATAAAGACAGAAGAGTGAAATCTGGATTTTAGAATTTCACCCAAATTAATAGGGCAGGAAGAGTGTTTGCTGTATTGCTATGCTTATACTCTCTTTATTTCTTCAACCTCACTACACTAGTACATGAGCAAATGCAGGCAAAGGTGGGTGACAGTTTCTCAGACTAAAAGGTGTGAGAACAGTAAAATAAATCATGGTTAGTTTCAGCTTCCCTTGGTCCCCATATTTGTTCCTAGTAACTAAAAGGAATTGGAAAACCTGTATTTAAACCACAAGGTACCAGCCCTGGTTACCATTGACATTTGGATTGATGCACCCATTCGTGACACACAGACTTGTATTCAGAATAAGAATGGCTCTGAAGTAATTATGAAATCCATGAAAATCACAGCCAATTTGGATAATAATACAATTTGATGGCTTTAATTAATGTTAAACTGCTCTAAGGTGCTGGGAATGTCCTGTTCAATTGGTCAGATAATGTCTCAGCCCTAGTTCAGTACAAGTTGCAGCCAAATGTTACTCTAATTAAAAACATAAAGGAGGAAAAAAGTCCTCACTCCTGAAATGCATGCACCCACCCAGCTTTGGTGAAATGTCAGAAAGCAGAAGCAGCTTCCAGTGAGCTTATACCTGACAGAGTTCCTGCCATTGATATTGCCTTTTTCGTGGCGATTGTCAATGAGGAAGGATTTCTGCTAAATAGTTCTCTAAAAGTATTCATCTTTCTCATGTAAGCTGGGACTTCTGCTTTATTTATGGGCTTAATTGCTTGTGTGCATTGCATGCTGCTAATCTCACTCTTCCAGAGAGACTGTGAAATAGTTAACTTTAACAGCCTCCTTCTTCCAAGACACTGTGATGACCTTCCCACCAGCACATAAGGAAGTCTCTTTGAGAACTTGGAAACACTATGCTCCAAGCAGGATAAGTATAGAGGTTTATGAGGTGTCTTCTGCATCTCCAAAGCATTTGGATGTGCATATATTTCTATGTGAATTAAGTATTCTAGCTTCTTGGCAACCCATCTATCTGAACTGCCTGAAAACTAAATTTTCTTCCCTTTCCCTTTCCCCTTCTCCAGTTTGGCATGTGCATGTAATGATTATATTCCCAAGAAATTTTTAACTTGTCTGTAAAACATGATACTTATTGCATTTTAACAGAACATAATATTTCCATATTAAACTATCAATATAGATTATTACCATTATGTGCAGAAGATAGCAATAAAACCACCACCTGGTATTGGGCTTTTGCAACCCCCTTGGCTTATTTTCCTTGTAAAAACAAAACAAATGTACACCAAGATCTGCTGTTACACAAAGAAAAGAAATTATGTGCATTTACTTTGCACATCGCTTATGCTCATGCAATAACTGTGCCGACTAAAAAGGAGTGGAAATACAGCACTTCTTAAAACTAAGGGTTCCAGAGAGAATCCAGTCCCTGGGGAAAAATAAAGGGTCTCTATCATTTCTCTCAATGTTACTTGGTTACTGCTGCTGCTATTGGTGACAACAAACAGCAGAAAGGCTTAATGGCTGTCTGAGAGTCTCAATGCAGTACAGTTTGCACAAGAACAGTTTTCCTTCCCAGCACTCAGTCTCACTCAGCCTTGCTTTTCATACTTGTTTTTCTCTTCTTGCAAGAATTCACCATCTTTTCAGAACATTTCACAAAATACTTCATTCTGCAGTGAAATTTGCTCTTTCAGGTACTCTTAATACATACAAGGACAGATTTGGTAACATATTTAGGCATTAGCAGCAGCTATTTTTTTACCAAAATAGTATGTAAATATTTTCATTCCTTATTATAGCAAGTTTTTTCTTAAAGTTTCAGCACAGCTTTTACTCTTTTCGGAAGTTCACCGTAATTTACTCCTTGTTCAGGTGTTCATAATATCAGAATTTTAATGAGATCACCATGTTACCATGAATGTGAACTATAGGAATAAACTCGATGAATCTCTGAAAATACACTTGAACAAAATTTCTGTTTCCTCAGAATTTTTAGATAATCAAAATTATAAAGATTTATGGAAAGAGACAGTGATAAAATTCAAATAAAGGAATCTGGTCAGGAGCCTTATAAAACTTGTCTGACAGGTTTTCCTACTTTCTTGGCAAACTTGTCTACCAGACTACTTGAAATACTGGGGCTTCTATGATCTCTGCTGGGGGCAGACCACTAGACAGCCTGCCTTGGAGTAAGGATGCTATTCCCTTTCATCAATGCATCAAAGCTTCTGGGTGTGTGTTTTGTTTTGGTTTGTTTTTTTTCCCCTATGTGGAATGTAACTACATTTCAAAATTCTTCCCCAAACCACGATATGTTTTTTGACTCTGCTCTCTAAATATGGTTGGGCAAGTATGACGGACATTCAACAGATATCCCAAAATTAAGGAAATGGGTTATTTGGGGCTACATGTCTATAGTTCCTAAAATGCACACAGAATGTTTCTGGTGACCAATATCAGGCATCTGAAAAATTCTCTTCTGCTAAAAGCATTACAAACAACATAAAACAGCTTGACTGTGCCTGAACAACAACAGCAAACAGTCACATGCATGAAATATTGCTCAACATACTCTGCTTTAGTGACAAACATGTGGACATATTTACTTTTAGGTATTTCAGAAGAGAGATACTCTGTGGTGAGATATCAGAGACTTCTATCCGTTTTTGGGGTCCACTTTGGGTGTCAGAATCTCTATTTTTTCCATATTATTTTTGAATGCAAACCCAAATCCTATTCTCCCATCACCATTACTGTTTCATTTATATTGAAACACTTCATTGCCTCAGAGTCAGGAATGCTGTAGCATCAGGAGTGCCTCACCAACCAAATGCTCTGGAAATAGAGTTACTTGTCTCTCATGATCCTTGCTTGGATGATCAGATATGAATTGTAGACCTAATAAATCTTAGAAAAAACTAGTGATTGCCTGGGAGATTAATTTCTCCCAGTACAAAGGAGATGATGAAGAAGATTCATGTGACTTTTGAGTTTAATGAAGGAATAAATCCATGTTTTTCAAAGTCTTAAATTGACCAATCTGACAGAGTTGGATTATTTTAACAAATAGTTTGGTAGAACACTTTCACATCCCCTTTACAGATCAATCTGTTCTGTAAACATATCAACAAATTTGCATAGTGTACTCTGGTAAAAGCAGCATTTTAGCCATTTTAAGCAGCAGAGAGTAAGGTAACAAATACACAGTAACTACAGACAAGCAAGAGTAATTCTCATGAAGCCACTGTCTATGAATATTAACTGGATACAAGAAAAAGTACAGGGAAGAAATTTCCTTCCATTATTTTGAACTTGCAATTATTTGGCCTTATTCAGGAGGGACCAGTTCCTCTTTCAATTAACTTCAACTACAAGGAATGATGTCCCAAGTCTTTCTGAGATACCGATGCTCTTTACCTCATGTAGAACAGCATAACTGAAACTAGATTCCATATGGTAGTAGATTCATGGAAACAGGAAATAAAAACTATTCTCTTAACTGTGATTTCACAACTTTTGGTCAATACCTTCCATCAAAGCTATGCATCAACATTCTCCCAATGGAGCACATCTATGACCAAGAATTCAATTATCTGAAAGGAGAGGATTCTTTTCAGTTTTATTATGCACAGTACAATCTCCCTACTCCTTGTTATCTGATAACTCCTTGATTTCTGACACAGTGATTTTTTTTTTAATTACATTTTTTCTGACAAACCAAAGTCAATTCAAACCCAGGGAAATTTCTTTTTAAATATTAATTTTTGAACAAGATCTCCTCTCAAAAAGAACTGTTCTTTCAAACTCATCCCACATTTACGTATATGTGCAATTCCTATTGACTTTAGGAGTATTTGAAGAGTGTGCTTAAGGACTTTAATAAAAAGGTATGGAACAGGCATGTGCATAGGTGCTTTCAGGTGGGTCTTAAGCAACCTTAACATGTAACACCAAAAAAATCACATCACAGAAGAAGCAGACATTGAATCTGAAGGCATTGAATGCTGCAAATCTTCAGCATCTCATATGCCAGCATTACTCTTTTTATTAGCATAGATCACAGTTCCAAAATAATTATGAGATTATAAGGGTATATTATAAGTGTAAGTCTTTGGTATATACTTTATAATTCTTCCTAGCAAGAAATTATAGCCATCATTTTACATATTTATCAGCATGATGCTTGGTTTCTCCAGTCATTGTAGCCTTAATTTTCTGAAAAATAAATAAGATAATGACATCTGCTGTAAGCTGATAGGTCATAGCCTGATTCAGAGTGGACTGTTGTATTTAGCATTTTTGGCAGTTTTCATGGAGTGAAGTATTACAGATTTAAGAAACTGATTGCAAACAGACTTTTTTTAAAATTTTAGAATTAAATAATTACATATGCCTAAGAAACCACCAAGCTAGTACATGAGGATATTTTTCTTTTATGAATAATTTTGAATGTTGCATTTTGATGATTAATAAAACTTTCATATTTATGTAGAAAGGAGAAAGAAAAACAACACGGTGAAAAACGTTTTTCTTGTTTCTAACACTAGCTGCCATTATTATTCTGAATATAATAGGATCACATAGCTCCAAGTTACTTTTAAAATGGTAACACTTTTATATGCAAAAATGTAAAAATATTTGCTGTAAGAAATTCAGTTTAATGAAAAAAAAATTATATTCATTTCTTATTAATATATTGCATGCATTATAATTTCTGTGCATCTCCTGAAAGGAAAATAGGCAATATTAGTCCACTAAGAGGAATTGCTCTGCAGCTAAGGAATAATTCAATCCCATTTCTTGATTAGCAGCAGTGTAAAGTTTTACAAGGGAGAGATGAATCAGATCTTTACATGTTTTTCACTTAAGCCATGACACAGAGTACCAGAGGCATATAAAGGACTCATGAAACCAGGAAGCAACCCAAAGCTATTTCTATGGAAACAAGCTCTGGCTGCAGGGAAGGCAGTAAATCAATTTCCTTCATGTTGTGTTTGAGACATGTTTGGATGTTTCCAACCCTTGGCTGCCAGGTTACCTAACCAGCTAGTGTCTCTCTTAGTGCTGCTGGCTGAATTCCTTGCACACCTCATGGACAGTGCCAGTTTTGACTGAGAAAAGCAGACAGGCATGATTTTTTTCTCATTTTTAACTGCAGAAATAGTGTCTATTGACTTTTGCTATGTTGTTACACATTGCACACCTTTTTCTTTTCTAAAAGACCAAACCCTCAAATAAGAAAAAAAAAAAAAAAAAAAAAAAAAAAAAAAAAAAAAAAAAAAGAAAAACCCCTCACAACAACAACAAAACTCCACTTGGGGTTAAATAGAGCTAGTATAATCAAGGTAAAGCTAAGCTTCCCTTGTACCCCAGGCCCCAGAATGATGCCACCAGCAAATTGCTGTTGGTGAGCATAGGCTGCAGAGGGCAATGTCCCTCAGTAAAGCACTGTGCTTCCCAAAGAGGGGTCGACTCAACCTTTATAGTGCATACTACTTTTTCCTGAGTTGTCAGTTGTTTGTAGTGTGAAGAATCTGATCTTATATATAAAAGTGATTAAGAGAACACTGGATAAGTATTCTACATGTTTGGTGAATAACAAGCTTCCCACAATATTTCAAAAAAAATTAAAAGTTGTTATTTTACAGTTTAACCAATGAAATAAGAACCTGAAAGTTTGCCTTGGTTTTAACTGAAGAGCAGAAAATTCAAGATATCCAAAATAATGCAAAACCAGGTAGGGATAGAAATTCCCTTCTTTGTGGTGAAAAAAAAAAAAAAAAAAAAAAAAAAAGTTAACCACCTCAGTTTTTCCATGAAAATATCAGCCAGCTATACTGGAGAGCAATGTTCAAGATTTAAGGAACATAAAGACTGCTTTTCCATTCAGTCTCTCTACAGATGAAAAAGGTGGTAAAAACTCTGTGCAATATTGCCAACCACAAGCCTTCAGAAAACATGCAGCCAGTCTCTCCAAATTGACAAGCTTTTAAACCAAAAAAAAAAAAAAAATCTTCAAGTAGGAACAAATATTGTGCTTTCCTTGTTGGTTAAGTTATTTGGGTCTGATACACCTACCTCAGAACAAGAACATTTTTGTTAAGAAATGAAAAGTCAAACATGGCCACTGGAGTGCAGGACTAGAAAGGAAGAAGAATTAAATGAAAATGAATGAAGTAAAAGAACAGGAAATGGGTATAGAAATGGATAAGAAAGTTCAGTAGAGAGAAAATTGTAAGATTAAGATGTAAAAGGGACTGCAGTTTGTATGTTGTGTAACATGGTGTTTTGCCTATATTGCTTTAGGTCACAAAGATGGTAAAAATCTCTTAGAAGTCATTCTGGTGTACTAAAAACAACCTGTGGGATGCTGAGTGTTGAATTCTAATATACACACACAGAGTACGGCTCCATGCTGTCATTCTCTGACTTGAAGTCAAATGAGCATAGATTGCCTATTTGGTGCATTAACATCAGAGTTTATTGGACAAGATGCTGTCTACCTCCATCTGGAGCTCACAACAGTTGCAGTTCAGTACATGATGTTATGACTAACAACTTGGAGTTCTATAAATATCTAATATCTGCTGCAAAGTTATGAGTGATTAAGAAAAGCACATGGAGTGAAATGAAAAAGACATCAGAGGTTTATCATGATTTTTGAATAATAGCAGAAAGAAAATTGTCAACTGAAGAATAAAATAATGAGAAACATCTTCCAGCTATTTCATGTTTAGTCAGGTATTCAGATATTCCAAAACCTCTGCCTAACCATATTCTCAGATACTAATGCAATATTCATATCCAAAATAACCAGTTTTTTTGGTATTTAGGATAACATAAGTACACTGACTTAAAATTTCCCATCTCTTCCACCTACTCCTCCTCCCTCAATGCTTTTAACACACACTGAATATTATTTTTTCCATTGAGCTCTCTCTTCAACACTGTTCCCCTCTCTTCTCAGACATAATGAGGTGCTGGGCAATGTTCTGACGTCAATGTGGTAATTGCCCCAGGGGGGAAATGGAAGTTTAAAATAGAAATAGAGACACAGACAGACACATTCATATAGACACCTGTGAGTGCCAACAACACTGATAGACCCAGACTTCTGGGAACTTCTGGCAGACTTTAGATGCCACACTGCCTTCTGAGCCCTGTATGGCACTGCTCTCCATGTCTTGGCGAGGATTGAGCTGCAAAATTCAGGACTGGCACTGGACTTGGAGCTGCTCCAAAGATCACCAAGATGCGTGGGTATGGCTGAGGTCTGTCTCTAACTCCAACTGTTTTTTTTCTTTGAAGGTTGTATCTTGTATATTATACATTTACTCTTGATTTCATTCATTACGGCCAAAGCTATTTACAGATCTCTGGATAAATGACAATCTACTGTTTAATTTCTTCAACATCTCTAATGGAAAAATCTCCTGAAAAGGGAGCAGTACTGCCACCAGCCACACAGAGTGTGCTAGTTTGTCAGAGTTAAAAGAAACATAAAGATACAAGATCTAACAAGGAATCTCCAGAGATAGGAGACAAAGTTCTGGACTGATTTGTCTTCTCAATTTCTGTTTAATTTACAACAAACATTAATTAAGGTCAGAAAAGGTGCAGAGTAGCTAGATATAGAAATAAAAAAACGTTTGTGAGCAGATGCTGGAAAGTTTGGCTTGTTTAGTCTAACAAAATCATGTCTGAGAAGAGATGTACTGAGTGTTTCTGAAAGAATCACCATATTAACTGTCAGATAATTAGCACAAAACGAATGGAAATGAATTGGCAATGAATATATTTAGATTGGAAATTGGAAGATTTTTTTGATCATCTTTGAAGAGAAGTTCTGGCATGTCCTAATAAAGAGAAGTAATTTGGATTCTTTTTAAGGCAGTTTTATAAATTTATGCTTGAATTTAAAAACAAACAAAAGAAGGTAGTTCTTTGGGCAACAAAGAGAAAATAATTGTAGCTCTTCATCAAAGAATGCTAAAGATCAAAAACCATAAATCAATTCAAGAGAAGACCTGTAAATATTTTCAAAATAAATTCACAGAATGTTTCCAAACTGATAAAAAACACGAAGCTGAAGAAGAAAAAGCACAATGGGAAATATCATATATTTACCCTGTTGTTACTTTTCTCTCATGGCCTGAAGGTGATTTACAACATAGATACATCAGTTTCTGAAAGAACTTCATATCTAACAGACTTTCTACAGAAGTCATACCTCTATTTTTAAGTTTATCCCAGTGGAGCTGAAGACCAAACTATATTCAAGTTATTTTGTACTCTAAGAAAGAAGCAGAGGGAGGACCAAGAGATCTGCTGCAGTTTTTTGTGTGCAGCTCCACAATGTGTTGGTACTTGTGTTCGTAATGTCTTTATCATCAGACCATTGTGTTCTGCTCATCTTTGTGCATCTCCAATGAAACTTTTGCTCCAAAATTGAAACAGTATTTTTTCTTAAACACCGCCAGGCACTAGATGTTGCTTGAGAGGACATCAGTTTTTAAAAATTAGATACAGTGTCCACCTTAATCAGGAAGCAAGAAACCTGAAAAGAGGCCTTTTGTGGTCTACCTCTTGCAAAGACTTTGGTTTGGTGAAGAGACCAGGGATGTCCCATGCTGGACACAACTGTTCCTTCCAACAGACCCACTCAGGACTCAGAGGAGCCCATCAGCCAAGCTGGTCTTGCCTCTGCAGGAACATTCAAGAGAGAGCATAGCATTTCTAGACAGTGATGAGTGAGGAAAAAAAAGTATGAAAAATAGCTCTGTGAACAACAAGATCAGAGAAGAAGGATATTCCCCTGTAGCCCTCAGAGGACTCCACGTTGGAGCATATGGTCATGCACTGAAGAAACTGCAGCCCACAGGGAGCCCACACAGGAGCAGGCTTCTGGCAGAACCTATAGCCCATAGAGGATCCATGCTAGAGCAGAGGAAAATTGTGATGAAAAAGGAGGGAAAAGGGAGAAAAATTAAGAATGTAACACCTATTTCTCAACCCTCCTCCCTGTGCCTGCTTGGATGGTGTGGTGGTAAAGGAAATAGCAGTGAAGGAGTAAACATGAGCCCAGACCAAAGAAAAACCAGAAAAATGGAGGAAGAGGTGCTAGTCCAGTTTATGTTTGTTTCTTACTACACAGCTGTATTTTAATTGGCAGAAAGTTAGTTTAATTTTCCTCAAGTTGTGTCTGCTTTGTCCACAGCAGTAACCGGTAGGTTATTTTATCTTGACCCACAAGTTTTTCATCTTCTTTTATCTACGGACCTATTGAAAAGGGCAAGTGAGAGAGCAAGTGGCAGTCTAGAAGCTAGACAAGGTCATACCACCTCACCATTAAGGCCAGTTCTTGTCAAATATACTGAAAAAATTGCTTCCAAACAACTTGGAAAAAACTTGGGAAGCAGTGTTGTTTATTAAATCATCTTTGAAGTGTTTCTCAAAAGTTTTTAATTTCTCACTTTTTCTTTGGTTTTAGCTATAAAGAACTTAAAAACGGAAGGAATTAAAAAAACAACCAAAAGACCCATATTTTTTCATGTAACCCCTCCTATTTTTTGACACTTCAGTTCTTGCAATTTAATTCATATTCATGCATTCATTGTGTTTTTTGTAGCCTTGTGAGAAGTATTTATTTTCCATGTAGTATACAAAAAATCAGGTTCTTGGAGTCAATCCGGGCATCTCATGATAATTAGAAAACCCATGCCACCATTATGGACAGAAATCTTTGGAGTAAGGCTTTTGACTTTTAAACCTCATATTAGGCTTGCCAGCTGCTGTCCTTGCTGCCAGAGGCACTAGACATGCACTGGGGGAATTTGTGTATATGTCAAAAGAACAAACACAAGAAAAATATTTTTTAGCTGCTGCACAGAATCAGAGGACTGCAAAGAAACAGTCTAAAGTACCATGGAAGATGAAGGGACAGCAGTTGGCTTTCCTTGTAATTTTCCTCTTCACCCTTGTAGTTAAGGTATTAGAAAGCATCAGCATAATATTTCATCCTTGATATGAGTTAAAGAGAAATCTTTCTATCAATTGTGGGACCTTGAATTAGCCACAGATTTTGTCACAGAAATAGCTGAAAACCTTTAAATATTTAATGCTATTGATTATGAGGGTATAGACTCTGTAACACTTTATTTTGAGGATGTATTAATATATAGGTGTTGTCAACAAGTGTTTCCCAGGAATGCTTGCAAAGCCAGTCATCCTCTCTCACAGTCCAGTACTTTTCTGTAATTTCCAAAATTTAAACAAACCACACTTGGCTTCCTCTGGGCCTTCAGATGAAGGATACATGTTTACATATTTAGATACGTGGTTTTGTGTCCTTTTGGAAGTCTGAAAGTCTTTCTGATAGGTTTCCATCTGCCCTTGTGCTGCAAGCTTGCCTTCCTCACTCCCAGTCTGCCTCATACCAAATACAGGCACTGCCTTACCCCAGCTCTCCCTGCCCAGTGACTGGAGATGCAGCAATCTCCCTTTCCTACTGGGGGAGTTTCCTCACTGTTAGGTGTTTTCACTTCAGTAGTGTCCAAGGCAAACTGGCAGCCTTCATCTCTGCTGCCCACAAACATCTTCCTAACTGAATGTAACATTCTTCAAACTGAACAGACAAAGCAGTAATACCATCCATCAGTCCTAACATCACACCTTGTTTAAAAATCCCAGACAAACACATCTTTCAAGACACTGGTTCTTTGTGTCACTCACTCACATTGAGGCCTTCAGTGCTGAGGACAAAAGCATGAATTGTTGGCCCAGCATGTCTAACTACAGAACTAATCCCACAGTTTGCAGCTCAGGTTCCTTTTTCTAAGTGCAGCTGCCTAGTGGCACTATCATTCTCATTGTCTGTTAGGGTTCCATTTTGTAATACCAGTCCTGTGAGTGCTCTTATCCCCATTTTATTTCCTTCAGCCTCTAATTCTAGCAGCAGTTTTTCCTCTTACTTTGTATGTCATGTTTCTCCACATCCTTGCAGAGTGTGTGTACAAGGGTGTGCATAGTCTTGTTACACAAGAGGGTGTGAACTCTTAGGAAAACAGCTACTATGCATGCACTGTAAAATTATAGCCTGATTTTTGTGACCATGGAGCAGTATGAAAAGCTTTCCAGAATTAAGTCTACCTCTTATTTGTCTGTGTCTGCAGTTATTTTATAGAGCATTATTGGTTAATGCCAGTGAAACAGTTATCAGCAATTTATGAAGAAAGGAAGTCAGAGTTTTTGATGATTAGAGGTAGGGTTTCAAAGTCCTTGGTTGCTTTATTTTTCTTCAAACAGATTTTTTTTTCTGTTTCAGACTACAAATCATGTATACAATTAGTTTATTCAAGAAAACACAATTCACTGTTGTTTTATCTCAACTACCAGAGGAAAAAATAATGCCATCCCTTGTTACTTTTAATACATATTTTCCAAAGGAGTGAAATCCATCACAATGCTATTATAGTGAAATTAAGGCATGCTCTTATCATCATAAAGAAGGATTTGAATGTGCTAGACAATACACATACATGCACAGAAAATATGATTCTGCCATTTAAATATTGTAACTTTACTATTTTTTTCAAAGAAGGATACAGCAGATGGACAGATTCAGTATGAGACAGTGTTATTCAACATGCTAAAAAATCATCTTATTAGCAGCTGTATTATCAGTGAGGATGTTTTGGTAGACATGACTGAAAAATAAAGTCTTAAGGATACTTTTAAATAGGGCCATTAGATTTATTTCAATTCATCTGATATCAATCTGAGAGACCTTACACAAATGCCTGAACAAAGCACTTGCTAATCCTATAAGAAAATGAGAGATTAATTATTAAATTCAAAGGTTTTCCTATTACCAAGAGGAAACATGCTCTGGTAGAAAAAGTTCCATATATGTGCTAGAGATGGTCAAGTTAAGATGTGGTTCCTGTGTGCCATTTGCTAGAATTTAAATGGATAATGGATTGATGCTCTGCCTGGGGAAAAAAAAAAAAAGAAAAAGAAGTATTAATTTTAATGAAGACAAAAAACAAATGTTAAATCTGCTGACATTATTGCTGAATAGCATGTTCAGGGTAATGAGGAGTTCTTTCTTGACATTTCAGTCTGTTATTGTGTATAAATTCAAATTTATTTTGACTAAGTATTTAAAGAACATATATCCAGATGTTAAGTACAATAAATATTGCTAAGCAGGATGGTGATTTGATTTATTATACTTTAATTGGAAATAATGGATTCAGAAGCCATCTAAAAGGATGATACGTATTTAGGAATCTCATAAAAAACCATTTTTTTTTCCGGTGTTTTTCCTTTAAGTTATTACAAAATTGTTCCTTTGATTACCTTCTCAAATGTTTCCTAAACATATATGTTTGTACTGACCTTAAACCATATTTGAATAAATTGCTTCATTCTCAAGTCTTCCACTTGTAAGTTAGTGACACAATGTTATCTGTAGACTTCAAGTTGTTTTCTTTTCCTTTTTCTTACTTAATAGGATATCAGTAACATGGCTGAAGCTGGAATTTTTATACTGTATTATATATATTAGCTCAGTTGATTAGAGCCTGGTGCAATTAACACCAAGGTTGAAGGTCCAATCCCCATATGGGCCATTCACTTAAGAGCTGAACTTGATGATTCCTGTGGGTCCCTTACAACTCAAAATATTCTATAAAATATGCTATAGACAAATTAATTTTATTACATCAAGGTACTGTTTGATGTGCTTAGTTAAAGTCACAGAAAACTGTAAATTATTAGTGACATGGTAAAAATATATTGTGTCATTCATGTACTGGATATCTGGGTGTTTTCTTAAGATTCCCTCCAAACACTTCACATCTAGAATTTTTCTAATACTCTTGGTCTTCCTCGGGGTTCAAACAGTGTGTTATTCTGATTCACAACTAGTATTTATTTTTAGCCTATTTAAGTATCTTTTGTTTGAAAGAGACAGAACTTTCTATATGCTTGCTTGATACACAATATAATCAGTTTTATTTGCTGCTCTCTTATTTGGTTTATTGCAAGTAAATACTTCACTGTATTTCCTGCCAGTTATCAAGACCAGTACTTCCTTCCATGACCTCATGCAAACATTTTCTACTTTAAAACCTGTTGATGAAAGACCTTCCCATGATGGCCTTTCACACCAGTTGGTCTCAGTCAAAATACTCCCACTATTTTTAGAAGATGACAGATTTCATCCTACTGCACAGCAGATGATTTGTTTAGCTATTTACTTGCAATGAAAAATCATCATCTACTGTTGTGAAATAGACATTAGAATATGGGCTAATAAAACGTAGTTGTGGGATAATAAACATTCACTTTCTTGCAGTTATAATGTCTTCGAAACCTTTGGCAAAGTAATTTGGACAACAGATACAACAATTTTGTTAAGATTAACTTTCAAGCAATCAATACCAAAAGGTTACCCACATTCCAGAAATCACTCCTAAAATTCATACAATATGTATACTTACACATCCACATTCTAAGGCAAGAGCTGATAACTTTTATATATGTGTGTGTGTAACATAAGGAGTAGAGAATATGCAAATAAAATATGCAAATGTTTTCCAGAGAAAAACACAGTACTGAGAATCTGTTATGAGAAAATTGCATTTCTTCCTTCATTTTGATTGGTCCAGAGACCAGGGCAAGAAATACACTGTTTGCAGGACTTTCATCCACTCTTACTGTCAAGAAAATTGTGACAGCAAAAAAGACCACCTGTGTTTTTGCTGACTTATACTTTTTCTGGATGGTAAATGTCAATGTAAAACATCTGGGATCCATATTAAAAGCCTTCCAACTCTACTTTTGCTTCACACATTCAGAAGTTTACTACCTTTCCTGAGGCAAACAATAATTTGACCAAGAAAAGATTTAGTGTTAGATCAAAGCTGGAGCACTCTTTGACACTAATGTTTCCTTTCAAAAAGATCTGTATATGATCTGTGTCCATAGATCAAACTATCTCCTGAAAACTATTTTCCTGATGAAAAATAAAGGGGTGACTGATGAATGAGACAAACATTCAGAGAAAATGGGGTGTGGATAGTGAGATCCACTTACACAAAATTACACGTTTTAGAAGAAATTGAGAACTATATTTCTGTATTTAAAACTTCATAAATAATTTTATTCATCCATATCATAGCACCATTTAAGGGTTTTTTTGGGACTCTTTACCTAGACAGGACAATCAGTAAATTTCTTTAATCTATTTAGATTGTATCCTAAATTTGGGAATGTTTAGTGTCTGGAGCCAGAGCGGTGAAATTATTAAACAAGTGCTACAGACAGATGACCAATAAGAAAATACTTGACTATGTCTGTGGGGCCACTAATTGTGTCATCCCAGGCAATACTTGTGTCAGCTCCTGACAGCAACTTTCAAACTTTACTGTGCTCTGGAGCTTTTAGCTTTTAAGGAAAGACTATCTAAGCTGCAAGTTCAAAAATGAACAACTTATTTCCCAAACTGCTTAATTTTTGTTGATTAATTGCTTAAGTAAATCACATAAACATTCTAAAATGGTACATTCACACATGTGGCATTTTACATACAATTTGAACCAGCTGGTGTATTTTTCCATTAAAATGGCAGTGGATTTAAAAATCCACTTCTCTTTCTGTCATTCTAGAGAAAAAGACTTCAAAAGCTAAAGAGACCATTATGCCCAATCCCAAAGGAAGGTGTGTCAGATCAGCGAAATGATTCTGTAACTTTATGTGGTAGAAATGCTGAGCAGCAGAATCAGCACAATGTGAAGATTTTCATAACTTTTTGAAAACTTATGGAATTCATGTGTCAGACTGCACCTGGCCTTCCATCTGAGAAATTCAAGGTGCAGTCTGGGTTTTAATTTTCCTTTCCTTTTAGGTGGGATGTGCCCTGAAGTACAAAATTCTGAAACAAAACTGCACTGTCCTTACCATTGTAAGAATCTGGGTCCATCTCGGAACAGCATGTTTGTCAGGCAACCTTACGCATTCAGAAGTGGAAATAGAACTGATGATCTTCAGCCTCAGGAGTGCAGACTTCTTCTGCCTGCTAAGCCAAAGCAATAACTTAGAAAGTAAAAAGTGCTTTTCAGTGACTGAATCATGTAGCATTATTCAGAACCAAATCACAGCCTAATGCAAAGAATAGACAGAGAAGAGAGAATGTCTATCTCAAGGTAATTGCATTAAAATGCCGTCTCTCTCCGGTCCTTATCCAAAACCTACTGGAATACAGTAAACCCTGCTCATACTATTTTTGCTGTAATGGTCCTCAGGCTGTGATTTTTTGCAGTCAGAAGGCAATACAGAGATGTATTTTAGCAGTCTCAAATCAGTAACTTTCATGGGAAACAAGGATATGAAAGAAAGCGTTTGTGACAAAAGCTAAATTGAGTTTTCTTCAGCTGGAAAAAACAGCATACAATTCTTCACTTCTCTGAGGCTCTCTTAGCTGGGGAATGGAAACAATATGTAAACAATGTCAAGTTTGGGGGGGGTTGGCTTTGTTTATTTTTTATAAAAATAATCAGCCTGTGATTATGCCTATGTGGACCATGTACAAGGCTTGTAAGCAACCAAAATCGGGACAAAAAAGGCTGTGCAGTCTCTCAGGACTTTTCATCTTCTACAATTCACAGGAAGTGCCTTTCAGCCAAAGACAACTGGGTCCCAAACATATTCACTTTTTCAGGAATTAGCAGTTAAATATTCTGTTTTACTTCTGGGATAAACTGGAAAAAAAGCTTTCAATTTTTTGTGCCTTCCTTGGCCTTCTATCCTTATTCATGCATGCAACTTTTTTTTTTTCCTCTGGAAAGTTATTCTCCAAAATCTGCAGAGATCATGCACTTCAAAGCAGCTGGGAGATTCAGCTTATGCAGGGCACAGCCATCTGCTTAGACAGACTGCACCATGACTCATAGATGGATTCAGGATATCTAGATTTAATCCTTAGCTTTCTAAAGAAGATCTGGCAAGATATTGCTATTTGCCTCAGTTTCCACAACTGTCAAATTAAGAAAATAAGTGTTTACTGTATAGGTGCATAATGTAAATGAATTAGAGTGTGAAAGCCATGATATTGCCAGGCATTTAAAGTAAATTTTTGTACTGTGATGTGAACATAGAACTGCTTTTTCATACACTAGGTCAAGATGGTGCTGACAAAATTGTTTCTGTGTTCTTGGACATGAAAGTACAATTAAGAGCAGAAGCAATAAAAAATGCACTGAAGTGGAACAAAAAGCTCTGTATTAAAAATCAAGCCAAACATTTTTACTCATATCTAAAGCATCTTTTAAAAATTAACGTAAAATTGAAAGCTAAGACATGATTTGACTGAAAAATCACACTAATCACTAGCAATCTGGAACAAAAGTTGGGGAATAAATTATTTTGTCAGCCAGGTGGCCTTCAGTGTGTTTTCCTGAGGCCAAGGATGCATATGGCTTGGAGAAATCCATTTTGTCTGTAGCCCGGCCTGCTGAAGCAGAACTGCAGTCCAAGTAGCCACAAGGTCATCAAAGGTTATTTGTCACTTTTTCCTAACGAGCTGTTCAGTCTCTGGCATTCATATGTGGTCTCTGTTCTGATTCAGGTCTCCCAGATCACAGTTTGGTATAAATGATAATCTCACCTGTGCTGAAATGCCTTCACCATCTGTACACCTTTCTCGTGGCCATTCCCACTTCCTTGGAATGAGCACAACTGGCATAGGCTTATGCATCCCCTCACCAGCTACATCTTCTCAGGGGAGAAATATTGGTACTCCACAACTCATCATCATACATAGCAGCTATTTCCAGCTCTACTTTCAGACTGAAATCCATCCTCTAAAATACACAAGCATAGCTATAATGAAAGTATCTTTTAAAATCTCAGTGTTTGTTCTAAAGCAATTAAGCAAATTAATGACAGAAAGATCAAAATTATACTTTTTTATACACAGATGAGCATATTACTGATAACTGGCGTGTTTTGTTATGTGTAACTGTACTTCAGATTGGAAAACTGCCAGTTAAATTTAAGAAATGCCCAAATTCAAGATGTCCAAACAACTAAAGTTCTCCTCCTAGTATATTTGAATATTATGAAATATTTAACTAAGTAATTGTGTACTCAGTTGTTTTGGGTTTTTTTCCATTGTCCCTTTATCTCTCCTCAGAAAAAGCTGAACATTCTTTTTGATCTTCTTCAGTCTATGTGTGACAGTGGGCATTATTTTATTTCATTGTCTACTCAATATATGAAGGCATATTGAGATTAAACTAAAAGTGATAACTCTTCTATTGCCAAGGTACTGTATGGTAAATACTCTCTTTTTTTGAAAGTAGTTCAAATTCTATGTAACTCTTTTTTAATAGAGTCTCTATCAGCTTACATACAGAATGTTCAGTACTTCTGCAAATAATAGCCCGAGTGTTTCAAGTTGAAATAACTAGCAATGAAGAGCTAGATTCACAAACAGATTAAGGTGCATTCACATCTATCATTTAAAACAACCAGCAGAAATCACTGCTCAGCTGCTGCTTAGTTTTGTTGTACTCACATCAAAGCACGCATGAGTCAAATTGTTGAAAGAGATCTAACTTGATATTCCTCATTGGGCAAGTGGTGTAAACTGAGCAAAACACACTGTATTGTATTAATGAACACTGAATATCCAGGAACTTTTTTTTTAAAAAGAAATAACCTCCTTCTTAGCATGCAGTTTTCTCCTTGATGCAAGTATATTTTCCATTCCACTTAAAACTTTCAGTCAGTGCCCAGTCTGAGGCAGACCGAACCTGTCAGGAAGAATTATTCTAAAACTAAGGAAATGGATTTAGTGTCATTTACTTAAGATCAAAGTGATGTGAAGCCTAAGAACATTTGTGAATTCTCAGAAAGCAGTAGGAACAGGGGAACGGTTGAGCAGGATGAGATGTAATCACAGAAAAACTGGTCTATGTGTTGACCTAATATTTAGGTTGTTATCTGATTAAGCATCACATTAATTTTTGACATATTTCTTGATCATTCTTCCACTATTACTTCTACAGTTACACAGAATAACATACATATTAACCTACTTGCCACAGCAACCATGAACCAAACACCAGTGACATTCTGAAAAAAAAATATTGACCATTTATTGGAGAAAATACACAGATATAAATGAAAGCAAATATTGATATGCAGCCCATTCTGTTGAAGACAGAAAGTTTATGGAACTATAATTTTGTTAGACTCTACTTTTATAAAAGTTAAAATTGGCAACAAGGATATGATAGAGAACATGGGGAGTCTGATTCTCCAGTATAATCCTTTATACTTGATCAGTGAGTAATTGTTACAATTGTTCCTAATGCATGTAATATGAAGCCATACTGTGTTGATTTAGTTAGATCAGCCAAGCCCCAAAGTGTCTCTCTCTTGGGGTAAATATTATAACTAAACCTGCCAGCTATCTGCACAAAGATGAGTACCTCAAAGCCCTGAGTCAGGCTACTCATCAGCCTCCAGGGGCAGAGCTGGCTGCCCAAAACAGTTCCATGGAAGCCAGACTGCTGAACAGAACATTCTCAAGCAGAGCTTTAAGAATGACCTTCCAAAGTGAATTAGGCATCCATCTCTGCTGTGGGAAACAATCCCTTCCATTTTCAATTCACAGCTACAAAAACTCACTAAGCCATACACATGCATCCTGTAAAATATGCCAACAGCTCGTGAAAGTGTTCCTTTTATATTCAGAAGCTTGTAGCTGGCATATGGGATGAAATCTTTCTTCTGTTCTTTGAGGGTTTAGGCTGTACCTCACCATCCTTTGCTATGTACTCCAGTGGGTTACTGTAGAGTATTTCTTGGTATAGCTTGATTGCTTCTGTCCTCTCTGTTCAGTCAGTCCAGTTGCACATTTAGCTGAACACTCAGCATGATAAAGAGGAAGAAGAAGAGAGTGCCCAGGAGCAGAGGCATCTACTATCAGCTCAAGTCATGTTTTAATAAACTAACCATTGTGCTCACAGCGCATTTTCCCAAGCAGATCCGACAAAAAAAAGTGGGAAAAAAATTTCAAGTTTATAAATCTATAGGTCTGAAATACAAACAAGGTGCCCAAAGGGCAAGATAGCCTGAGTGTGAGGAATTCTTGGAACATCCACAAGAGACATTTAAGTACCTAGATAAATATCAAGAAGCTTTTATTCCTAAAAAAATGGAAGGAGTTGCAAGGTTAGGCAGCGAGAAACTGAACTGGATCTTGGACTTTGATGCTACTTTAAGTGCCAAAGTATTTCTGTGGGGCCAACTCAGAGCATTCAGCTATGCTGAGTTTACACTTGTCACAGCTGAGAGGAAAAGGTAGCTTCCAAACCAGCTTTATACCTCTCTTATTCCTGGGAGCAGTAATGTGCCAAACCACCCACTGACACAAATAAATCAAAAAATCAAAAGCTAGCAGGTGGAATTATGGGTAAATGACATGCAAATAAGTCTGATCAGAAGTGGATTTTCTTCTTTCCTCCAGAAAGAAAACAGAATATTCTTTCCTCAAGGCTTTTTGGCTAAGAATCATACAAAAGATAGTCAAGTGTCTATAATCCTTCACTATTAACTGGGCTAGACTGTGCAAAACTTGCTTCTGTGGATAAATACTTATTCAGAGTCACTGAGCTTTTTGTTATTTGCTTTGTGGTTGGGATTGTTTTTTTTTTCTTATTGAAACTGGTAGCTTGCTTTCCTTGATAAGTTTTTATTAATATGAATGAAGACTGTGCAATCAAGCCAAATTCATATTTCAGCTACACAAAAATACAGGCTTCTAATTTTCTCTTGTTCATGTCTTTTATGCTTGGAATGAGCCTGATCTCATTCCAGACATAATCTAATAGTTCATGGAAGAAACCAGTCTCAGAATAGTCAAGCACAATATAAATATGTGAAAGCATTTTCACCTAAAAGCCATTCCTGCAGGTCCAAATCTCATGCAATCTGCATCTTCCAGTCAAAAATTTGAACTTAAAGCAACACCTAATTATCCCAGAACAGTTTATTCTGGATTTTAGCTATCTTGTTGGGAAGCTTGTAATATAAAAATATTTCTTAGGGTGCCCAGATTTTTAGTGTTTGATTCTTTGCTAACGAAAGGATGCATGGTGGATACAACATCATCATTTATCTCAAAAGTTGTTTTTTTCCAGGTTAACTCTCAAATAGTGCTGAATAAATAAGATTTTTTTTAAAGTAAATCAGTAAAATTGTAATTTGAGAACTAGAAACCCTTAGTCCCGACAGAGAAACATTATCAGGCTATGCTTTCTTCTGCTTTGACTAAAGAAATCTAGCCTTGCCTAGAGATGTTCATGTCTACTCCAGTGGCATTATCAAATACTAGAGTTATTCAGCAGGTAAATCAAAGATGTTTTCATCTTTACTTACCCAAGGGATCATATTGCAACCTCTTTGAAAAATAAAGCATTTTATGGAGAAATATCTTGTCTTTTTAGATGATAAAGGATTTGATTTCTCTAGTTAAATAGTTTTAGTTGACTATCTAGTAAATAACTTAAATAACTTCCATAGTCATCCACTTCTATTTGGTGTTCATTTTATTCAAATATAAACTATTCCTCTCCATCATACAGAAACACTTCAGCACTGCACTCTGTGTTTCTAGACATTACGATGACAAAAGACTGAAAGGATAAGTTTCATGCAAAAAGTCAAATTGACCAAAAGATCTTTTTTCATCTTCTATCGCCTTGGTTTTGAAGATTTTCTAAGTCTTCTGTAAAGTTCTTCATACTGGAGTCAGAATTTTTACTTTTCCACAGTTTGTACTATAAACAATGGCCATGTTTTGCTGTCTTTCATTGTTTACATATTTTAGGTGGGCAGAGAAAGTTGATTGACACTTGGCTTGACCCATGTAGTTTGAGAGGTGGAATTCCATCCTCCAATCCACAGGCCCCATAAGAAATGTATAAAACTGAGTTTTGTAAATAAACTTGCCCCTTTTCCTGCTCTGCACACCTGCATGTCCTCGTGTGGTTATTTTCATGTCATCTATGACAATCTTCCTCATAGAAGGTAATTTTTTTCCTCTGCTCTCCCTTTCTGTAGCATCGCTGATAGAAGATATCTGAGGAACCTTAGCAGTTATAAGAATTAGCTGCTTTTCCTGACAGGATTTGCTTTTTTTGTCGGTGTTTTGGTTTTGGGAGGTTTTAGTTGGTTTGTTGGTTCATTGGTTTGGGATTTTTTTTGGTGGGTGGTTTGTTGTTGTTGTTGTTTTAAATGTGTCTTCTGGGTGTGTATTATTAACTGAATCACCTGGCAGACAGTTGAGTTACCAGAGAGAGTTACCTGACAGTTATCAGGACACTTATATGTATTATTCATTATCGAGCTATGAATTCTTAAGCAGAGGTACAGCCTCTTTGACTTTCTTGTCCTGCTCTCTTTCTTTTGCAAGAGACTTTAGGATCATGACGGCACTCTTGAATACAACAATAAAATACTGGAAAATATCCAAATTATACAATAGCTCTAGCTAAGCAAAAGAATGAAATTTTCTGAAGCAAGGAGTGAACTTCTTCAGGCAGAACAAAGCACTTTGGTCCTTGCTTGACTGGAATTGACATTTTCTGGTCACACCAATATTTTTAAAATTCTCAGAGCTGGCACACACTACTATAAAGGAAAATCAGAAGAAGTGAAAACTGTCAAAATTCTGGGGTTTGAGTAAAAATTAGAAATAGAAGTTTGTTTTTCTATTTCCTTTTAAATAAGACCAGTCACATGGAAGAATATTTTTCTCTCTGCTTTTCATAGGCCACTAGACTTGTACTTAGCAAATAGTTACTTTATTACCAAACCAAAATTGATTTCTTTTTCAAAAAGTGCATTTTTCAAGGAGTCTTGCCACAGAATAGTGAATTGATTTACGTTATGATGTAAAGTCTTTACTGGTTTATTTCCTTTGAATCTAAAGTATAGGAAATTTAGGTGCATAAGTCTTGAAATTCAGTGCATTACTCAAAAATTTCCTTGTGCTCTTCAGTGTATTCTAAATGTCAATTCACTTTTTGTTGCTTTGAAATGTATGTGCTATTTTTGAGAAATACCAGAATTTTATAGTAGCTTGTCAACAGTAATTGCCAAAAATTGGGAGACAATACTAATGTGCCTCCCATTCCTCTTTAGCAACAAAATAAACAAAAATAGCAAGACCAACTGGGTAGATGAAAAAGTATAAAACCTTTTGAAAACAATAGGAGGCAGCAGGATTCCAGAATGCAGCTGATTTCAGCCAAGAATATAGTTTCCATTTTTTGCTGAATGGAATCTGGTAAAAAGTCAGAGTACAATGAAACAAACTGGAAAATGGTGCAACAGACCTCCCATGTGGATCACAGTGCACAGCCCAAGTGGAAAACAACAGTTATCACATACAGAACAACCATATAAAAGGGAAAATGTTGCATCCACCAAGAGACATCCTGCCCATGGTGAATTTTATCACCTGTAAAACAAGCTATCATCCTTTTGAATTTGGAAGAAAAAGAAAAAAAATGGGCATTGAATTTGGAAATATTTTTTTACGACCAGCAATTTCTAGATTTTTTTTTTACTATGTATCTTTAACAAGCTTTGATCATATTCCCTGAATGTATTTCCTGCAATAAAGCTCCAGGACCAACTCTGGCTTCTTATTTCATGAAATTTTAATATATACATTAATGACAGGCTGTTATGGGCCATTCAACACAAGAGAGCTTGACTTTAAATAAAAAAAAAATACATTCTACCACTCTGTGTGAGAAGGTAGAAGAATAAAATACTTGCATCTCACTACTGAGATCAAGGTTCAAGGCTGTGGATGACCTTTATAAAAGGGATTTAACTCAGCCCCTTCATCTGCCATGCCAAGGAATATATCACCATGCAGAACCAACAAGACAACTTAAACTGAAATAAGTCATGAACCTATGAAGAAATGAATAATGAACTAGTTCTCAACACTTTCGGTTGCTGTTTCTTTCAGATAGAAGATGAGGTCAATGTTAGGTCAGCGTTCTTCTGAACTTCATCTATCACAGCCTTGGATGTATTTAACCAGTATCAGTTTAGCAATCTTTATAGGTAGAAATATTCACAATACACAATTAAAAGTAATGACATCCTCTTGAACACATATTTACAGAGTGCAAAACACCAGAAGAGCTCTGACAGGGCATTTATCAGGTAAATAGTGTGTGTTTATAAATATTTACCTATTACATTGGAAGATTTATTAATTGCCTTTTCAGTCCCTTGTGTATGATAGACTTTTAAAAATAGGAGCTGAAGATAGGTTGACCTGAAGGACCAGGCTACATTCAGAAGGTAAGTCATTTTATGTCTTGCTATAATTTTTTCTAGCTGAAGAATAATTATTAAAATGAGACGTTTATACTGTTGTAACAATGAAGGAAACATAAAGGAGATACAATGAGGCAATGCTAGATTGCCATGCTAGATGTCACTGAGTTTTACCTAAGTGAGGATGCTCTAGGGTGGAACAACTTACCTACAAGCATTGTACATGTTCATACAGAACTCCAGAATACCCCAAAGACTTTTATATGGTGCAGGATGAGAATTGCTTGGGCATATTACCTAACTCACAAGCAGTAGCAACTCCCTGGCAGGACCCTTCTAATACTCTGCTTGAACCACACATATTTATCACATGACATTATCCCAAAAGTCAGGACTAAAATATGCCTCATAAATGAATAAAACTTTTTGCCAAAAAGTTATGGGACAAGTTAAGGACAATTTGGGTCATGAGTTAAATATTGTGAGCTAGATTTACTCAAACTGCTGCTACAGGGTTTAGGGGCCAAATGGAGCACAATGTATCTGTACCATTTAAACTTTTTTTAATCTTTTTGGTGGGGATGCAAGGATATTTTGGTGAGTTCCTAGAAGATCCTTACTTATCTATCCAACTGGGCATTAAAGCGTAAGTATGTTTTCCATGGAGAGATGTTACATGTGTGTTTGGGAATCCAGGCATGTGCCAGTACAAAGATGTATGGCACAGTACACTGCGAGTTAGAATATTCACAATATATCTGTTCAGGGCAGGAAGCATGGGACACAATGTCCTTTCCCATGTCAGTGGGTCAAGGGACACAATAAAATTTATTCATTTCATTCCTCTTGATTTTTAATTTTTTGATGGCTTACAACAGAAAACTTTATTATTCTCTGCCCTGCAGTCTTCAGACAAGTTCTCAGATGACAGGAATCCCTATAGTTCAGCACTCTGTTACCAGGCACGTCAGAAAAATCTTCCCATGCAAACTCTCAAAGTCACAGAGGAATTAAGCCAAACTTCACTTTCCTATAAAGCAAAAGTTCCACAATAGGAAGGCAATGTCAAGAGAAGGAGTTTTCTAGAATTCAAGCAGTTTGTATAGATAGAAAAATATAGGCTAGGCTGTACAAAGGAACTCAAAAATGCAAAAAAATGCACCCAAACAATCCTTAGGTTTGCTTTTAACTTTCTACAAAGTATTAGGTTCACGGTCCTTGCATTAGACTTTTCCAAATATCTCAGATGCAAACCTTTTCTGTACTCAGCTCTGGAGATAAAGAAAATAACCTTCTCTTTAAGACAAATCACCAACACAGCATTTTGATGAAGGAATGAGACTAAATGAGGCTGTGAATCTTTCCAGAGAACCATCTTTATACCTTTAGTTCATCCTCTTCTGTACCAGCTTTGGCTTTAAAAAGACATATATTTTCAAAGACAGCCATTTGCAAGTTGAAATAACCCTGGAAAGAAGTGGGAATGCTATTTGCGGTGGTGGAAGCAGGATGACGCTGCCTGGGGCTGCGTGTGTTACAGCTGTCACAACCTCTGCCTTTAACAGCAATTCTGGAGAGAATTTCTCAGTGTGAGCCACAGGCAAGTCTGGCCTCCTGTGTCAACCAACACACAAAACAACAACATGGAGGCAGGAGGTCTGCACTGCAAAAGCTGCTCCTCAAAAGAGGGCGAGCCTGTTTATTTCTTTAATTTTTATACATTTGTGGGTCTGGTTGTGGATTGGCTTCTGGGGTTACTACACCTTCACCCCACTGGCCAGACAAGCTGTCAATCAACATTATTTTCAGGCTAGAAAATGTGTAACCAAAAGACAGTGAACAGAAATGAGAAGGTTTGTTTATGATCCAAAGCATGAGAAACTGAAAAACTGACTCCTAATATTGTGCAGAAACTAAAGAACTGACTCCATCTCATGAACAAAGCAGAAGGCTTTAGAAAACTCAGAAAAACCAGGGCGACAGCCTCCTTTGCCTCAGTCAAGGCAGCAGAGGAAATGCTGGCAAGCTTCCACCCCAGAACAGTTCAAATTATGGAACAATGCCAATCTGAACACCTGTCCTTTCTAAACAGCTTTTGTCCAAGATGCATCTTGAAATTAAGCTGGATGAAGTCAGGACAGTCTGTGGCAGAGATCTTGATAAGACTGAGCTAGATATTGGAAGAGAACCATAGGACAAAAAGGTAACAAAGAACTTTCAGAATACCTGTGTTGTCTTAGGACTGCTAAGACTGTGTTTTTTACTGTGAACTCCCTCACCAGTATCCCAGGTCTGTGTTTCATCTGCCATTTCACTCTAATGGGTGGCAGTGATTCACAGCAAGGGCTGGGTGCCTCCTGCCTTGTGCCACAGACAGAAGCAGAACTGAGGAGGCTTTGCTGCCCTTCCTACCCTGTGAGGCTTCATGAATGGTGTGAAGCCTTGTCTTTTTTCTTTTATTATTCAACATGTTAAACTGCATGGTTCCCAGTGAAACATAAACCTACGTGCATTTTTCAGGGTATTTCATGTCTGGAAAAGTTATAAATAGGCAGTAGAGACCTGTGCTGACTATAAAATCTTGGATTTTACTCCATGTGTTCCATCAGTCCCTTGATTACATCCTTGCAGGAGTTACACAGAATTCAGGAGGACCCTATACTACCAGGCAGGAATGGAAACAGCAAGAGGAGAGAAATATAGGAAAGAAAGAAACAAGGACAGGAGCAAGGAAAAACAGATTACAGCCTATGCCAGAAGGTCACATCTGTCAGTTCACAAGGGGCTGACCCTGAGCACAACATGAGCACAGGTACTGAGGAACAGTGCTCTGATAGCTGAGGCCACTTTCTTGCTCTGGGTGCTGTAAATCTGTCAGCAAAGGCAGATCCACTGCTGTGGATGGAAATCACACCAGAGGAATGGGTTTCCTTTCCAGAGGCCCGTGGCCAGTGAGGCTACCTAGGTGGTCTGCAGAGCATCCCAGCATTGCCAGCATATAAGTCAATGGTTTAAAACATTCTGATTCCTTTAAGCTCTCACTTCCAAACCACGGGGCCTAAGAGGCTTTTTTTTCCCCCCTAGCAACTGATTTATTAAGAAAAAAGAAGCTTATAGTGAGATTGAAGAGTTACATTTATTCTTCCCTCCAAAACACCTGGAGTTACTTACCTCAGAACTTTCATACCTCAAAAGGCAAACCAAGGCAAACATTTAGGCGAGACCAAACTTGGAAAATTTTACCCCTAAAGGATTGTTCTGAGATTCATCTGCACATAAAACCAGGAGATTCTAATGAAAGCCTTAAAATAACCTATAATTATAATTTGTGCTATCTCTTAAGAAACAATATGCATTATTACTAATGAAGCAAAAAATAATGGGGGATCTAGAAGATGGAGAAAACCTTTTGTAGTTATGTGTAATTATATATAATTTTTGGCTATGACTTCAGAGAAATTCTGAAACAGTGAAATTTTTGGTCCAGCTATTTATCTTTGCATGATTTAAAATTGGACTACTTTTTTAGGAAGTTAAAGAACTTGCTTTGCTGTGAAATTTAAATTAAAATATGATATATGCCTTAAAATTATAAAAGTAATTTTTCTAGTGTTCTTTCTATGACGTTTAAACACAAAGCAGAAAGATTAGAGCTTCTGCTAATAACTAATGTGCTATAACATATATCTAGCTCATTATCAATGTATACTTCTGAGAACTTGAAAATATGAAAAGAATGTTTAATTCCTGACATTATTTTGAAGGCAAGTGAACAATTCTGTTAATCTTTTCTGTAAAACACAATATTGGACCTGAAATTGATGCCAGAAGAAAAGGAAGATTTTCTTCTTCATAAAAACAGGGTTTCTATTATTTTCTATTCTGTATTTCTGTTATGTAACATTTCCTTTGTCCTTTTCTGAATGCAGGACGATGGTAAAGGGTGACACAGGCCATTTTATTGCAGAAGAAGAATTGGTAGAATTGGCAGCTGCCTGGGATGGCAATTTGTTTTACATAGGCATGCTCTCTATCCTCTTATGCCCAGAGATGCAGAATTAGCCCAAATAACATGAGTGTTATGGAGTCATGTGGAGGTCAACAGAGAGAGGTGGCAAAGAGATGTAAAGGACAACAAAGACTGTGATAGAGGGAATGAAACTTGTGCATCACCAGCCATAACCAAAGAGAGCAAAGACTGAAGAGAAGCTCAGATCTTGGATCACTACACCCTGATCTATTTGGAGCAGGCTTTACGTCTGAGCCAATTTCCTCTTCTTTTTCTCCATTTCCCTTTCCTTCATCATGCCAAGAGGTGTAAGAGGTTAAATAGCAAGTTTTTTTGAGGAATAAGAAGAGGAAATTCATTCTTAGGGTGGGTACAAAAAGGCCTGTACAAATATAGGAGCTGGAGTGGACCAGAGAGGAAAACGGACAGAGATTTGGAGAAAGAAGGTGAGGGAATAGGAAGGGGGTTGGGAGAGAATTAAAAAACTACAAAACTACATATGGGTTCCGTGACTTATCACACAGTCTGATGAAAATCTACTTTCTCCTCCCCATTTCTCCATAGAGGCCTCTCTCACCTCCCTCACTTTGTACCTTTCACTGAATATTGTCCTTTCTTATATGTCAAGAACCACCTAAACTGTAAAAATTTTATTTTTCTTGCATTGTAAGAAGCCTAGAACTTGCTCTGTTTCTGTCAGCACTGTTTACAGACAGCTAAAGACTTCTCTGTATTTTGAACATATTTTGATTTTGCCATTCTCAAAATTGGAAAAAAATGTCTTTCACACAGTCTCATTTCTGTCAATATCCAATCTGTGGTGGTAGCAAAGGGTGAGGTTGCATAAGAAGACAGCAGAGCTTTGAGTGTATATTCCTGGAAGGTTTTCTTGGTCTCTATAACAGGATTCATTTGGAAAAAGTGGTCTTGTGGTAGGCAGCCCCTCAAGAAATACCATATTGAAGAAGCTGCAGCTGCATTTACGAGATCAGGAAAATCTCTTTCTCTTTGGCTTAAAACCATATTGCTACTGTCACAGGCAACAGTCTATGCCAAAAGAAAGACCTTTAACCAGAGCTTACTGTCTGTGCATTTGAAGTGGGATGCATCTAACCAAATGTAAGCAGTTTTAATGTATTTTTTCTTTATAGAGAGATTTATGGACTCCTAGCAAATGATTTGTCTAACTCTAATCTAGACATCCAACACAGATGACATGAAAAGCTCACTGAACATGCCCTAAAACATGTTTGTCTCCAAAATTATTGCCTCTAGGTTGCCTAAGTCACATAAAGACAATTGTCCACCCTGTCACACAGAACATCTGAGCAGACACAGAGAAATGCTTTCACCACCTGCAGGTAACACAGACAGCTTTTGTGGTGGTATAATGAATCCCGTGGTTACAAGGAAGAAGGGAATTCACCCTCACACTTTTATTTTGAAAATGCATAATTTTTAGCTTTTATGGCTATTCTAGCCCATCTTTCATTTCCTGAATTTTAATTTTCTAAAGAAAAGTTTTGAAGGAGTGAAAGAAAAAAATCACCTAGAAAAAAAGAGAAAATTTAAAACATTAACTGCTAGTAATTTACTGTAATAATAACAGCTGAAATTATAATAACTATGCATATAAACATAAAAATAAATTACAGAAATCATACTAATTTTCTGCAACAAGATTTCTTCTCTACTGAGAACTTTGTGTCAAATTCAGGTTTATCATAAAAGTAGAACATAAAGATTATTACTTTGGAAGAGGTAGCAAGCATTATAGTCAGGAGTTTTAGAATGCAGAATTAACTAGGAAAAACTTCACAAAATAGTTTCTTCCCATGTAGTGAAAACATTTTCAAAAGAATTCACTGTTAAGAGTTCTGAAAATATTATCAGAGTCATTGAAATGGAAAATGAGTGTTAAGAAGCTTTGAAAATCTGATCTTTATTGAAGTGTTTTTTAAATGGATAAAAAGCATATGTACCTAAAATACTCTTTTAAGGATTCAACAGTTCCTGTGCTTGTGCAGGCCAAGGGAAAAAAGATTTTCTTCCTCCACTGGGTAGAAGTGAGAGGTAAATCCTCTAGTTGCATGTCCAGTAGATTTGTTGCAGCATTGTGATTAGTGTAATAGTCATTGCTGTCCCTTCAATGATTCACACAAAATATAATGATTTTTAGCATACAAATTCCCTTCATTACTGACAAGGTAATGTTTAGGTCATACCTATGGAAGCAAGAAATGAACAAAATCATGCTGCCTGCTTTATCTAGGCAAAGAATTTGCTTTGAGCTTTTCTACACGTTTCCTTTTTTTTATTTTTTTATATTCATATTTCCTTTACCACAATAGGAGTAACAAATTTATATCTCTGTTGGGATGCTATGTTCCCTCCTTTTGGATGGGTGATTTTTGTTTGAGGAAAAGAAGCCAATGCCTAGCTAGTGCAACAACAAATTCCTTTATGCCAGGTTGCACTCATATAAGTATGTGAGCCTCACTAAAGCTTTAGCTTCAGAACACGACAAAAATCCACTCCTTTTTCCTAAAAGCAGATCCTTATGTTGATTCTGAAAAAAAGACATTCTTTTTTTCTCCACGGTTACACTGGTCACCGAAGATTCTGCTTCAAAATCTTGTTTAGCATATGGGAATCCCACTGCCCTTCTATAAATTTTAATAATGAGACCTCTCCCTTACTGAGAAATCCCACCTAAAAACTCTCTTTTTTTGAGGATTTATCAGTATTTTATTTTTAAAAATTCCTTCTCTTAATGGCTTTTCTCAGCCAAATGCTACTAACTTTGTTGACTTTATGTGTTACAATATGAGACAAATCACTAATTCTGGAATCACAGTCATCATCATTCCTCATCTTTTGTTTTCTTTCCTTCACACCTGGCTGGGACAATTAAATACTGTATAGAGTGTCAAAGGCACAGCCTAATAATTGCAGAACAATGAGCTTTGCAAGCCCAGGAAGGCTTTGATTGTCTGTCTGTAAAAGCCATTTTCTGCATCCTTATTAATCACCTATTATGTGGATCATTTTAATCACTAATTAAGATGTCTTGTTTTGTTTCTTCAGTGTTAGCCATGAACATGAAATAATATGATTTTAATCAAAAGCAGAGACTTCATTTGAAATTATTGACCTCTATACACAGATTTTTTGGTAGTGGCTGATTTCTGAGTCTATGTGGCGATGAAGGTTTATATAATTTCTATTTCTAAACAAGCACCAAAGTTTGCTTGGTTTTTTTTAGTTACTTCAAAACTATTTTATTGCTGTGTAATAAACAGAAGAATTCTTAAAGGCACTTGAATGAAAAAAAAAGTTCTAAATCACAGGTTAAATGCTTATGCACTGCAGACTCTCTAGACACTGCTGGTGTGTTACAGGATAGCACATTTCAAACCATGCATGACCTGTCTTCCCCAAAGTCATCGCCCTTACAGATCAGGTACAACAGCTTCCTCATCTCCTGGTAAAAATGAGGCCTGCAGAAATCCCTGCTCTTTGAGCAGAGTCCATGCATGGTCTTCCCAAAGGGACAGAAAATTTTTGTGAAATCCCCACACCTTTGTGGATTTCCAAATTTTGCACTGTGTAAAGATTAGGTTTTATAAGAACTTTTCCGTCTTTTGTCTCTTGGCAGATTTGCACTTCTGGAGGGGTGTTGAATCTGGCAAAGACAAAGCACAGTCTGCAACTAATCACTTCAGCTGATGATTGCAGCAATAGCCAGGTCAAGACAGAGTCGCTGATCCATTTAGTGCAGCTTTATCAGAAAGTTTATAAAGTTTACATAAACAGATGTACATAATTCTAAACTGACGATTACCAACAGACCAAAAGATTTATACTTTAAACAGCCATCTTTCACTGCCTCATATATTGTGGGGCTGCTGAAGATGGGGTTTAAATGTTTTTTATTGCAGAAAAATGATTAATATTTTAGATTTGGACATCTTCCCAAACTGGAGATACTCTGGCCGATGGTGCACTTGTGTTTTAATTCTCAGAAAAGTGGATAGGTCTTGCTTGGTTATTAATGATTAATTTGCTATCCTTTGAGATATCAGAGTGTTTATGTCTACTGATGTATTTTTTTTTAAACCGCAGGTCAGCTACGGTGTCCTATGTGTAGGTATGACACACCAATTAATATTTAAGTCTGCAGCACTCCAAGTGTATTAATTCTTTTTTCCTTTTTCAGGCACTTTACTTGATTTCTTCTGTTATTAATACTGAGTGAGCCCCATTGGTGAGCAATTATCTACAGCCCTGTCCATTGAATCTTCCCCACCTAGCTGCTTCATCTCCTTAAACTGTCCTTGGATCAGCCTATTAAATACATATATAATAGCTTTTCCCATCCCCTAGCCTCTCAAGATGAAAGTCTCTATCTTGTTTTTTGAACACGTTGTTCTCTTTGGGGGTACATAAAGATTAATAATTAGAGTCTGTGGACCACTGTGTTAAAAAAATGTGCAAACAATAAAAAACCACTTCTAAAATTCTTATTAGTTTAGTACTCACTCTCACCTGCTCAATACCCTTTTATCTCACTGCCTACCCTCCTCTAAAAGCCACATTTCAAGGCATAAAAATTAGTCATCTTCAACCAGTCACCATTTACATTTACAATATAACTTTTCTACTAGCTGTGAGTCTTGCAGCATAAGGAGCTAAACAGTTCAACTTCTACAGGATGATCAAAGTTAACTCCTCTAGTGCTTGGATTTTTAAAAGTAGCATTTCCTGTAATGTACAGTACTTGTCAAAGTAAAGAATAAATGGCTAGGCAGCAGTTATAAGAATTCAATTACCAAATTCCTATTTCATATACAATACATCTGCCCACTTGAGCGGTGCATCTGAAAGTATCTGAATGTGTTGGTTGTTCCTGCAGTCTTGAGACTGTCCTTTATTGTTTATGGCATATAAAGGTTTAACATGCTTGCACAGAGCAATTGGTTGGAGAGAAATGGTGGTGGTTATATAGGATATAACATCCTATATCTCTGATCAGGTAGTAGTAAACATTGTTAAATCCTTACTAATTAACTTCTGACTGGACATGCGACAAATAATTTCAATTGTTTTTAAGCAAAAATCTCCTTTGTCCTTACAAAGGATAAGATTATGTTATTTTTTGGCTAAACAAGACTAAAACAAAAACTGAACAATCAAAAAGCACTTTGGAGAGTGTAATTTGGTTGCAAAATAAGGCATTCTGAGAAACCTTTCAAAATGTGTTCAATGTGCCAAGCAATAAATAACCTTCACACCTGATTTGTTTTAAATTAATGAAGTCTACTGTAGCTACCAGTTTGGAGTAAAATGAAACTGTTTCCCTACACAGTCAGAGTATCATAGATTTTAACAAACAGAGACACTCAAATCATTTTCACAGCAGTGAATTGAGTGATTTAATGATGCTGAAGAAAGGTAAGATTGATTGAAAAACTCTAGAGTATATGGCATCTCTTTCTCAGACAGCAGTGTGTAAATTGAAGACGGAAAGGTAGGCAAATGAAGAAATGAGAGAACATCAATCAGTCCTTTATCAAACCCCTGTACTGCTGCTAGGTCTTTGTCTAACATGCCATTGTGTTGTCTATAGGAAACAGAAGAGAACTTCATTCTTGTCAATAAATAGCTACAAAACAACCAAGCTGGTAAGATGCCAGTCAGCTGCAAACTTTGACAGGTCTGTTTATTGACATGCGGGTGTTTACTGCAACGCAATAAATTATATCATCACAAATAAGGCCCTTTTTTGCTGTATGTGGCCTACATCCATATTTTCTTAATCTATATAGATATTTTAGTGAGGAAACTCTTACCCTTTACATAGAGATGAAGTTGCTCTGCCTTTAAAAAAAAACAGAACTCAAAATGCCACATATAATTACAAGGTGAGTGTATATGAATAAACATAATTGTCTTATAAATACATATGATGAAATATTGTGAGTTTTCTTAAATTATGGTACTGTAAAACATTTTCAGAGAACTAAAAGGATAGTTGAAGCAAGTTGGAGCAGCGTGAAATTAGTCCAGTATATGTACTTTAGGCTAATACCATCTTAAAATACATTGGCCTACAAATTATTTCCTAATCTCTTGGGATGAAGTACACAAGCTGTACATGTCTATCTGCCTGAAGAACAGTCTCACTGGAAGGAGATCCAAAGTTCATAGTCTTCTTTCTCTGATAACAAGCAGCAGGTTCTGAGAAAATACATGAAAATGGGGAATGAAAAGTGATAAAAGCATCCACCATCCAACATTCAAAAATCCCAGGATTTCCTAAGCTAGAAGTGTCTTCTTGACTATTGTAATGCATTGGGTTGAGATGGATATAATTTTCTTCATAGCAGCTCATATGGTGCTCCAGCAGACTGGTGACCTAAGCTGTTGCTAACACAGCAATCTTTTAGTAATTGTGCAGCAGGGCAGGGACAGCATCAAACCCTTCTCTGATTCCCACTCTGCCTCACCAGTGGAAAGGCTGGGAGAGAGCACAGCCATGACAGCTGACTCACAGTAGCCAAAGCAGCAATCCACACTATAGAGCACCATGCTGAGTAGTTAAATTTGGGGAGGAGTTTTCCCAGTGTTGCCATAAATTGAAGACTGGGTGGACATCAGTATTCAGTGGTGAGTTATTTCTTTTGCAAAATGTCTTGGTGAGTCCCCTCCTTCTGTCTTCACTTATTAACCTATCTTTATCTAAACACAGGAGTTTTTTCTCTCTGATCCTTCCAATTCTCTCTCCCATCTCATGGAGGGAGAGTGAGGTAGAGACTAGTGGTGCTTAGCTGTTTACTGGGGTTAACACACCACAAGTGCTATATATTCTAACTCCCAGTAGTCCGTTTTTTATTAATTTTCTCCCAATATAAATGATTCAGTGTTTTTCTCAATTCATATAATTAAGTAGATGTTTCATTTTTAATCTGTACCTACCAAAGGATTCTATTTCCTGTCGTGTGAAGGTTAGATTTGAAACAGTGGTCTATGGAATCCAACAGCCATTTTAAGCATTTATGTCCAGTTCTGGTAGGCTTAACATCAGTTTACCTCAGAGCCATCTGAAAAAAAAAAAAAAAAAAAAAAAAAAAANTAGAACTAAAAAAAAAAAAAAAAAAAAAAAGAGAGAGAGAAAGAGAGAACAGGGGAGGAAAAATAGAAAATAGAATAGAAATATTTATAAATATAGGAAAATGATGGATCAGTCTCCGTTCTGGGAAACTTAAAGATTTCAACATCATTATATGGGTTCCCCATACTCTGGTATCCATCTTATGAATCTCTCATCTTTTATTACCAATTATTCAAATGAATGATTATTTTTCAATCCACATGACTGATTACCCAAACATGAAAGTCTGATTTTCAGAAAAAAGTATGACTTTACCTGGCTTTGAAAATTCACAAACACCAATATTCAATAAATTATTGTGATGCTCCTTTCTAATTTTATTATTATAATTACAAAGAGATAATTTACCATTCAATTGAGTAGAAGCTGGATTTTAGGAGAAGATATATTGGTAAGAGTGACTGGGTGAACAACACCAGACAATAAGGCTTACTGTTTAAGATATATCCCTTTCTTTAGTATAGTATACTGGATTTTTATGGCAAGGATTTAGTAGTAGGATGGGACTACAGGCTGTTAGAGGCTTCCCTTATAGAGTCCAATAGAGCCAATGCCAGCCAGCTCCAAGACAGACCCACCATTGGCCAAGGCAGAGCCCAACAGGTACAGTGGCAACACCTCTAGAATAAAATGCTTAATAATGGGCAAAAAAGGCACTGCACACTCCTAGCCAGGAAAGAGGAGTGAGAATATGTGAGAGGAACACCCCTGCAGATACCCAGGTCAGTGAGGAAGGAGGGGCAGGATGTGCTCCATGTGCCAGAGCAGAGATTCCCCCGCAGCCCGTGGTGAGGCAACCGTGCCCACTGAGCCCAGGGAGGACCACAGAGATGCAGAGATGTCCCTGCAGCCCATGGAGGACCACAGGGATGCAGAGATGCTCCTGAGCCCATGGAGGACCACAGGGATGCAGAGATGCTCCTGCAGCCCATGGAGGACCACAGGGATGCAGAGATGCACCTGCAGCCCATGGAGGATCACAGGGATGCAGAGATGCCCCTGCAGCCCATGGAGGATCACAGGGATGCAGAGATGCTCCTGCAGCCCAGGGAGGAGCCCCTGATGGAGCAGGTGGGAGCTCAGAGGAGGCTGTGACTTTGTGAGAGGCTCACACTGGAGCAGGCTCCTGGCAGGACCTGTGGACCCATGCAGACACAAGCCCATGCCAGAACAGCTTTACTGGCAGGACTGACCCTGCAGGGGATCCAGGCTGGAGCAGACCATTCCTGAGGGACTGGACCCTGTGGAAGGGATCCACATTGGGGCAGTTTCTAAAGAACTGCAGCCTGGGAAGGAGTCAGATGGGAGAAGTGTTAGGAGGGACCCCACACTGGAGCAGTGTGTGGAAGAGCATGTGCAGTCCTTTTCCTGAGGAGGAAGGAGCAGCAGAAACATGATGATCTGACCACAGCCACATTCCCCATCCCCCTGCATTGTTATGGTGGAGGAGGAGGAGAAGAAAACAGGAGTGAATTTGTGCCTGGAAAGAAGGGAGAATTGAGGAGAAGGTGTTTTAAGATTTGGATTTATCTCTCATCACCCTACTCTGATTTTATTATTAGGTGATTTCCCTAATTTTTCCCCATATTTCCCCATCTGTTTTACCCATGGTGGTAACTGGTAACCCATGATGGTGAGTGATTTCTCCGTGGCTTTAAGTCTTTCATTAAAATTTCTCTCCCCTGTACAGCTTAGGAAGGGAATGAAATAGTGAAGTTGGTGGGTTCTATTGTGGTTTAAAAAACAGTCATAAATGGGGGTTCTTCCAGGAAAATATTGTTTCCAGTGGGCAGTTCCTCACAACAAATAGAAAGGCTGATCGGACTTATGATTTTAAGAAAAGGACTTCTGAATCTTATTTCCAAGAGGTAAATTATGAATACTATGACCAGAACAAGAGAGGCCTTGCCTCCAGCCAGGTGGAGGAAGAGATTAACTGATTTACTGGACTGTGTGGATTGGATTCAATGGCCTGGCACATCAGACCCAGCTTGCTTTCACTTGTACAGGCAACCTGTACACATAATTGACTGCCCCAGCTTGGAAACACAGCCCCTACCATCTGCCATGGACCAATCCAGACTGCACTGGAGCAGGGTAAAGCTCTGGAACACCTGCAATACATTGAAAACATCACCATGGGCAACAAAGCAGGAGAATTTTTTGAGATAGGGAAGAAAATAGTCCAAATACTTCTGAGAGCTGCTTTTGCCATAATACAAGACAATGTAAATGGACCACACAGGAGATCCAGACTTTAGGAATAAAATTACAGTATGAATGTGGGCAAATCCCAATGGATGTGTATGTATAAATTCAGTCTGGAACATCTGTAATTATCATGAACCCTTTGAAATAACAGCACCATGCAATGTATGTCAAAAAAACTGCCATGGGACAAAAAAAGAGTGCCATTGTTTGACTCCTACTGGCAACTAAGCAGCACATTGTCAATGACTCTCCCCTTCTACGGTACCTGTATGTAATTTTCTAAGATTTGTGGGCTAGATTCAGTCATGTACATCAGTGATACAACAACATAAGTAACCTAGAGGTAGCCATGCCAGCTGTGGCTATGCATTTTTATGATTTCAATTCAACAGAAGCCCAAAAACCACTCTGGGAATTTGCTTCCTCAGGCTCATGACAAAAAAAGAAATTATTTAAACTTGATAACTAGCACAATAATTGCCACACATATGTTTTGCAAGCACAGAAACTTTATCAATATCAGACTCATTACATTATTTATGTTAAATTTGTCTCTTGTTTAAAAAACATTTCATCAGCCTGCCGTTCTATGTTGAAAATACAAGTCAACGCTAATTTAACTGCAAGGTTTTATTCTCCTTTTAAAAAGGAAAAAATAAGCTTTAAAAATAGTTTACTTGTATCACACATACTCATCAGAATCCATCTGTCTCTGTAACATTAATGAAAAATCTTGGCTCAGAATTGAAGCAAGAGGAGAGATTGGATGAGCATGCAGAAGAAAAACAAGAGCCACTTCTCCCTGTAGGTGAACAGAAAAAGGATACGGCAGAGCAAGAAGTGTGAAACTGAAATGAGATAAGGTGCACATTGGAACAGCAGTAGAGAAACAGAGGGGAAATTCTGCCATTAGAAAAAAATAGGACAGGAACCAGCTTGGAGGAAAACTGGTTGAAGAGCCTGAACTTAGTTAAAAACTTTCTTCTTCAGTGCCCAGAAGAGACTCAAATCATTTCACTTGTCTCACTAGCCCTTGGCTGCCTGCCTCTACCTGTGACATCTGCTGCTTTGTGTGCCCACAGAGAGGCTGACAGCACAGCACTGTTATTAGTTGCTCTGGTAGCTCCAGAAGTCAGTATTTTTGTAGCTGGTGTAAAGTCTGGCTTTGTAACAATATTTAAGAGATTGGATGTGGACCTTTTGAATAAATCTCCCCATAATCCCCACCTTTTGCATCATGATTGAGTAGGGATTACAAACTGGACTCCAGGGATACATCCAGAGTCTGTTACTTTTGCTAGTGGCAGCCAATCCATGGGACCAAAGGAGGAAATCTTCACAAAATGGCTACAGTGAACATCAGTTCTTCAGGGTCTGCTCTGCAAAGTGGAGCCACGCTCATTTCCTGATAACACAGAGCTTTGGATTCCACTATTGCTAATCACCAGTATGATATCCTAGTGATATCTGCTTTCTTTTAGAAAGACAGACATCAGTACAAAGAAAGTCAGCATCAGAAGAACAAGAGAAAAACATCTATTGAAGCTATAATTAAGGTTACACAGGGAAACTTAATTAGCAGATTCACAGTGCATAAACAAATATACATACCTCTTATGTTTTGATGTTAAGATTTTCTTTAAGGATTCAGCTTCGCTTTTCCCTTCTTCCTAGGACTCCTTCTTCCTTCATGGATACTGCTCCCTTTTCCAATTGATGTCTTATTTTCCTAGTACAAAACACGACCTCACCTGACCTTTCCCTAACACTAGTCAGGCCTATAATGAAGTTGTATTTTACCTCATCTGGTGTTTATTGATGCAGTAGAGGGGTGCCTAATGGAAAATAGTGGCTTTTTGCACATCAGTACTATGGGTTATATTATTAGCACACAAATCAGCAGCATATGGACAATCTGGGAAAACAATGAAAAAACTGGGTTAGCAGTGTAATGTTGCATAACCTATATTTCCTCATTTGCAACTCTTTCTGAGTGCTTATAACTTTGGAAAGACAGATCTAGTAGACAACAGCGATGGTTACATTATAAAAAGTTTGTTTACTGTAAACATAATACTACATCTGTGGAAGGACCAAGAAATTAATTGTGATCTGTCTGGAAGATTAAAACTTCAAGACCTGTCTCCAACAACTTAATTTGTTACTTTCACCTAGTCAGAATAACATTATACAGCCAACTTTAATCCAGACAGTTCTTTGCTACCTTGTTTTAGAGTGCATGAATTTGTCACACTAATATTTGTAAATGTCTTATATAGAATAAAAAATAAAATAATCTGGTTCCTTTGAGTAGATAGTTGCAGCTGCACCTGTGAAGGTCCTCACTTCAGATATGTTGAATGCAAAAACACAGCCTTTCTTGATGGTGCAGAACAATTTTATACTACCTCTTCCTGGTTTCAATCTTTTTTTCTTTTCAAAATCCTTAGGTTAGACAGCAAAGCCTTTCTGTTGTTTCCAAGGAGGAAAAGTTTAAAATTACATTTAATAGAGTCTTATCTGCAGCTTTTGAGGCAATAATGTTGCTTTTTTTGTATGGGAAATCCTAGTAACAAACTAAGGATACAAAGTTAATGATTTTAAGGTATATTTAACAATAACAGTATTTCCATCAACACTTGTTTAGATGCAGTTCATATGGCACTTAAAAATCACTGCTTAGAACTTAAATATGATCTTCCTATAGTCCTTTTCTTGGATCAGACACATGGACTTTATCTCTTTGCTTTTAAAGTATGGGTGAATGACTTGAATCTGAGAGAATATCTTACTTTGCATGAATTGTGAATTTCATAAATATCTAATCATTAGAATATGGACTTTGAAAATTTATTTCATCCTAAGTAAAATCAGGAGTCTCCATTTGCTTAAAAAAAACCCTTCTCTGTTAATAGAAAAAAACCCTTCTCTTTACAAAGAATAGAACTCATAAAGGATTCAGGGAGAGGGTAATTTCTGTTTTTTTGCTGTAAGGCAGTTATAATAATCACAGCCATCAAAATGAATGCCCTTTTAAAATTCCTTTTCTTCCTGGAGTGTCTACCTATGGTATTCCAAACAATTGTGTCTGCCTCTTGGCACCTATTTAAGATATCTTTGGCAAATGAAAACTGAATTAACAATAATACTTTTAAAATCCCCAAGGCAAAATTGAAATTTATGTACTTATAGAAGAAAACAGTTATTCTCCAAATGGCTGGCAACACCATCTCCAGGCTATATAGCAGCACATGCCAATGAAAATGATTGCACATTTCTTTACTCTCACTAGATAACATTCAGGTATAATGATTTCAAGCTCTCCAATTTTCTGGCTTACTCTCCATACATATTACATGCACTAGCCTCAACACCAAAGGTTACTTCTCAGTCACATACAGAATAGATGAAAAATGTACCTAAAATTCAATTTATTGCACTGGGTTACTGTATTCCATGGTGCAAATGCACATCCTGAGAAACTGAAGGCAGAGTCTGGCCCTTCCCAGAGATGGTAACTCAGAAAAGTCCATTGAAGTTTCTGCTGTAACCTTAATACCTTCACTGGCATATCTTTTGGGCAACTATTGACCATTTGACTAAATTTACCCTTTGCTGGGCCCAGGGATTTTTTCAATGCCTTAGTGGCCTTTGATCTCTTCTCTTTGACTTGGCAAAATAGCTCTGTCCTAAGGGTTGCACTCAGCTGTAAATCTGGCAACTGTGTGTAAGGTCCTGTTAGGACGTGGCTTATGTAGGTGATTCTTACTTTTCTTGTTTAGTAAATTCATTGACTTAAACCCATGGGAAGCAAGTGCTCAGACATATGAATGATATATATAATATAGATTAATAATAACACATATATTGTTTATCACAGTGTATAATTTATCTAGTGTGCATTATGGATAATGGTGGAGGTTTTATGCTTTTAATATTTGAATATACAGAACTATCTTTGGCAGTACTTCTTGCAGTCTAAATTCTTATTGTCGAAATAAAGAGAGGATAATAAAGTATCAGGAATATATTTAAAGTTATACTAATTTTTTCTTACTTATAATGACAACTCTAGTCTGAAGTCAAATTAATCTACTGAAAACAGACTGATAGGCATCATTATGTTCATATCCCTTAGTATCTCAAGAATCTGACTCTCGAGCAGAAAGACTTAACAATTTCTACCACTGAAGTGTTATCCCATTTCTATATACACTAATCTACCAGATTATCTACATCTATTTGTATGATAATCTGATCCTTTCATATATTAACAATAATTTGCATAATTTGGAAATACAATAAATGTACATACAGATATTTCAAATGAAAACATTTTACCATAAAACAATACTGATCCTAACAACATTTCCTGAAGCACTCATTTAATTGCTCTTGATCCTAATGATTCTTATTTGTGACTTTCTGTATATTTTGTTTATCAATTTTTCAATTCTAGGACTAATCCCATCCTACATCATTTTAAAGTGGAACTTGCCTTTGCCTGAAATTCAGTAGTGTAGCTTCATTGTATTACATTTGTCATGAATATTGATCAAAAAAGATATTTGTTTAGAATGACATCTTCTAGAACTATCTTAATAACAGTAAGAAGTCTATCAGTGATAACCCAGCTCACAAAAAATATATTAGGTGAAAAAAGTTGTTTCATAGTCCTCTCTGATTGTGTCAATTGCTTCAGCAGAATTACTTGCTGATAGTAGAGGCATATTCTAAAATACTTAGCAATTTAGAATGACAGAATTATAGAATGTTTTGTGTTGGAAGGGACCTTAAAGATCATGCAGTTCCTATGCCCCTGCCACAGGCAGGGACATCGTCCACTAGACCAGATTGCTCAGAGCCCTATCCAGCCTGGCCTTCAATGCTTCTAGGGATGAAATGTCCACAGCTTCTCCAGGCAACCTGTTCCTGTGCCTCACCACCCCCACAGTAAAGATTTTCTTACTAATATCAAATGTAAATCAACTCTCTTTCAGGTTGCAAACATTACTCCTTGTCCTATCACTTCACACCCTTGTTAAAAATCCCTGTCCAGCATTCTTGTAGATCCTCCTTAGGAAGGCTGCTCTAGGGTCTCCCAGGAACCTTCTTTGCTCCAGACTGAATAACCCTGACACTTTCTCTGATGGAGAGACAAAAATGTCCTGCAGGACTGTCCCCAAAGCTCTGCACAAGTCAGGGTAGGTGACATCTGTTGCTCTTCCCATATTGACCAACCCTGTAACCTCATCATAGAAGACAACCAACTCTGCCAAGCATGATTTGCCCTTACTTAAGACATTTTAGCTGTCACAAATCACCTCCTAGTTTTCCATGTGCCTTAGCATTGTTTCCAAAATAGCTCCATGACCTTGCCAGGCACAGAGAGATTGACCTGCTTAGAGTTCCTATGGTCTTCCTTTTTTTCTCTTTTTAAGAAAGGGGATTATGATTGTTGATTTTTATTTTTATGTACCTTTTCCAGTCAGTGAGAACTTCCTTTTACTGCCACAATTTCACCTGGTCAATATCCTTTTCATAGGTTTACAAGCTCTCATAAATTTATAAATTTATAAATCTTTCATAAACCTTTGAAAAGAATGTAAATAGTTGATTCCTGATGATTCTATAGAAATAATGATGCTAGATGTATGTCTGAATGGCTTTGTAATTTCTCACATTCATATTTCATATAGTTTATATGAAAAACAGTATCAAGTTACATGTCCTATTGGTTTTTAAATCCTCTAATATTCCAGAATTGGTATTTTTCTATTGAAACTCCTATATCTCGTGTTATTATAGTCTTCTTAGGTTGTAAAAAAGTTGTAATAGATCTGTTTATCTTTTTAGACAATTCAATCCCAAATATATGTATTTATCTCACTTCCCGACCTGTGGAATGAAGGCAAAGTTTCTTTCTTATAGTCATTATTAGGGAAAAAAAAATACCACTGTTAATATTTAGGAAATTCTATGCTGAAGTGATGAAAAATGTTTTAAATTAAGATGTCCTTACTTTTGTTTCATTTCTTCCTTGTTTGGGCAACAATGAACCTCAACATGACTGGTTGTACAGCTGCTGTCACAGATCTAGAGCAGCAATCCTGATGTTAACCACATGTGGAACTTTTGTAGCCTGAGGTTATGCTGTGATTGAAGTGCTGCATTGATGTCACTAATGTATTCAAGAGGATATTTTCCATTTATTTCAAAGGACTCTAAATTCTAACACAATTTAAAACTCTGAATATACTACATATCATTCTTCCATTGACAGAAAATCTCCATCTTCACAACTACCACTTAGGAATCTTCTCAAACTACAGGATTACAATACTGCACTTGATTCACAGCTTGATAGGTAACTTCTCAGTCAGAGTCTGACTGAAATGTTTTCACTCCGACCTTTCTACAGTGAGAAATTTGTTGCAGGAAATAATTTTGGGTTTTATCACTTGTGGGAATGTAAAGATAGTGGAAAGGTAGAATGTCGCTCAAAAATGTATTTAGGGGGCCATTGAGCTATCTTAAGATTTGCTTTATATAATTCTACAATACATAAGAAGTAGAGATAAGTATGAGCAAGTTAAAATACAAAGTACCTTCTGGATATACAAAAGCAGCAGAATTCAGTACTTCATAATATATCTACATTTTGTTCAGTATATATTTTTTTCCTATTTTTCTGGAGGAATATAATTACTTCTAAGGACATCCTCACCCCTGAATTAAATTAAGGTTTGATTCTAAGCATTTTAAGAACAATTTATTTTTATCTAAATTCAGACTTCAAATGTAAATGTCCGGTCCAAGTGAGCCATATACAATGGAGACAATTGTCTCCAGATTATTCCTTAGGGATTCAAGGAAGGATGCCTATATTTCTGGGACAAAATCAATTGAACAATGCACAATCTCAAGTGAAACAATTTTTTTTTTTATTTTCTGACCCAGGCCACATACTTTATGCAAGACCTTTAATAAGCAGGTTTATGTCAGCAGTTCTTTGTTTAATAAATACTATAGCACAAGAGTAGCAGGCTAGTGCTACCAGCAGTCACAGCAAAACCCGTATCAGTATGAAGTACATCTTAAAATTATTTTCCAAATATATTTGACAGGGAATCTATAAAAAATTTTAGAATGCTGTGTGTTAACCCTAGTAAGCAGCTCAGCCCTACACAGCCCCTCACTCACTTTCCCTGGTGAGATTGTGGAGAGAACTGGAATGGTAAAAATGAGCAAAATTTTTGCTTAAAACAAGTTTAATAGATAAAGTAAAGGTGGAAGTTTTTGTTTTGCATCCATGAGTGAGTTTTGTGTTTTTTGGGGGGCAGTAGGGGGATACTGGGATGGCTTCTATAAGAAGTTGCTAGAAGCTTCCTCCGTGTCCAGGAGAACCAATGTTAGTTTAGCCCTGTCCTTATAAGGATCCAAAAAGTTTTCACTGTATTTTGTCTACTCTGTCCAGTTGAGGAGAGGGAGACATACAGCAGCTTTAGTAGCCACACTGTGTCCAGGAAGGATTAAGTCACCACACTCTGCATGTGAACAGAACAAAAGCAAGTAATTCCCTCACCCCTTCCTGATGAGTTTTGTTTGCTGCTGTCTGTGGAATGGTATATCCTACCTCCCCCCTGGAAAATGTATGGTTTGTCCCAAGTACCCTCCCTGCAGTATCGNCCCCCCGGGGTCCCCCCCCCGAACACACACCGCAACAGCTGTCCAATACACAACAAGCACCATCATTTGGAGAGTCAGCCTGGCCTTGCCAGAGTCCGAGTCCTTCCCACCAGCTGGTTCAGCCATCTCCAGGTAGGCAGGGCTCTGTTGTGTGTGAGAGCAGATGCTTGGGATGGCATCACTCTGAACATTTCCCCTTCCTGCCTCTCTGCTCCAGCTTTTATTGCTTTGCACAATGTCATTTGTTATGGAATATTCCTTCTGTCTGTTGGGATCAGCTGTCCCTCACAGCTCCTTCTGGCCTCCAGCCCACCCACTGCCAGGACATCATGAGATGTTGTGTAAGCACTATTCAGCAGTAACTAAAACACTGGTGTGTTATCAACACCATTTTGGTCACAAATCCCAGTCATAGAACCACCCACACAAGCTATTACAAAGAACACTAAATCTATCCTACTATAGATAGAAAGAACACTATACTATCCTACTATCCTAATCTAACCTAGTATATGGAGGAATTAAGCCCTCTCCATTTTTAGATGCATTTAAGATAAATAAAGTTTGAATAATAGCTTTCAAAAATACTTAATAGACTGGCAATAAATTATAAAAGTTTAAAGTATTTATTAACTAGGTCAAGAGCTTTCAAAATCTTGTAAATGGTAAAAAAATCACATTAGAGTTCTTTTTCATCATTTTTTTCCCCAACTGGAAGTTAAAGAAAGTCAATAACATGTGTTTTTCTAATGGCATCAGTTGTTCATTTGCAATCTTTCATGACATGAAGTAAGAAATTGAATAAAATAGGGAAAAATGTGAGTCATGCCTTATTTGTCTAGATGCCTCTCCTGAAGTTAGAACCATCTGCAACATTTATTTGCTACATTAGACAAATGAATGATTTTTCATTCCCTGGGCTAAACCCATTTTTAATTTAATTGAAGAGCACGTAGAGTTTGTCCTCTGTAATGACTTCTGCAACTATTCTCCTTTTCCTCTGACTTTGCCTCAGGCCCCTGTATCTTTAAACTGCAAAATACAAAAAGGTATCCTTTTACTAATCAAAATAAGAACCAAGTTTCCAAAATTGGAATACATATTTCATTAAAACATATAGCAGATATACAGAAAAAAATCTTAGTGTCCGGTGTAATTCAGTATATGTGTTGATGTCAAATATGTCAGGCTGTATCTCATTTATCATTGCTAAACCTTTACCTGGGTTTAGTATATTCAGACAAATTTAGTGCAGAAAAATCTATCAAAGACTTTTAAATATAAGGGACTCCACAGTGTGAATCAGTAAGCTTGCAAGGTCACTATGAACTACATGCTAGAAGACTATTTAGAGGAAATGTTTCTATACACTGTGTGCTTATATTCTTTTTTTCTAAGATAGAGAATAAAAAGTGAGAAAATATGTATACTGTATATTATATATACAGTATATCAGAATATATTGTATATCAGAATATATGTATATCGGAATATATTTTCTCTATACTAATGTGTTTTATATGTACTTGTCATTTTTGCAGATAGAGTTCAAACATAGGAAGGCCTTCATTCTGATCCAATATGGAATCATTTTCCTGTGTTCTTAGATTCTTAGCCTCATTTACCTACAGGGGAAACATCTGCAAACAGAGCTGCAGGGTGCCCAGGAAATTTTTGGAGGAGAGTAGATCCAGGCAGTTTTAAATTGTGGCTCATCTGACCTGTTGAATAACATCTCTGTATTCAGAAAATGTAGGACTTATAGCCTACAAATCCCAGGCAGTAAGATGAATTATCTTTTGCATTTGTGCTCAGAGATTATGTCTGTATCAGACCTTTGTATCCTCACTAGTGCTGTGTGGCCAGACAAAATATAACCAGCAGCTGGAATACATTTTTTGTGTGATACAGTTTTTTCAATAAGCTTCTCTGCTGATTGATTTATTGCAAGTATAGTAAGAAGTGAGGCATTTATTCTCTGCCACCAAATAAATTGACTGGTCTTGATTAAAATTTTTATGGAAAATGACAAAATTTATGGATGGAACCTAATTCTTTCAGATTTCCTACTTCATTAGCCAGCCTTTGACTAGCTCTGTCTGGAAGACCTTTGTTGGGCCCTGTGATTTCAGTGTGGTTTGGCATCATAAACACCAAGGTGGAGTAGAGCTACAGTCCTGCAGAATCTCATGGTTTATCTGTTCTATGTTAATGAGCAGAGCTGGATCTTGAACATACTTAATATTATGCATAGTTTATATGAACATTCTGACAAAAAGAAACTCTGTAAATGTTTCATTTAGAAAGAGGTATTACAGCTCTTTTGTACATATGTATCAGTCACTACATTTCAAGTGTCTTCTTTCCAGCCATGCTTAACTGTGAGTAACTTGCATGTGGAATTTCACAACTTAGTTATTTTTCCATCAAAATCATATTGCAGGAAGAGTCATCAAAGACGAGCCAAGACTACAACAATGGCTGGATAATGATCTGAAATTTTCTGCTCTACAAATATAATTTACCAATCTGAATTCAGGAAACATCTGAAAATGAAAAAATACTTTGCTTGACAGGACAGAGAAATTTCTAAACCTGCTACCCAAGTTCTAAGTTTGAGAACTATGTCAAAATATAAAAAATACTACTATGGCCAATGGCAATTAAGCTCCAAAACACAAAATTCAGACTAAAACAATGATCCAAGTGGTTAGATATCAATTATATAACAATAGATACAATATATCTACAACATGATAACTTTTCTGCACTATGAGTGGCTATTCAAATGAAAAATTAATTCTTAATCTATGTCTAAATCTGTTGGTAAATTATTTTCTTTGTACCTTTTGAGAGGGACAAAGGTAGACAGTGAGCAGATGTAAGTTGGCCATCAGCACACCAGCAATAACTTTCACGATATGCAATAACACTTTTTTATTTGTATTATCTGCTGAAATCTGCTGCTTGGAGGTTATTCTTCCCCATCTCTCAATAATCTACCTTTCAGGAGGAAACAAATTCCACTGAAGTGTGTGGACACAGTGCTCCAGATGTGTTCACAAAAGTGGTGATTACAGAAGGACAATTGTTTCCTACAACCTGCAGGCTGCATTCTTGCTCATAATGTCCAGAGACCTGTTGCCATTTTTTGCATTTATTTTCCTGCAAAGCTACGTTCTGTTGAATTGGACTGCAGCCTGTACTGGTGCATGGGATTTTTCTTCCCAAAGGCAGGATTTGGCACTTCATGGAACTTCAGTCAGACCACTCCTCAATCTGCTGAAGTCTCTCCAAACAGCAGTCCTGCCCTCCATCTAATTGACTGCTCTAATAATTTTGTATCATCTTCAAACTAGCTGTGAGTGCTTTTAGCCCATCTATCAGTATGTAAACAAATGTGAATTGGTATTGGCTCCACTTGGCTCTTCACTGACTAAAGACAGGCTACCAGAAATGTTTTGTTCTGCTGCCACAAGGCACTGAGCCTTGTGGTCCAGTCACGTGTGCACCTACCTTATAATCCACTGTACTGGATTTGTGTGCCCATGTTTTGGCAGCAGGGGAGCAGGGCCAGTGTATTCCCTGGTCAATGCCAGGCAGCTCCAAGACAGACCCACCACCAGCCAAGGTCAAACCCTTCAACTACAGAGGTAAAGTTTCTGTATTTATATATTTAAGCATGCAACAGTTACTGTGCTGGATCCAATTTCAGAGACAAGAGGAGCAAGAATATGTGAGAGAAAAAAACCCTGCACACACCCAGGTCAGTGAGGAAGGAGAGGCAGGAGGTGCTCCAGGTGCCAGAGCAGAGATTCCCCTGCAGCCCATGGGGCAGCCCATGGTGAGGCAGCCGTGCCCCTGCAGCCCATGGAGGATCACAGGGATGCAGAGATGCCCCTGCAGCCCATGGAGGATCACAGGGATGCAGAGATGCACCTGCAGCCCATGGAGGATCACAGGGATGCAGAAATGCACCTGCAGCCCAGGGAGGAGCCCATGCTGGAGCAGGTGGGTGCCCAAAGCAGTTGTGACCCCATGGGAAGCCTGTGGAGCATCAGCTGCTGGCAGGACCTGTAGACCCCTGGAAAGGGGAGCCCACACTGAGGTAGGTTTGCTGCAGGACTTGTGTCCCCATGAGCAACCCACTCAGAGAAGTGATGAACTGACACAAAATCCTTTCCCTGTCCCTGGTGTCACTGGGGGCAAGTAGGTAGAAAATATCAGTAGTGAGCCTGAAGAAGGGAGGGGTAGGGGAAAGGTTTTGTAAGTTTTAGGTTTGTTTCTAATTATCCTAATCTGATATGATTGACTGCAAATGAAATTATCTTTTCTCCCCAGGCTGAGTCTGTTTTGCCCATCATGGTAACTGGTGAGTGATCTCTTCTGCCCTTATCTTGACTCACAAGCCTTTTGCTTTATTTTCTCTCTTTTCCACCTTAGGATGGGAGTGATAGAGCAGCTTTGGTGGTACCCTGGAATCCAGCCAACATCAGCCTACCACTTCCACCGATACAAACCATGATAAATGTTGCTGCAAACGTAGAATTTCAGTAGAACAACTATCCCTTGAGTAGTCTGGCAAAAATTCAGTTTAGCTGGGAAGGAGCTATGAAAAAATAGAGACTTATTCTCTCTTAGAGAGAGACTGTATTTATACTGATAAAACAGGGATTCTAGACAACTAGCTTAGGTTACAGATCCTTAAAATGGAAGCTTCTTAAGTGAGAAGAATCCATTCACACTTAAGAAGCTTCCATTTGAAAACTATACACAGTGGCTGACCTATCAATCCTTTGGAAACAGATCCAAGTATCTCTAAAGAGGGACCTATAGGCCACCAACTGGAGAGGATTTAAGGAAGAGCCAGAATGCTCAGAAGTGTGGAAAAGTTGTCACGTAAGGGAACAGTAAGAAACCCTAAGTTGTCCTGCCTCTGCAGTTCTGTCTGAATCTGTGGTGGACATGGCAAGAAGTAATGAGCCTGAACTGCAGGAAGAAAGGTAAGAATCAGGTGTTAGGAAAAGGCAAGTAAAGGGAGCACTTGAGCCCATAGCCTGACATAGCTGTGGAATATTTCAGTCCCTTGAGAACAGACTAGAGAAAACTGTAATATGCCTTGGGGTGCCTTCAGTCTCAGGACATCTCCCAATCTTATTTTCTATATTTGCTGGTGCTGTGGTTGCATTAGCAGGTGCTTCTATGCCTCTTTTTTTGTGGCTAGCTGGAGGGTAACCTTTTTCTCTTTCATCAAGCATGAAGCAGCTGTGTACCAGGCTATTTGATCAATCTGGATGAAAACATAAAATCTGGCCCTCAAGAACACTTGCCTTGACAGCAGGCATCACAAAATTACCATTTTCCCTTCTGACTGCTGGTAGAAAATAAACAATCCATTAATTCTTTTATAACTGGTATGCAGTTCTATAAAGGAGTGATTGGTTGGTTTTTTTGTTCTGTTTTGGTGGTTTTGTTTTTTGGTGGTTTTTTTTTTGTTTTTTTGTTTTTTTGTTGTTTTTTTTTTGTGGGTTTTTTTTGCATAAAGTTACTTTCAAGCATAGGATTATTTAACCAATATTTACCATTCACTTTAGAATATTTAAGCAGAAATATCAGAAGTATATAAATGAAATCATATTTAGGTCTATATTAGTTTAAATTAAATTTTTTTTTGGTACTTGGGCATGTCATCAACTACAATATTGTGTTGACCAGTTAAGTAGAAGTAATTATTTAATAAATGTTTCATTTCTCAATAAATGAAAAGAACCTAGGCTGGTCTTACTGGGAATGTGTGTGTAACAGGTATGATCAGTGAGGCTCTCATTATGACTTGATACTTATGGCTAGTAGACCACACCATCTGTTCTTATGGATATATTTGGGGTACATACACCAAACTATCTAAGAAAAAATAGTAAAGAAATCCTGGATTCTCAATACACTTAATAAGGATATGTGGCTTGTGGTTACATTTGAAAGTAAGCTTTTCCAATTCCTTTCATATATAATTCATATTTGCAGTCTATTTTATTGGTTTAGTTCTCCTCAGTGAGTTCTTTGAGGGAATATTTCATACCTATAGAGTTACTGTCTCAAGGTGACCTTTAACCCAAAGGGTTTTGTCCACCAACAAGGCTGAAAATGCAGACCAGAGAGCAAATGAGAAGACTTTTTAGCCAACTAATAAACAGCCCTGTCTTGAACATCAGAACTGAGAGGTCATCAAGACACATATCCTGTGTTATCTGGAATTGTCAGGGAAAAGATCAGTGCCTCAGCAGCTGCATGGATTATCTGTGCAAACATTGTGACTCCTGCTGCCAGCAGGATGCCCCAAGACAGGTTGCTACAAATTAACAAGAAAGACTTCTCCATGAGCCTGGAAAAGTTCAGCAGAGGATCTATCATAATGGAAATCATCAGGCACACCCTCTATCACAACAGAAGACAATTGCATATACACGCTTTGCTCAGACCATCTTGCCAGACTGCCAGGAGGCCAGAACCAAAATCAGTTATTACTACAGAAGAAGAATAGTTAAGACTTAATTGTTGTGCAAAACCTGCTGGACTGTATAAATGAAGGAAATTGGTTCCTTCAGAAAAGTATGACATTTCTCTGGATTTAGAGTATCGTGAAGGCTTCCATGAGAGGCAGTTTCTGGAATTTTATGTGCTGTTTGAGTGGAACTTAGATGATCTGATAATGAAATTTATCAATTGCTGAACAGCCACATTCTTCCCATCAAAATGTAAAACCATCCAATGGGAGCCTCAGACTTCTGCAGAACAAGGCAAGCCACAAGGCATTTTCTTCCTATCCAGAACTGCTGTAGAAAATTGCATCAAAAATCACAGAATTCTCATGATAGCTTTACAGCTAATATCCCCCAAGTGCTCATGACTCCTAGACAATAAAAGTGGAAATATGATGAAGTTATGAGACTAAGGAATAAATAAATGTCTATTTGTATGTAAAATAAAAATATGAACTTTCCACATAGTATTGTGTTCTTTGTGCTTTCTTAGCATCTGGACTTTACTAAGCTTTCCTTCTGTAAAGGTGACTTGCATTTACTCCAGATAAATTTTGTTGGTACTAGAAATTTTAAAACTAAAAGAGCTGTATAAGCAGAAAGCTTATCCTGTTAAAATGGGGAGTTCACATACAGTTTGAGGTTGGAAGGTAAGGAAAGATGAAAGTGAGGCCCCTTCACTGACAGCTGAATTCCAACAGCAGTTGGAAGGGGGAGATAAGATTAAAACCTCAACCATTCATGAAATGTTCCATTTAGCTGAAATAGTCCTTATCTTTTGGCTTTATAAGATAAACTTCTCTAACACAAACTGTAATTGTAGGAAGCATTTCAGGAAATTGTTACAGTGCAAAGGAACATTTTGCAATAATAGACAGGATAAATACTGTAGACATTAGCAGGTTTAACTCTTCTGAGGGTCCATACTTGCCCTGGTCACTGGCTGATGTTCAAGGGGAACAAACATTTGTTTTTAAAGATTTTTGAATATTTTTGGTAACACTTTGCCAATACTTACTTTGTAAATCTTTTATAGTAGATCTTTTCCTTCTTCACTCCAGAATTAATTCATCAGACATGTTTCATTTTCTATTTTCTACACTAGTATATCTTCAACTCCTCCTATAGTCCTTTGTTATCTTATACGGCTTGAAGCCAGTGGTGGGAGGTACCAAAGAACAAATCACCATAGGTCAGTGTTAAATTTTATAATTTATATTTCTTACTGAATCCATAGAAAGCAAAATATTTTTCGTTTTACTTATCTTAATCAAAAATCAATAGTATTTTTTTCAGAAACAGGTTAGCAAAATTTGATCTTATCAATACATGCCAGCTAGATAATTCAGTACCAGTGATACATGTTTTGCATGTTAATATACCTTGTAGGTTAATAATTAAGGCATTGTAATTTTATTTCTCATGACCCATAGAACTATGTTTAACTAAAATGTAATTAGCACTTGATAGGCTAATAGTAACAGTAATAATACTAAAAATACTAATACTAATAAAGCCTGTAAGACGCCCTGTTTCTCCCACATGGAGTAAGTGCCTCACTTCAATGAGTGCAGCATTTCTTCCTGTGGCCCAGGTATTGCATTTAACCACTGCCTCATGGCAGAGTAACACTATAGATTACAGAAAATAATAAAATGCTCAGTACAAAACTGGGATTGTTTTAGCTCTCCTTTCCAAGTGGTAGTAGAAAACATTCCAACATGTGCAGTTGTCCATATTGTCCGCTTCATCTGTTTTAATCGTGCCAAAACAATGAGTCATAGGAATCAACAATTGAGTTGTATCAAATATTATGGGATTATACCTATAAGAGTAAAATCATTTTATAAAAGTTCTCCTTTCACAATGATGCAGTAAGTAGATGAATCAGAAGGGTTTGATCTCAAACTGCAAAAAAAAAAGACAGATAATTCTTATGAAGAAATTTCTAATCAGTACTAGGAGAATTCCAAGCATTAGTACTAGATGTTAATTTGTTTTTATTGCTAATGAAGGATTTCTAGCTATTTACATTTTTCATCACATGCAGAAATAATCAGAGCTTTCTTATTAAAAAATTCTTATCGAGTTAGATTGCAATGTTTTTTGCATGCTGATTGTATATGGGTCAGAAGAAAGCAGATTTCAAACAGCTTTAGGGGTCTTGATGCAAAGTCATAATACATATTAGGATGGAAAATAAGAACCCTCCCTTACCTTTTCCATTTTCAAGATTTTTCTATATCCTAAAAATCACATAAACTCTACAAACCCAAACCAGCACAACTGTCCAAGTTATTAAGAAAGTTTGTTAATTAAGAATTACTTTCCTAACTTTCTCTGGGTTTCTTTGCTGACTGATTCGTTTTCATTACACACATTCTGTTCTCTCCAGCTGCTTTACATTGTAGCTTTCACAGACTTATTTAGCACTGCTGAGGTTTCCTTACCTTGTGCTGACAAGGATTTTAGAGGCCTGTGGCTGAAGGCTGGTGTTCAACATTTACAAGTTTGTATAAAGACCTGATCAGCAATATAGTTAAACTGCCTTAGAATCTCCTCACTCTAAAAAATAAATTACCCCTTCAGAATGACTGTGGATAATGTGAGTGCCTTTGTTCTTAGTGGATAAGAAGTTCTTTTGACTGTATTTTTTTAAATCATTGGGATTTTTTGTTTGCAAAAGAAAATTTTGAAAAAGAAACCTTACTTTAATTCTTTCAAAAATTACTATCTGCAGTATAACTTCATTGTCTTTTAAAGATGTCCAAGTTCAAAAAATTAATTTTTAAAGCATTTTAAACCAATTAGTTCCACTTATTCTTTTTAATAGAGAAGGTTCTTTTATTCTCCAGCACATACTAGCTCACTGACATTACCAAGATTGTTGGAAAAAAAATATTTCATGGCAGCAGTAGCAGTAAAAATGAGTAAAAACTGACAAATGCTCAAGTTCCAACTTTGAATTCCAAATAGTTGAATGCACATATCAACAGCTTTTTCTGGAATTACTCTGAGGCTTCCACATCCAAACTTAGTCCATGCAAACTCAGTCCATGCACTGGATGCAATTACCCACTGCAAGACACTATTGGGCAGATCGATTCTTACCAAAAGGGGAGACAAAGAGTTTGTTTTAAACTAACACAGCCAAGAGCTAAAACCTTGCTCAGTCCTTAGTCCAAGCAGCTAGGAAGCAAGGAACATGCCCAATGGAGCTACTAATTACAGAAAGGATATTTATAGAAAAATATATCTGGATGGTGTTTCTTGTATATAATATATACATATCTGGATGGTGTTTCTTGTATATAATATATACAAAGAAAGAGGTTTATGACTTGTTTTTGCAGTGACTTGTATACTTTGAGTAGTCACTGCCATAAAAACGTATGAATAACCCACCAACCCTCTTGTACTGTTAGCCAAAGCCAAGTACACCCAACAAGTCTGAAGACTGTACATGTGAATTTCCTTTTCTTGAAGTGAAGGAATATGCATAGTGGAAATGCAATCACAATGCTGTCTGTTTCAACCTATGCTTACAACCCTTTTTGACTTCTCCTGTGCATGAAAGAGAGTGAGGTAATTAATCTGATGTTCTTGGTAGGGAAGTAAAAACTTTTGATGGCTAAAATACTATTCTGGCAATAAGGAATTTGCCAATGACCTCTTTAACTACATTGTGTCTGAAAGAATATGTCTGTGGTATCACAGACAAGTGAGAGGACAATCTTAAAGTAGCTGAGAAATACTCATAAGAAAGTGGTGTGAAATCTTTATCAAGGACACAAGAAGGTGGGGAAAACACTAGAATGTGACCATTGTAACTTAGAGCTTTCATGAATTTATTGTAAAAAGTGAAATTATTGAGTGATTTTCATGTTCTCACATATACTTCTCCACAGGCAGATATCAAACTGCAAAAAGCATTTAAGATTCTCCTTCAGAAAGGAAAGCTCTGTGAGAAGGAAACTGATGCCACATATCTTCATTTTCTGCCAGTATCTCAGAGTGGTTTAATTTTAGTCCTTAGCATCTTCCAGGGGCAATTCCTTTAAGACTGACTTTGTAATGATTAGCATAATCTACCCCTGGCTAATGCTCTTCTTCAGACCAGCTGCTTCTCCTTGTACTAAACATTTCCATGGGGCAAACGAGTTCTGTTTTTCAACCCAATTATGCGTCTTTTTATCTCAATCACCTTAAATACAAAATTCTTGCTTACCTGGTAACTGGTTACATTCTCATTTCTTATCACACAACATGGCCAAAGTGTAGCAGCTGCACTTACCTTGATTAGAAGAGCATGTGGCTCAGTAGGGCACAGCAGGAGTAGGAATTCTTCTGCTGTCCCTCTAAACTGAGATACTGTAAGGAGAATGGAGCTGTTACAACCTTATATTAAGTGTATAAAATTACAGCCCTTAACCTACTCCCAGTTTTTGTTATATTCATATGATTTGTTTCTAATACAGCTGTCTTTCTAGAATGATTGCACAGATTAAAAACAGGTTAAATGTGTAGATGTCCTAAAATAGATTAGACAAAATAGAACAGACTAGAATAGAATAGACAACTATGAAGTTCCCAGCAATATATTCCATACAGTCCTTGAAGTTAATGGTTAAGTTATAAGCTCTCACTTGAGAAAAATACATTTAGGAGTGTTCAAAATATCATGAAATGTTGCAACTACATATATGTGAATGATTTATAAAATCCATAGAAAAGAAAATGTTTGGTTTTCAAATATTTTGCTCATAATGTCCCATATTTTGGTGCTCTGTAATCCTTCTCCTCTCCCAGACAGTAAGAAACTTTGCTGTCATATCTATTGTAATAATTTGCAGTTCCCATTTGGTAAATTTAGATGCATCCAGAGTGGTCAGATAGCTCCATTAACTTCTCCCCTTGCAGAGACTTCTAAGGTGATGTGACTATTCTTATTGGGATAAGAATAATAATATGAATAAGGATATTACAAAACTGTAGTGTCATCATACCCCTAACTATTACCACTGAATCCAATCTACATTTTAAACTATTTCTGGCTTCACTGCCACTGGCTATATTATCATCATTCCTATTTGAAAGTTCCCCTATACCTCAAGAATATGCACTGCAGATTAATGATAAAATTACTGCACTGCTCAGGGGGAAGTACCAGGTAATTTTTCCAGCAAGTTGCTGACTGGTTGCAAGGCCTGATAATAAAGAGCAGGACTTCCCAGCAGGTCCAAGGGAAGTGCAACCCTGAAAAGCAGGTGTCCTTTGCAGACACCTTACAGAGGACAAGAAGAAATGAAAGGCTTTGTCTACAACAGCAGAAAACCAGAGCCCTGGCACAGGCTCAAGCTCAGAAGTGTGGGCACCCATGCTGTTAGCACTCCAGCAGACTGCAAAGTGCACTTTGAGACCAAGGAGAAGGTAGGCTAGGGTAGTGACACTAGGGTAGTGCATTCCCTTTTTCCTTATTAACCCTAAGGACAGGGAACAGAGTTCACCAGACCAGCCAGTATTACTCCTACTCATGCCACTGCCTTTAACAAACACTTCTTCAGACTGAAGCTGAGAGTGCTGCTGGTGTTGCCATTCAAGGTCACATCCAGCCACAGCATGGGTGATGCAGGAATGTGCAGAGGTTAGGAGATCTACTACCACACCACATGGTATGAAAGTGAGAGCAAAGCCAGGCCATGAAAATCATGCAAAAGTAACCTGTAGTGTGAGAGGCTTCAGTGTAACCAGTTATTTAGTTTACAAAAGAGAGGGTGGATGAATGCTTTATCACTGTGCATTTACTTGCTGATGAAAGAGACACCTGACAAAGGCATTCCACAATCAGGTAGAATGCATTTTGAATTTAAACAAACTAGCTCAGAAGAGTCTGTAGCTTTCTATAGCAGGAATAGCAAGGATAGAAGGAATAGTTTGGGATTTGAGATTTCTTTGCAGGACTGGGACATATATGATTTAAATTCCATTTTTGATGGGCTGCAGAATAGAAGAGCCTGTATTAATGTTTATATGTCTGTAGAAAACAAGGAAATTGTAACAAAAGTCTAAAACCAACATGGTTTTCATCCTGTTTTTAATATGAGAGTCAGGATATGAAGGGGTTTGGTTTTTGGGTTTGGGGTTTTTGGGTTTGGGGGTGGGGGATGGAGGTTGTTTGTTTCCCTTAAAAATGTACATATGTTCAGAAGTAGTCTAACTTCACATCACTTTGCATTCTTGAGAAAGATGGAGGTTGTTACCAGCTGTTATGGGGCAGTCTTTACCTTGAGCTGAAAGCCTGGGAAGGATGGACCCTGTTCTGCACTAGAATGTTTCTTCCAAGTCAATGTCAATGAATCTTTCTCTCCAGTTCAAAGCCAGTATCAGAAAAACAAAGAAATTGCTCATTTATTCAGTTAGCTAGTATTTTTGAAATGGCTTTTACTACTGAATCCTGGGCAAGGTGCAATCATCTTGAGTATCTCACCAGAAACTGGTGGAACCTCTGTCTCACTCATAGTTTGCAGTGTCAATATTTTGAAGATCAGAATCTCCTAGTCTAATCAAAGTCATTTGGTTTCCTACAGGAATTTCTGAGGGTAAGTTAATCCACCGAATACACAAAGTCAGAAATGATCTAAAGGTCTCCCACAGTCTTAAGCTCTAAGTACCTGTTTAATTAATGGCCCCATCACTTGCACATTCAAGTATAAACCAGGCAGAGGGTTGTGGTTTTACTCCATTATGAACAAAATCTATGCAAAAGCAACTGATTTCACTTTCATTCACCCCTTCCTGCCCTGCTCCTGTCCTGAATCTTTTTTCTTTCCAAGAAATGAGCCTCCAATATCAAAATGAGTTTGAAAAGAGGTCACATTTCAGGCTACTTTAGTTCTGAGAGAAATCAACAAATTAAAAAGAAAATATTTCCCATCCAGCAGAGAAGAATGAGAAAAAAATGGAAAAATTACAGTAAACCCGTAAAGAAAGAAAACAAGCACACCTGTTCTTGAAATGAAATCCTCTATATTACATTTACAAATGTGGATAGAATGTATTTGTCAAAAAAAGCACAAGTGAAAAGAAAGTGATCAGCATGTTTCATATTTGTGTAAAAATAAAATATTCCAGGTTTATTCTAATCTTCTTATGAACCTTCTTTTAAGGTATTAATAAAAATACATTGCTTGTATGATTTAAAATGAAGTGATACTGTTTAGCTATAATATAGCATATTTGGTGCATTTCGTTTTTTCTGAAGACAGGTGCATGCAGGAATAAGCTCTGCTCTCACTTCAATGCTTCATCAGGACCTCTTTGTGAGCAGCTGGTGCACAGAGCTGCTGCTGAAGGAGCAGGAGAGGGCAGACATCTGCTGTGCTGCATGAGCAGAGAGCTTGCTCTTGGAAAACTGATATTTGTTACTGCTGCAAGGAGCATAGATTTGTGTGACCATCTGCCCGTAGTTTTGGTCTGCAAACAAACCCTCAGTCTTCCATCTCCAATATGCACTGGAAATCTTAAAATTAGTAACTCCACTCAAATTTCTCTAATATTAATTTGTTTCCCGCTCAGAATGCTAAGGCTTGGGAAAGTACCTTAAAAATCTAACATCAAGATCTTTAGACCTCAGTTTGTTGATCTGATGTTACCAAAGCAGGCCAAAAAAAACTAACCAAACTGAAACTAACCTAACAAAACCAATAAAAAAACAAACAAAAACCCACACACAACCAAAAATTCTCTTTTAAGTGATGACAATTAAGTAGTGCTCAGGAGAGATTCAGACAAAGTGTAAGGAAAGCTACTAAACCAGGTTGCCTTTAGTTCCATATGCCTAAATTTTTGCTGCCCTACTCGACATGTGTTTTCACTGCTGAGGTATACTTAGGGCAGAGGACATGCAGCAGAGACAGAGTGCAAATGTTACCCTTGGGTTTTGTAAATTTGAGTGTTTGCACTTTATTTGTGCATCATAAACACAAACTGTACTCAGCATTGTTTCTTCCCTGTTTACCTCAGAATTGCAATAAGCATGGACTCGGAGTAAGCCTGCTGTATTTTACTTTTTCTATTTTCTATTATGTTCACACTAAGGTGCAAAATATGATAATGTCAAATCAAAGCAGAAGTAACATGTACCAAAGCTCTCTTATTAAGCAAAGATACACTGTGTAAACCATGGAAAATGGTTTGTAAAGGTAAATTAAGGAACTGATGTTATAGAAAGTTGATTTGTACCAAGGTCCTGGAAAAATGAGATCATTATAAAGGTGGGTTAAAAGATTTAGAGAATTTAGGAAAAACGGATGCATTCTTTGTATTAAAGCAATATACTGTGTTATGAGTTTCAGGGAAAATGTTTGAGATAAATTAAAGTAAATAGCACTTGAGTGAAGGATGCTTCTTACAAAAATGTCAGGGTGCTGACGCTATAAGGTGAGCAGTTCTTGCACAACTTTCTTGTTTTCAGGTGTTTCACACCCACATAAAGACAAGAGTCTGATTTTCATGTGTTTTGGGCACATGCAGAAACATATTTATAGCTTCAGCTAGCCTTGTGGCAAATCAGTGGAGAGGAAAAAAATAAACAGTTAAAGTATCATAGATGTAGAATATAAGTAAAAGGAATTGAAGTATAAAGCCTTAAACGAATCAATTTGGAGAGAATAAATATTTTAGTAGAAAATAAACCAATTTGTACTGTATTTTATTCATATATCTGACTTTGTGTATAGCTATGCAGAAGGACAAGGGAGATAAATAATCCACACTTTAATCAAATTAAACATACTTTAATCCATGGAGTCATGGAATATCTGGGTAAATTTCACTGCAAAAAATCTATTTCTTTCTTCATAGTTTCTTCAGTGTTTTAGAAAATATGACAATCTTAGAAATAAAAAAAAAAAAAGAAAACTCCAGAACATTTAAAACTCTCAGTTGCTTTCTAGGATGAAAGTCACATAAGTCTCTACAGAAGTTCTGAATTTCAAGCAATTATAGCACAGCAAGAAGAAGAGTGAATGCCTCTTGCTTAAGAGACTTTTAAAATAATGGTGTAAAAAGATTGAATACAGGAAGAAAAAAAAAAAAATGTGAGCAGGTCTTTCAGTCATTGTTATCAAACTAGTGAGGGACTTTGTGGGAGAAGTTGTATACTTCCCCAAAACAAATGCAATACCACACCTCTCACTCCAATGGACATAGTCTAGAAATGGTACCCACTTAACTGCTACAGTAGATGACATTCAAGAAGGCAGGCAAATATCTATTTTTCTTCTCTGAAGGATGGCACCTTAAACATCAAAGTGATTCCTTGCACACCATCTTGACTTCCAGTCACAAGATAACAAGCTGAATAGAAATTAGAGATCAGAATAATGAATGGATGCTCATCTGTATCTCCCCCCATGAAGTCCATTTCACCCTCAACACAGGCACATTTGTATATGGTAAAATTTCAAACTTAAATACCCACAAGTTCTTCCCTACATTTTTAGCCTTCTTTTTTTATGTATTTCTACATATCCAAAGCACTCTCATTCATAGGAATTATTTAAAATTTGCCTAAATTCCCTTTTTTTTTCATAGCCACTTGATTCCCAGCTGAAGAACAAGGTTTATTAAACACTATAAAATTAAGGGCTTCTCTATGGTACCACAGGAAGGTATAAATCCTCACATATCTGCACTCCTGCCCTTCTTAAGCTCTTCATTAATCTGATACTTGCATTAGCAGAAGTTCTGAAGGCCAAAGGGAAAAAAAAAATGTTTGGATAGGGATATTGCAGTGGGACTTAAGTTACCTCAAACAAGGACAGGTTATTAAGACATGATATTTTAAAAACAGTTGTGGGAGACAGCCTCATGTTGTGAAGGTATCAATATTTCCCTAAATTTACACTTCTTGGACAGTCTTTTCTGTCTCTGTGAATTCTGTTAAGAGTTTAATCAATTCCATGGTCCATAGCAGAATCTCAATGTAACTGTCAGGGGCACCAGTTGGTACATAAACAGACACTAAGGACCCATAAAACTTAGGGATCCCCAGGTGCATATAAGGAGACTTGAGGCATTCGTGTTTCAGCATCAACATCATGTACCAGCTGTAGTTTTCCAACATCTTCTTTACATCCTCACAGAATATTTCTATCATGACCAAATATGGCCTTGGTGTTTTTCCAGACCTGGAGTATTTTATGATAGTTGGCTTTTTGGTAAACTTCTTCCACTTCTGGCATCTCCTACTCCTTTTCTAACCACTCTTCTCATAAGATAGTGATAACAGTTCTGGGCCAAAAATCAGTCTCCTGGGTCAGTCCTTTCAATTGATTCTTCAGGATTAATGTGAAGAAAACCTCCCATTTCATTGTAGAATCATAGAGCGGTTTGGGTTGGAAAGGAACTTAAAGGTCATCTAGTTCCAACCTTCCTCCTTTTTCTTCACCATAGAGAAATGTAACCCACTAGATCAGATTGCTTAGGGCCTCATTCAACCTGGCCTTGAACACTTCCAGGGATGGGACATCCACAGTTTCCCTAGGCAGGCAGTTACAATGCCTCTAAATAAATAAATATGTGCAAAATAAATTATCAGGTTTTGTTCTTGTTATGGACTGTTGAAATTGAAATTGAAAGAAATCACAACACTTTGAAAAATGACAGGCTTTTTGTAGTGGCAGTAAGTCCTTTGGACAGTACTCTGGGCTTAGCTTTACGATGAGGGGAGAAGTCTTGCAGCTGGGATCAATGGATCTTCTTGAAACCATGAGGAAGTTGAGGAAAAGTTATAGACTCTGTGTTAGTAAGTGGTCCAAAACTAAATTCAAACTTAATCATGAGTAAGAAAATTACTGAGATACAGGGGGAAAAAGGTTTTTGAGGCTAGTGGTTTAGAAGCACGTAATTTTCCTGCATTGTGTATGTTGCCAGAAATACCAGGTCAGGAAAAATTTCCATTAACTTACTACACAAGTCTGGTCTCCCAGACTCCCAGGTGAAAAGATCTAGCTGGCTCTGTCCTGATTGTGTAACACACAAGTCACCGGATCTAATGGTGACTATTGCAGTGTTTGTAGAAAATACAGATGAAAAAAATAAAAGTTTTAAAATATCTTGCATGACCTCATCACATCATAAATCTGGAGGTTATTGCAGTGTATGTATTTCTCCCTACTCTATATCTCCATACTCCTATAAAACTTTTATTTTAGTATACCAAGTATCAAGGAAAAAGTATCTCAAGAAAACATCTGAGTACTCCGAGTAGAAAGCTGAAAAGGAGATGACATCTGAGAGTTTTGTCTCAAAATTGTGTCTTTTTTGGATTCTGACTCTCACTGAATTCTAATAAAGATCTTTTTTTTTTCCTCCACACACTAGTATTATAGCCAGAAACTCGCTGCATCTCAATGGAGAAAAAAAAGGACTTAAAACCTACCACTGTTGCTGGAATCAAATACAAGACTCTTCTTCCTCCCAAGTACTTTGTTTATTATCTAGGTTTTTATATCTTTCTTTCTAAATTACTGATTCTTGACTTCTCTTTATGCACAATGGATGTCTCAGCAGATAAGCCTGTGAATGCTTTCATTCCATGCACTCATTTCTTGAACAATAAACTAAGAACATTTTGTGTGTTGAGAAATGTGCACTTCATTATCTTGAGATAAAGAAAACAACTCTGGTACAGTAAGAACTAAACATTGAATACAGATACAGATACAGATACAGTTTACTCCTTCAGTTGTATTTTAAAAGAATACAGAACTTTTAATTCTGCAAAGTTTGATAAGGTAGGTATCCAAAATATGTCGATGATTAATTGCAGATTGATATAGGTTATAAACTTGGAAGTGAGCTAGACATTTTAAATTTCCTCTTCAAATATTGTAATTTTGTCTTTTCCAATAGTCCTGGTGACATTCTCTTTGCTCTTTATCCACATTCACTTTTGGCTCCTGTCTTGTTTTTCCTGCCCAGTTTGTTTAAGAGAAATGAGGATAGCCTGGATTACAGCACACAGCCCAGCATCATTCGTGGAGCCAATCCCCAGGCAGCTAGCAGAAGTTTTTTTAGTTGTCACCTGCTCCCACTGTGAGCTGTGACCAGCTGCAGAGTCCCAATAGCTGTGTGCTTTCAATACCAGTCATCCTGGTATCATGAATGGTGTATTCAGTACACTGTGAGGAAATATCATCAACCAGATTGTTCCTTTATCCTTGTCTAGTCAATATATTTTAAATAATGTCTAATTCAAATACAATAGTAGTCCATAAAAATTATGGACTATTCAAATTATCTGTCTCTTCTCTGGCAAAGAAATATCTATAAATCTTAGAGCAAATCTGCATGTTACCCTGCACTTCTATGCCTTCTACTTTTGAAAAACATGAGAAAGTTCAGCCTTGCTTTCAGGACAATCACACTTGTAGACACTGAATAAAATCCTGGGTTTTTTACACTCTCATGCCATAGAACTGTTGAGAGATTTCCTATTGCTCCTTGGAAGGTTAAAATCACTTTTGAATGCACCATTTCCCCCCAAATAAAAGTGTCAGCATGTAATAAATATGGACTACAGTGTTTACAGTTAACCAGGTATTTTTCAACTATTGCCTATAAATATTGGTACAGTTCTTCCAGATTTCTGAGTTATTATGTCCCAATAAGGTTCTTTGTCTGTAAAAGCAAAAAAAATGAAAGCAATATTTACACAAATGATGTGCAAATATTATGCATAATATGCGATTGCATGATGAATTATTGAACGATACTTTCACAAATATTCCTCATTAAATGTTAATCTTGTCGAATTTAAAATACAAATAAATTTGAATTTAATGCCCTCACAACATTAAAGCTTTCAGAGACAGACCATAATAACCATATGGATACAAAACAAAGACTGGAATTTTGAAAAGAGATTATTACTTGGGAGTCCAGTCAAACTGCAAGGCATCTGCATCATATCTCCCTTATGCTGTATATATCAGCATTTCACTAATCTTGAATATGTTCCCGTAGCATTGTTTTCTGCTGTAAAGTCTAGATTTTCTCTCCAATGCAGTTGCTTTGAATTCTATTGATCACTGAAAGTCATTCTAAAACTAAACATAAGGGAATCACATCAATGATCAATGATGTTGATTCACAATGTCCATCATTATAAAATAAAATAATATATTGTACTAGGAAGGTTTCTTATGTATATATAATGCATAAATATTTACTGAAGGGAGTACCTAGAAACCAGAGTTTCAGTCTTCTGCGTGTAATAGAAGGCCTCCCAAAAATCTTGAATGAAAAAAGTGAAAAGTAAAGGGGAAAAAAAAGAAATTAATACGACAAAAATGGCCAATGTGTAAATGGTTGAGCTATTTGGTAGACACTCAGGCAGTGTAATAGATTCACTGTCATCTTCTGGTCATATGGAAACATAACTGTGTTAGTGAGAAAGAATTTCCAGACCAATCCTTTGCTGTGCACTTTCCCAAGCACATCCATTCACACATTTCAGTGTCGCCTTGACGCCTGATGCAAAGTCACAGTCAGTAACATTGTCAGAGAAGGGCAACGCTTTCTGATGCATAATTTACAATGCTGCTGATGTATCTTTTTTCATTCCTCTATACTGGAATGAAAGATCATTTTATACAATCTAATCCTGGAATATCAAGGCAAGATCTCATATCTTGAACTACACTGCCATGGCTTTTTTCTTTTCCTTTTTTGTTTTTATTTTCCTTTTCCCTTTCTGTTTTTATTTTTCTTTCTTTTTAATTAATACACCAATCAGAGAGCTTTTAAACTTATTCAGAAGTCAGATATACTTTAAATATTATGAACTATTCTTGCTGAATTAAAGCTATCTAACCTGTTTGATTTAATCAATTAAGATTTTTTAAGTGTTTCATAACTCTGTGCACAAAGAGACAACACTCATAAATCATAGAGGGTCTAAATTAATTGCTACAGGTAGCAGCCTGCCAATAGCACATATAATTAACTTTTTGTTGTACAGAGTGGAAGATCAGAAAGTTGCTGCTAGCATTAATGAGAGTAAGAAAAATGAGCATATAAGATAAAACTATTAGAATGCTTGCAAATGTTCCAAAACTGCATTCCACTTGTGAATTACACTTTTAGGGATCTTCATGTTCTGTAAATTTAATTATCCCTCACATCAAGCATGCCTCTGTTCTATTTCAGGTTGAATCTGTAATTCAATATCAATGAAGCAAAGCCTTTAGAGCCCCTGACTGTAAAAGGGCAATATTAGATAAAACAAGGTCTACATATCAGTAAATGCACCAGCAACAAAACAAGGGATTTCTTTAGTCTTCCAAATAGTAGCAGGGAGAAGATGAGAAGCTGTATAAACAAAGAAAACAGTTAAAATTAAAATTTATCTTGGTAACAGCTACCAATTTCTAAAATTCACGAAGCTCAGATTTATGGTGAGATGAAATAAACTGTATTCTTTGTCCCTTGTTCTCAAGTGTCAACCAGCATAATACACAGATGTATGATATGGATCATGTCAGTGCAGCCTTTCTATCCAAGGTTCTATCCTGCCTTCCTTTGTTTAACTCAAATACTTCTGAAATCAGTTTAAAGGCTTCTATCAACCTCATTCAACTGGTCACATGAATCTTGACTCGTGAGAAACCAAGAGTGATGTCCAAACTCCAACTCAGAGAAAGGGTAACTTTGACTTTAGATTAAAATATATCCATAGGTGGAGGGTACCCAGTCTTATTACCTTTTTAGATTAGAACTGCAATTATAAGTATTTTTTTTTAAATGTTTGGAAGTTGCAAAAAATTTTAAGTTCAAGCTAAGAGAAATCTGAGTCAGGAAAGAAACTGCTCCTTTGCTGGCAGTTCCTGTTTCTCAGTCTAATCCAACCCACAACCTTACATATATATGTATAGTGTATATATATAAATATTATATGTACACATATAAACATTTTCCTGCCCCTGCAGTCATCATTCAGTCAAACAATTCTGCATGTGCTCCTTATTGCTCAATTTCTCTTAAAATGACTTGCAGTTGGTGTGCTGTGTGGAACTGAGGTGGACCTGAAGAAGTGCTTGCATATTTTAGGGAGAAGTTGGTAGAAAACATTGTTGGAACACGAAGATGTGAACTCCAGGACCAGAATGGGCTGATTAGAAAAGATTTATTGAATGTTTTCTTCACAAGTAAGAAAGAATTTTGCAAAATGATGATCTAAAATTACCATATAAATGACAATTCTATTGCAACCACTCTATGTTCTCCCTGGGGAGGTACAAAAAGGCACTAAGCAATGCAATGTTTTTGGAAGAACTATTTCACATTTTTATTTGTTTATCATACTTGCATGTTACATCTAACTGAAAACTTATTTGAGGTGTCAGTGCAGCATTTGGAATTATTATTTTTATTAATCAGAATTATTATTGCTATGTTCACTAAATAACAATTTTTGTGATTTTTTTTCTCTCAAGATAAAATGCATTTTGAAAATCTGAATTTTTGGACAGTTGAGTGGTCCTAATTGATATGTAACTGAGGTAAGTGCTTTTTCTCATCTTAAAATAGGTAGTTGAGAATATGTATTCAACAAACTTTCTGTTTACGTATGTAGAACGTATAAGGACATAATCTCAAAAAAAAATTGCAAACATAGAAGGACCAGAATTATTGACAGGTGTAATCAATGATCTGGAGGAACTCATGCAGGGGAATTCACTTTGAATGTTAAAGGCACCAATTTCAGAACTTTTGTATGAGCAATTTGTGTAAGTAATATTTGCCGTTTTAAAACCTTAAATAATCGTACTATAGGCACAGGAATTCTGAAGGAAAATACCAGGCAGATAAGCCAAGAGCGTTTTCTTTCTTATATCTTAGAAATCTGCACAATATGCTACAGAGGCTTTACTTCATTCTTGCCTTACCTAATTTCCTAAAGGTTGAAAATCTGGGGACTCTATAAAAATACAAAGTGAAAATGAATGCAAGTCTTCCGACGTGATAAATTTTGTGTTAATTTGTAACAAAAAATAACCTTTCTCTCTGACTGTTTTTTAAAAGAAAAACATTAATATTGTTCCTAAAAGACCAATGTAAATACTCCAAGGCCTAAAGAGAGAGTCTCAATTTGAAAATCCACATCTGACAAAATAAAATTATCCTGATCTTTACAAAAAGGAAGAAAGGTCTAGAGTTGAGCTAAACTTTGCAGACATGACTTGCAAAAGTCTCAAGGAAAGCAAGATTTAAAATACATAAGAAGTATTAACTATCTGTGTGAGGCTGCAGAAAGGAAGGACTGTTTCCTTTACCTACGTTAATTTTATCTCTCATTTTGCCCTACACTGTATTGCAGAACTTTTTAAATTATCACTAGACAGATTTAAATCCCAGGAAAATGATGGGTGAAGTCCTCTTGAAATCCATTTAAAGGTTCCCGAAGGAGTAGAAATTGACTGGATCATTGTAGCTCTGGCAGCATTAAATGCCAATAGAGCTCTGTGCAATATTAGGAGGACCATGGTGAGCACATGAGAGAAGCAATCATTCTGCTGTACTCTGTGTTTTCTAGATCACATCCAGAGTGTTGCATCCAATTAAGGGAGCCCAATACTGGGAAAATTTTGATCATCTGGAGCAGGTTGAGCAGAGGGCCACCAAGATAGCTGGGGCTGGATCACATTTGTGCTGTGAGGAGGGGCTGAGGGAGCTGAGCTTGTTCTGTCTGGAAAAGGATCACTGCAGGGAACCTAACAGGAACTTTGGCACCTATGAGGGGCTTACTGAGAAGATGTTTGCTGAAGCAAGACTTCTTTGCTAAGGTTAAGAGTTGAAATATGAAAAAAATGTCATAAATTTACATGAGAGAGGTTTTGACAATATAAGAAGAAAAATTATGAGGGTAATAACTAAAAATGGTTGTCTGAGAGGTTGCAGGTTTCCGAATCCAGCCATACTAAACCCTGAGGCATCTGGTGTGAATTCAGTGTGGACTCTGCTTTGAGCCTGACTTTAGGTTACAGACCTCCCAAATTCCTTTGCAATCTGAGCAACGAAGCAATTCAGTGATTTTAATGGCATCAGCCACTATGAGAGTCCATAAGCTCTTAGACTAAGTACTTAGAGGCCTCAAAGCTTCTAATGAATCATACAGTGTATAGCCCAGTGATGTTCAGGTTTTGGCTCCTTTCTCTGAGAGAGAAGTGTTCCTCCAGCAACAAATATGCAATTAATCCTGTGATGGGATTCAGTATTTTCCCAGCTAACTCATAATGCAAAGCACTTCTAAGTGTCATTTGTTGCAGAGCTAGAGCTGTAAAGATGCCTGGCCTGCTCTACTCTTAAGTCTCAATGTTGTATTTTTCCTAGACAGATGCCAAGTTGATAAAAGTCTGATTTTTCTACACAGCTGTTCCAATTGAATCCTCATTGCTACAACCACTTTAGGAAACAAAGAGAGGTATTATGGTTGGAAGATTTTTTTTTCCTACTTAATATCCAGATTGTTGGTGTGAAGGTCTCTAGTCTTTGTTTTGGCTTCCACTTGCAAACTGAGCATTGACATCTGCTAATTGCTAGCTTTTAGGGGAATTTAGTTTAAAATATATTGTATATACAAGGCCAAGTTCACTATGTGCCACAAAGGCAAGATTGTTTTCTTTCTCCTGTTTTGTATTTACAGCTAAAGCAAATTGGAAGGAAACTGGTGACTATCATGAACTGGAGAATAAGAGTAACAATAGAAATAATAAAATAAAACTTGGCTAATGGATCCAGTTACACAAGATGATTTAGCAGCTGCTGTCTCAGAGCATCTACACAAGCTTCTTTTGATCCCCAATTTTGGACTATGTATGGTCTAAAAAAGCATAAAAACAAACTTTATTAAAACTGTACTACATCCAGAACCCTGCAGCCAAAGGCACACAGGAAGTACACCAGAGGCAGTTTAAACATGAGTATTCTGGAGCTACTCATGGTGTACTTAAGAACTGTGCAACAGGGTGCAGGGGAGTTCCTGGGAGTTAAATAAAAGATAGGCTGAAAAGGATACCTTATCTGCTGAAACTTGATTTCAGGTCCCTGAGTTTCTCCTGTAGCAGCACAGCTGAAGAAATCATCAGACCTCAAAGCAAACAAGGTGATTTTTCCTAGAATCTTGTCCCACTGTGGGAGAAGGAGGGAAACAGGCAGACCCTCATGACTCCTAATCACTTTCTGCATTTTGTGAATGCAGATTTGGTTCCCCTTTCTCTCCTTAAATCAGAGGAGTAATCCATAGCTTACCCTGCTGAGGTGCTTTTGTAACTGGCTATAAGAGAAGCAGAAGTGATTTGTGAATGCCAAAACCATGATTATTGTCCCACCCACACAAATGTTAAGCTGAAGTCACTGGAGTCTCTGGCGTGGAACTTCAATGAGCAAGAGATGCATCAAACTGCAATAGTCACTATTGCCTGGAGTATCTGGGAGGCGACAGCTGCAGTGGAGAAGTTTGCTTACTGCAGTTTTTTGTTTCACTTATTTGAATGTAATTTTTCACTGGAGTGCTGTGCCAAATGTGATAAGGGCCTTGTGCAGCCCTGCAGTCCTTAAATGCTCTTTCAGTCTGATGCTGGTGCACTAAAACAGGGGAAAGTCTCACCTCAGCAGCCCTGCTCCATTTTGAAGAACAGACTGTGAAGGGTCACCCTCAGCCCTTGGCTTGTCCCCTTCATGGTACAGCCACTCCTGCCTTCACTATGACAATATGGAATGAAAACTTCCTCTTCTAAAAGTAGTCCCAGTTCCCCATGTTAATTTCAACAAATTTTAGGATAGGGCTAGGCAGAGAAAACTGGTTTACTTCCCTCAGTTGTTAATTTACTCTGTCATTGTATCTTACTTAATTTATCTAGTTTAAGTTCAGTCTTGGCTAACAAGATGTTACAGAAAAGACAAGTGTTCTTCTGAGGCAGAAACTTTTTTTGTTACAGTGTAATCAAGATGATTTATATTATGGTATCTGTTCCTTCCACCTCAGGAAATTAAAAAAAAAATAAATCTTATGGAATCACCACTTTTAGTGTTTCAGTTTGTCAGCATTGCATACCTCAGTAATGTCATCTAACTCTGATTTGGAATCATGGGCCTTCACTTTCCAGTAATGCCCTCTAACAATTAAAATGAGCTTTCTATCTCTATTTCCCTACTTTAAGAAAACAAATAACTAAATAATGGGGGAAAAAAAAAGGTAATCTCTTGAGTATATCTTGCAGATAAAACTTATTCTGAGTTAAGTTCAACTCTAATGCATTTTTAGAAACAGTGACCCATTAGAAAAATTAAACCTGGTAATGTTATGATTTATGGAAAAATCTTCTAATATTTAATTAACAACATAGGGGTTTTTTCCAAATTTTAACCATTAAAAATGAGTACAATATTATCCCAATTATCAGTGTCTGTAAGATAATTATTAGTTGAATATTGGTGATGATGCCTTGGAAATTCTACAGCCTCTTAAAACATTCTGAAATACAGAACAGTTTTTTCTGCTAATCTTTATAAGATCATATCCTGACTCTTCATTAAAATTCCATACAACCCACTGCTGGCTTCATTATATTAAATTTCTTAGGATCTCTCCATAAAGTTTTGTCATATCTTGTTAGGACCCATATCTTATTAGGATCTGATTAAGAAGAGTCTTGTGTTCCCATTTGTTCATATGCACATGCTGGAGATGAACTGATGGTGTCACCAGGTGCTGTAATTGAGGGTAAATGTAAGATATTATTAATTGGTTTTACAGTGGAATTCTCTTTATTTTGAAATTCAATTTTGTCTGATATACACATTCTGTAGTCAGTTTTGCAGAAGAGTTTTCTCAGAAATATTAATGAATGGGATGTCTGGAAGGCTATGCATTACCTAAAGCACTCCCTATAAGACATCACAGCATGGACTACGTTGCATATTCATTTCTCTCCACTCCCCCCAGTGGAGAGAACTCAGCTTTGTGCTTATTATAATAAATTTTAATGGGAAATATGTGTGTCAGTATTGACAAGCAACAAGCAGAATTTTTGGCAGATTTAACACATGGGCTACTGTTCCTGATGCTAAAAATCCATTGTTTGTTTTTTTTTTCTTAAGAATCCTCTTTTATATATCATCAATTACTACATTTAGATCATTTTTGTACTAGGCAAACTGAACTAATCAGATCTAGTAGCCCATCTGCTCTGAAGACAAAACTAGCACTTTCTATCAAAAACATGCATAATGTAAAAAATGTCTGCATTGAATTTAACTGCTAGGTGAGAAAGTATGTTTCAGCAGAAAAGCAGGTGTGCACCATCTTGTAATTTATGTCAAGTTTACTTTTTTTGCATTAATAACGGAGGATTTTATGGTAACTTTTCCTAAAGAGTGATGATCTAAATGGATTTTTTCACCACCAGGCTAAGATTTGTTTCTTATTTATTTTCATTATGTGTACAGAGTGATATTCTGGATCTAGTGGCAACAGAGGGATTTTTTTCAGTACCTTCACCAGTTCTAGGGTTTCACTTGTAAGTTACAACTAAATTGCCTCTATTCTTCACCCAAACAGATGATGATTTTATGTATGTGTCACATGTTTTCAGTGCTTCATTTAGCTTAATTTATTTAGCAGTTTCACAGACAGGCAACCATTAATTTTCTAGATATAAAGTTTTCAAAGTGAGTTTGCAAGAAATCTTTGATTACAAGATAACTCTACAAGTGTTAGACTAAACTCATTTAATATGATATCATAATTGTTGTATTAAACAACTTGAATTCTATAGGCCTCTGAAAATGGCTGAGTTTTTCCAAAGTTCCTAATAGCCCATAAATAACTTCCAGTGCTGTTCAGAGAAGTTGTGGATTCCCCTTCTCTAGAAGTCTTTTAGACCAGTTTGGATGGAGTTCTGAACAGCTTGGTCTAGTGGAAAGGGTCCTCACCCATGGCAGAGGGGTTAAAGAATTAGATCATTTTTAAGGTCTATTCCAACCCAGGCTGTTCTATGATTCTATGTTGGAGCTTTGTTTTCCTCTTCACGAAAGATAAAAACATTACATTTTCAAACCTGTGTATAAAAACATCAGCAAGAAGATACCATAATATGGAACTCCTATAGGAGTAGCTGACTAGAACAGTTGCAGTTTGGCAGATTTTTGGAAGGGAAGCAGCCACCTTCTTACAGCCATACTGCATCTGCTGATGGTGAAGGAGGGCTGTAGCTGCTTCCATATCTCCCAGAAATTCTACAGCAAGTGAGAATAAGGTCCTAAAGCATGTGTCTTTGCTTGAGAAAATTACCCAGAAGCACATAGCCTGTGCACTTCTTACCCATATGATCCTGTACTGTTTTGCTAAAATACTGTAATGTAAATTTTCCCTAATTTTCTTGTGTTATGAAAACCTGACTTAGTGCTTATTGATCTTGGAAAAAGCTTGTGATTTTGTTTTAATGTGCATGAGGCATTGAGACCCAACTACACCATCCTGTTTTAACCCATCTTCAAGAGACTACAGCACTCAGAAGCTGTACAGACCTGTGAACTCATACCAGTTAGTTACTGGAGATTAGGGCCATTGGAGAAAGATGTACAAAAGACATTTAATGGCAATAGTAGTGAGGAATGTTCACGGACATTGGAACGTAGTAATACATACTGTTAAACTATTAAAACAGTCCCTTCAACAGTTTTCAGCGAGGCCAAATAGTGGTCTTTGAAAAATTTCAAGGCACAATGTTGGAATGAACATACACCAAGGACCATTCTCAGTCTGGAAGTAACTGTCTTGTTTCAGAGGGAAAAAAAGTTTAGCAGTTTGACCATGAGCTATTTGGTGCCAGCTGAGTTCAAGGCCAAAGAACCATTCCAGGCACATTTATTAGCATCACTGCAGCCAACATAATCCAAGTATTGTACATTTTGGCAATTTTTCCCCATTTTTTCCACAGTTTTAGTTGCCTGGAAGCAAGCAAAGGATTTAGTATAAACTGGTTTTAATCCAGAGAGACATAGAAGAACCCATACCTAAAATCAACAGACTCTCCTTGGGAATTTTGTCTCGAGATCATCATGATACTCCTTTGCATTTTCAGAGAAATACTAAGGTGCCTGTCACTGACAAAAAAGGTTACCTACCCAGACTCATGGCTTCCATCAAGCTCTAGCAGCTTCTAACAAGCCCTGTCAGATGCCCTTTGATCAAGGGTGTGTCGAGCATTTTTTCCAAGTAACTCCTGATCAGGGAGGATCAAGCACTCTTCCAGCAGGCCACAGGGAGAGTTCAGCAGAACTGCTGGCTCAGGACAGAGTTTCCAGGGAAAGTAGCTAGCAGAGGTGGCAATTTTTGCAGAGATGAGCTAGGAGCTTTGCTGAGGGCAACACAGATTGTCTGAGTGGTGACGTTGACATACCACAGGGCACAGTCCCAGTGCATCAACCATAGAGCTGTCCTTGGGTGGAGGACACTATGAAGGATCACCCCATGAAGGACACAGCCCCACAGACTTGGGGCTTCAGGAGTGCCTGGGGCCTCAGAGGATAAGGTGTACTCCTTCCCTGCAGTAGGTGTTCATAAATGAACAGGGTGAGGTGCCAAGGAAAGAAGCTGCAGGAGGAGACAGACTGACTGCACAGGAACAATGGTATTGAGGAAAAAGTTCACGGGAGTTTCTCCAAAACCCTGCAGACACAAGAGCCTGAAAATCCAGCTGGCAGAGGCAAAGGCAGAATCTGTACATATCTGAATAGGGAACAAAGATTTCCATGACCAAGGCTGGAAGTTTGTGACTTCTGTCTCCTTCATCTCCTGTTCCCCCTAAAAATCTGCAGCTACAGAACAGAGCATTGCCCTTGTAGCAGATGAAGGGATGGGAGCTTGGTCAAACAAAACATCCAACAAGGCTGAGCTGAGCAGCAGTAAGGAGTAGTAGTAGCTGCAATCTGCTAAACTCATTTCCACACTTTGAATCATTTGAATTATAGCAGTCAGGTATGGGACTTTGGGAAGAAGCTGCTGGGGCTGACTCGCCCTTCCAATCCCATCCACTGCTGCTCTTCCATGTATGCACTGATACTTCCTGAGGATACCTGAAGATTAGCAAGTGTGACTACAAGTCTGAGTGCAAGAGCCAAGAGTGTGGAAGCCTGGATGATTTTCTCCTTGGTCCTTAAATGAAGGAAATCGTAGAATAGTTTAGGTTATGAAAGATCTTTCAGACCATTGAGTCCAACCCTTAACCCAGCACTGCCAAATACACCCCTAAACCACATCCCTAAGAGCCACATCCACACATCTTTTAAACATCTCTGTTGCAGGTGCCTTTCAGATGGCGGTCCCGCCCTGCCCAGGCCGGCCCAGGCACCGCGGCAGCTGCAGGCACGGCCGGCGAGCAGCACAGGCCGGGCCGATCCCATGGGCCTTGGTGCCGATGGAACATCAAGGGCAGAGGTGGCAAGGGGCACACAGGGAATACAGGGAGGAGCTGGCCAAGTAGGTCCAAGGGGGTTTATTGAGAGGTCAGGCAGAGCCTCCCCCCCTGCCAAGGACTGCTGTGACCCAGCCACTTTTGGATTTTTGGGACCCCCCCCATAAAAGGTACAGAGGGCAGTGAGGAGGATACAACCAGTTGGGTTCAACACAGAAGGGGCTGGGATGGCGACTGACACAAATAAGGACCACACAGAGGAGAGAGGAGGGAATTCTCCCCGAACCCAGCCCCGAATTCCCTCACAGAACTTTCTAGCTCTGAGGTGGGGCTCTGAGGTGACAGGCAGGCTCCAGCAAGGAGAGGGGAAAGGATTGACACCTAACAGGCAAAACAGGGGGTACAAGGAACAAACCATCTTACAAAGAACTTAGAAAAACTTATAAAGAACTCATTAACACACCACTACACATCTCTAAGGATGGTAATTCAACCCCTCCTCTGGAGAGCCTGTTCCAGTGCCTGGTAATCCTTTCAGTGAAGAAATGTTCTCTAATATCCAATCTAAACCTCCACTGATGCAACTTGAAGCCATTTTTCTCTTGTCCTATTGCTTGTTACCTGCTAGAAAAGATCAACCTCATCTCACCCCAACTTTTGCATGGGCAGTTTGGAGCACACTAAGGTCTCCCCTCAGCCTCCTTTTCTCCAGACTAAACCAGACCAGTTCCCTCAGATGCTTTTGAAAGGCTTTAGGGAAGGGTTTTATGAGGACAGGATTGATCCTACAGTCAATGCCTGGTTGCATACCAGATGTGGAAAAAGTAGATTTTTGCCTTCAAATCTATTTGCTTCTACCATTTTGGAGGACTGTAGTGGGAAGAGATAGCACCCATCTGATAAAGTGGGGCATAAGCATCTTTGCCAACAATCTGGCCAGTCTGGTGGGAAATGCTTAAATCAGTGAGAGAGGAGAATGTCAGCCAGCAGCTCACTGAGGAATTGGTGGACCAGGCTGGCAAGCAAAGGGTGCAGGGTGATTGCACAGGGAGAGACCTCAGAAAGAGCATTGCTGCAGTGACAACACAGCTGTGCACCATCAAACCACAAGGTTTATTGGTGACAACCTCCTAACAGGTGATTGAGGAGCTGATAGGGAAAAAAAACCCCCTCTGTTGGAGATGGTACTTACAAACAAGGAAGAACTAGTTGGGAGGTGGGATAAAGTTTGGCAGCAGTGACTCTGAAGGTGATCACAAGAGGAAGAGTAAGGCAAATAGCAGAATCACAGCTCTAAGGTTCAGACTGTAGTTATGGCCTGTTCAGTCATCTTCTTAGAAGAACCCTGTAGGATATGGTCCTGGAGATAAGGGAATTTCAGCAGAGCTGGGGTTTTTTCAAGAATCAGCTCCTCCAAACACAAGAGTATTCTATCCCCATGTGCAGCAAAGCAAGAAATATTGTCAGGAACCTTGCATGGAGAAACAAGAAACTCCCAAAAACATAAAAAGGAAGAAAGAGAAAAATAAGAAGTTGGATCAGAGTCAGGTAGCTCATAAAAGATGGAGGAACATTTATCAAGCCTGAGGAAAAGAAAAGCCTATGAAAGAAAAGAAAATGTGGATCCACTGCTGAGTCGGCACAGGACTGGGAGAAAAATGAAAATGCAAAAGGCCAACAACCCTGTGCCTTTTTCTCCTCACTTTTACTGATAAGACTAGTAGTTCCTGCAATTACCAGAAGAGTCTTGAGGAAATTATTTTCCTGCCACTGTGCAAAGTAAAAAAATATGTAAGAGCAATTATTTCTTTATTCATTGAATTTTTCCTATTTAAAGAGTGAGCAGACCTAAAGGGCAAAGAAAACATTGATGTTTGTTAATGTTAGAATGGTTCATTGGTAGTTAGGATAGTCTGATAATGTCAGGATACATTCATTGACATATCCATTTTTCTCCTCCTGAAAAGGTTATTCTAATGATGGATGAACACCTAAAGAAGCTCAGGATTGTATGCAATATTGATAAATGTATGGTAGCTTGGATAGTTTATTCATCTTAGGTCAATTTTCTTGTATTACACCATGCATCCAGTAGTTGTCTACTTAATTTTCGAGGTAGTTTTGGTGGTTGTTTTTTTGTTGTTTTTTTTTTTTTTTAATGTGTGTCTATATGTGTCCACCATCTCAGGAGGGAGATGTAACTTTAAATATTTCTTTTTTTTTTCATTTACTTCATTCTGGACCAGCTTTGGAATCTGTCCACCATGTTACAGTAAATGAAAAAGAAGATTGCAATGTTTTTCTTATTCGGTAAGGTGTCATGGGAAATAGATTATTACAGTATCATGAGTTTTTCAGTATGGGTCAGTCACTGAGACTTTAAGCTGTTTTAGGTGCTCTTTTTTAATGTAGAGAGGCAATTTATGCCTCCATGAAAAATTACATAGTTTTCCTTAGATGTCCTTACATATGTTCATTATTACCTTACTGATCACCAACAATTTCATAAAGACCTATTGGTAGCAGTTAAGCTGATTATCTAACCAATGGAATTGGTTTTATTTTTTAATTTTTCAAATAAATTTTAAAAAATGAAAAAATGAAACTTTAATAGATATAAAATCATATACAGCATGGAAAAAAAAGGACTTGCTTCTTTCTGATATTAAAGAAAGGCACTGAAGACTAATCTTTAAGCACTCATGTCCTCATTAATAAGTTATGAAACCCCTGTCTATAGAGAAATCCATTTTTATTAAACATAATATTCAAACTTAAGTTACTGGAAATGAGTTCCATTCATTAAATACACAGAAGAAATAATTTTTTTTGTTTTCCTAGTATTAACCTACCATAGGTTATTCCCTTTCTTCCTTCTATTCGATTACATCAGTCTTGCTTTATTATTCAATTTCTGTAATACTCATGGTAATTGGAGTATTTCCTCTCATTGTGCTTATTATTACATCTCTTATTGCTTTTGCGCATGCATCTGTTTTAATAAGGAATGAGTAAAATTGTAAAACTGACAATCTTTACAATATTTTGATTGGCCACTTTAGTATTTATATTTGACAACAAAGAACGGATGGAAGTTTTAACGAAAACCATTATGAATAGGTTAGAGGTCAGAAAACACAGAGAGGCAAACCATGAGTTTGTTACAATTAATTAATTGTTCTTCCTTTTGTGCTTTTCTTCATTCCTAGCAATGTGTCATATAGCATGAAAGCAACAAAATATATTATTCTATCTGTGATTCATCAGTTCAGTTCCTACTCTTAGGGGGTTGGGAATGTCTATACTGATATACTGCAGTTTGTTACCTGATAATAATGTGAAATCAAAGAAAAAAAATAACTAAAGGATCAATAAATTCCCTGGATAGGGCATTCTTGCACATTTAAACCAAACAAGTAATATTTAGAAAGAAAAACATTCCTTATATCCTGGCTTACAAATAAATCACTGTTAAAACTAAAGTATTTTGTAATTTTTATCTTGAAATCTTGTGTATTTCATCGATCTTGTTTGCAGTCCTGCAACAGTAACATGATCAACTCTTTCTTTTAAAAGGAAAAATAATGATCAGAAAGCTAATGCTAATCTCCTTTTCAATCTGTCATAAATAGACCACTCCTATTTTGCAAATTTCATTTCTACAGGAATACAAATGAGAAAGTCTTCCAGAACACTCAAATACAGAAAACTTTATGAATAGACTTTCTGTGCACACGAGTTATAAGTTATCTAACAAATAAATGATAATCTATCAGGTCTGATCAAGACAATTCATTCTGATATGAAGTAAAGTTGTAACTCTAGTTCTTTGATTAGTATGAGTCTCCTAATGTATAACAAAATCCAGGTTCTCTGACTTCCAGTTTGCAAGTGATATTTCTAATGTTTGTTCATATAGCTAAAATTTCCTTTAAGCATATTTTGCTATTGGACTTTTTATTCAGGGAGAAACATATTTTCAAGAGATGAAAATTTTGATGGTAGTTGAACTACACAGGTACAGCACAAGCAGGAAGGAAACACTGCATGGTCAGAACATCACACTGAATGGTGAGAGGAGCAGGCTGTCTGATCCTCATGGTGACACACACATTTCATAGGATGCATGAATTTGTTTTAGCATGGAAATCTAACTGCAGACTCTTTGTGCAATTTAGAATAGAAGAAGCCCCAGGAGATCATCTCTTCCAAAACCTCACCTGATGGGCCAGCTTAGATCATATTGCTCAGAACTTGACCAGGAAAGCCTTGAATATTTCTGTCAGTGGAGACTACACACCTGTGGGGCCCTGCCCTACTTTCTGACCATATTCATGGCATTTCTTTTCTATGTATAATTTAAGTTGTTGCAAGGTGTGTTTATTAACTGTCATCCTGACTGCCCACCTCTAGGCAAGGTCTGGCTCTGATTTCTGTATGCTTTCCCCCCATTAGACAGCAGTAGACAGCAGTAAAATCCTTCCAAGTTGCCTTTTCTCCAGTCTGAACAATCCCTGTTCCCTCAGTCTCCCCTGTCTATGCCATATTCTCCATATTCTCATGACCCCCTTGCTGGCTCTCCAACTGACTCAGATTTAGTGTGACAGTGTCTCTTTTTGTATCAAGGAGCCCAAACCTGGACAAACTCAAACCTGGACACACTGCTCCAAATGTGATCTCAAAAGTGCCATCAGAGAAGACACTCCCCTGTGCTACACTCTTGCTTCTGCAGCCCAGGAGATCATTGGCCATCTCTGCTGCGAGGACACACTAATGGAACACATTCAATTTTGCTCAAGAGTCACCTGTCCTGCCAGATGACTCCTGCCTGCACTGGTGAGTGGGGTTATTCATTCCATCCATTTGCATTCTACCTTGTCAAACTTTACGGTTTTCCTATCAGCTAATTTCTCCAAACTTCTGATGAGATTTCTCTAACAGGAGCCCTGCCTTATGATTTATGAACCATTCCCTCAGTTTGGTATCATCTATGAAATTTTTCAAATACATACAGATGATCATCTGGTGGTGTTTTAAGAGGTAAACAGACCTAACACTTTTGGCACTTTTATTACCAACATGAATGATACCTTTGTGTATGGTGAGCCTTTTGGTCCATAAAATTTCCACCCATTTATACACTCCAGCTTTCAGCCATTTAGTTTATAAAAGATTAAGACGGACCACATCAAAGGCATTGCGAAAGTTGAATATCTACCACATTTACTGCTCTACTCTCCCTGACAAAACCAGACCTCTAATCCTTGGAAGCTAACTGGTCAGGGATGCATGCTGCCTTTCTCTTCTTGCCTGCAGGTCCTCAGTTATGGCTTTCAGATGGATTGGTTCCATAATTTGTCTCAGAAATGAGTTTAGGCTTTGAGAAACTCCTTCTTCTTCTTGAGAGGCTACATATACCCTTTTCACCAGGATCATGGACCTACAAGGCCAGCAGAAGTCCTTGCCAGTAAAATCAAAAGTGAGGAAACAGAAGCTGAGTACTACAACCTTTTCCAAGTACTTCACCTTTAGATTAATCAGGCTGTTTTGGTGCACTCATTGGTTTTCTGGAGAGTGGAATGCCATGAGGAAGAAATACTTAGATTCAGAGCAAGTTACTGCTGTTAGACGTCCAACAGCTGTGATAGGTACTAATAAATAGAGAAGGCTAAATTTCTCTGGATTTTGGTTAAGAATAAATCAAATTTTTTTCACACTGGAAACATGAAAACTAAATTTTCAAGTAAGTTTACTTTAAAAAAGAATCAATTAAACTTTGCAATTTAAACTTTTCTGAGAAAGTTTTTGTTTACATCTAAAGAAATCCTATTAAAAAGAGCAGATTCCGGCTATCCAAAATAGCCATCCACACTTTGTCGTAGTTTTGAACAAGTCTTGATTCTGAGTTTATGTAAGTGGTGTGATCTTTGCAGATACCTATTGATTTTCGGTTATCCTTATTTTATATTGTTAATATTAAACACCAAATACCTTATTTTCTGATGCATTTCACAAGGGTTTTTTTGAGGAAATTATTTTATGTACCTGTGTGGGAAATGCAGACACAGAAAAAGGGAATTGTCCGTTCCTAGATGTTCAAAGAAAGCTAAAATATATATGTGTAATGTAAATACACGTTATGTATTCAAGCAATGTAGATCAAAATACAAAAAAATGTAAAAAGTTAAAGGGAGGTCCTTTAATGACCTTAGAGTGTAGATCTCCAGGTCTTCAGAAAGTAGGTATTTGCAACTGTTCTCTCTTTGATGAATGGTGTGTGGATACATTTGGGGTTTTTTATTTTTTGCCTGCTCGTGCTTTAAAAAAAAATTATAATCTGAAGAAAGTGGACCCCCAGTGTATAATGGTTTAGCAGTAAGAATACTCACTCATAAACATAAAGAATTGGATTTTAAGTCCTTCTGTGACTGCTGAGGTTCAAATCCACAGACCAATGTCTGCTGAGACAGTGCCCCAACCACCTGATTATCATCCATTCTGGATGACAGTGAGGAGCACATTTCATCTCTCATTCTGAAGCTATTTTCTTTCATTGTGAGGAAAACAATATATTGGGTTAGAAAAAGAGCATTTGAGGAAGCCTGGCTCTGTAACAGAATACTGAGCACTTTGCTCAGCAAAGGATTTGGATCCCAAAAGGGGGTTTGTGTCTTTCATTAAACAGATAATAAATAATACAAACTGAATATAATACCCAGAGCTGAGACCAAAATACCAAAAGTACCATTCCTTCCACAACGTGGACTCTAGCCACACTGTATGTAACTTACATATTTATATGTTACTTTGAAGGAAGACCATTACTGTTTATGCTTTTTCTGGAGACTATTCAAATAAACAGCTTGAAACTGCTGGAGTAACTGCTCTGAACCATGAAGTGCCCAAGCTAAAATGGACAAACAGCACAAAGTCCACTTTCATCTCAAGAGACTTGTAAGTAGAGGATTATTTCTGTGATGATTTCCTTAAATCTGACATTTAATTTACAAAGAACTTTGAGCAAGTTAAGGAAACCAATCTGGGGAAGTCTTATTCCTCAGTGTTTTCTTACCCATTTTTAAAATTTCACTCTGTATTTAGGATATTTTCCAGAGGGGAAAAAGAATTATTATCTAGGTCTTCTTCTGCTGACTTTTAAAGTAGGAGGGATAGGTGAGCTGTGAACCAGTGCAAATCCCATATATTGACCCATGAAATAAGGAAGCAAAAAATTGTGTCTCTGAGGAAAGCAAATAATTTAAAGGCCTGAATTCAAAGCTGATTGTGCTGAAAATATTTACCATGGATTACAGCAAATTATGTGTGAAGCAAACACTCCATAAATTACATATATATGTGTATAAATATATATATATGCATATACATACATACATATATATAAAATCTCCATAAACTGACCAGCAGGGAAGGAAGCCTATATGCTGACATATACAGATTCTGAGATATGGCAAGAGCTAACTAGTGACCACACAGGCATAAACCCTACTCAAATTTAAGATATGAAGCTGAGCTAGGATGGTACTCATTTTGATTTCAGCTGGAAATTTCATGATAAGTATCAATTAAAATAACTTTCAAGGAGCACTGATAAAAGAGTCCTTTTTTCATTAAAAAGTCTCCAATGTTAATTTGTATTCACATAAGTGTAGCAGATAGAAATTCTTAATTAGGTACAAAGTTTCTGTACAGATTAGGGCTAATTTTTGTCTAATTTTCTTCCCCCACTCTTAGATGGACCACCCCTGCCTGGTAGTTAAATTGATGCTAGGTGAATAAAGTAGAAAGTTCACTCACTTCATATCTTTTTATCAATTCCTTTCTCCTTCTTCCCCTAAACTCTTCATCTAATTTAGACTAAATGCCTTGATTATAAAATCCTGATTATAAAGTAAAAAGCTTTAAATCATTCAGATTTTCAGAAGTTCCTCAACATTACCACATCCCCTGAAGCCTGCATTTGATATGCTTCATACTTGTTCTCTGTGGTGAGAACAGACTTTCTGTTTTCTTTTTGAACAGCACCAATGAAAATGGGGATCAGGACCACCACAGGGAAATCTAAATAAGTGGTGAAAAGATCTAAACTACTTTATTATGAAGACAATTTGGAGAGCTGGGGTTGCAGAAGAGAAGGCTCTGGGGATTCCTTTCCTTGCCAGTGCCCAAACAGAGCCTATAAAAAGCTGAAGAGGGGCTTTTGATAAGCACATGTGAGGATAGGACAAAGAGTAATTGTTTTAAAAGAAGGCAGGTTTAGATTAGATATTAGAAGAAACTCTTTGCTGTGAAAGTGGTGAGGCACTGGAACAGGCTGCCCAGAGAAATTGTGCATGCTTCATCCCTAGAAGTGTTCAAGAGATTCGGGCTGGGTGGGACTCTGAGAAAAGTGGTCTAGTGGAATATATCCTTGCCCACAGTAGAGAGTTTGGAACTAGAAGATCTTTCAAGTCCCTTCCAAACCATTCTATGATTCTATGATTCCTAAACTTAGCAAACAAAGACCACCCTCCAAAGACTTTCAGTTTGGAGATCTTTTTCTGGAACATCGCAAGCATTAAAAAAGCCATAACCCCATCTTTAATGGTATTTCTAGCATTTCCCACGTTGTGACAGGACAGAAACCAAAAGCAGGAAAGAACAAGAAAGTTAATCTATTCAGATGTGTATAGTTTGCAAGATTTATGCTAGTCTGAGCTAAGTCATTCACTTTTGTTGGTTTCTGCTCAGTTGCAACCGTAGCAGCCAAGAAAAGCAGAACTTTGTGTCTCACTGTTCTGTTGTATTGTAGAGCAAGTACTACAAAACTGGAGAACAAACTGAGACAGACCACAGCCTTAGTTTCTTTCAGCACCAGATAATAAGACCAAACATCACTGACTAGAAGGAATTGTGAGTGGAATTACTCCCTCAGAAGACATAACATCTAATGACATAATTCACTGAACAAGAAGCTAGAGAGGGATTTAGGAATCTTGAGCTTCTCTGTCAGAAAGTCACAATGTGTGCACAGACAAAGTCACCTCTGTTGGTTGTCTATAACTGTTCTACCTCTAGTGTTCTTTTAGTTCCATCTCTACCTTTCATTTATTTATTAAGTTTTATGTCCTGTTCCATGTCTGACACAATAATATACTGCTCTTAGCTAAAGTCTGATAGGGCTTCTGTACCAAATCATGTAGGGGTACTTCAATACCTTGCAATTTACCTGACTAATCTCCATAGAGTCTTTTGTTTACAAGTTTTGACCAATAACAATTATTGCATGTAGTCTATGCTATCTGTATTACCTTTATGGAATAGTTACCTGGTAAATTGTGTCTGTTGATATCCTGTTTAAAATTACTTACTGCAACAATGCAAATAGCGCCAATAGCAGAAGAGAATGTTGGCAGAAGGAAAGAACTAATTATGATAAAATAGCTTGGGGCAGCATTATTTTACTGCAGTAGATATGTTTTATAGAAAAGTACTCTTTTTATTCATTTTAAGGATTTTGCTGGAGAAAGCCTCTAGGTTATTCTTAAAGACAGTGGAGACCTGGACTTTTGCAAGCTTCCAATTCTAAGATTTCCCAGTGTGGAGTTTCCAAAAGCGCGTCATCCTTTGATATAGTTCCTAGTAGTGAATGTCTTCTGGGCATTGTACTTTTGTTCTTCTCTATTCATTTTAACAAAATGGGTGAAGTCTTCCTTAGTTTCTTGATTTTTTTTTTCTTTTTACATTCAGATTTTTCCATTCACATTAGCAAGGAATGGATTTTGTCTGCAATGAACAATAAATCTTTATTCCAAAAATCCTTTCACCCTGAGCTGTAGCAAGTTTCGTTGGAGTTACTAAATTTGGAGCTGATTCATTTTCCCTTTTCACTACCTAATATCCCCAGTAAAAACCTAACAATAGTTTAAGAATTTGGTAAGACCAAGAGTGTTGATGATCTCTCCTTACAGTGAGCTTAGACTGCTCACTGTGTGGCAAACGCTTGACAGAACAAGGGAAAGGTCTTTGTTATCTCATTGCTTTCTGTTTTAATTACTGTTGTTTCCACTGTTGTACTAGATTTTAACAGATTTATTTTCTGAAGCTCACAGGGCAGGAAATTGATATTACTTATACTTTATAGAACTTGTGGAACTTGTAAACACTGATAAGCAATAAGATATTGGACACAATTGGATATAATTGGATATAATTGTGTTCTAGAAGTAGCTTTCTAAACCAGATCACATTGCAAATATCTGTTATGATAGGCTTGAGTATAATTTGATCATGTCTTTGATCAGTAGAATAGATATTGCAACAACTCTTATGAACTTGTAGCTCTTTTTCTTATCTTTTTGTCTTGCTTAATGTCCAGCATTGCATTTTTTATGTCATTTCTTGGTCCATTTAATGCATTATTATATTTTATAGAATATTCTGATTTTTCATCCTAAATGGCTTGATTCTTTTCTACAGACTTCCCACTGTCTCTCATCACAAATTTCCACTTCTAAGAAACTCACTCTAGTATATACAGTTTGACCTAAAACTTATGTCAATGTGCTTTACATTCAGTCTAGGCTCTATGTTACAGGTGGGAAGGCTTTAGCCATATCTCTTTTTTATCTTGTTGGTGTTTGTTTGATTGTTTGTTTGTGGTTTTTGTTTTGGTTTGTTGTTGTTGTTTGTTGTTGTTGTTGTGGGGTTTTGTTTGTTTGTTGGTTTGGTTTGGTTTTGGTTTTTTTGATCCTTACCTCAACAAGCTCAGAAATGTCTCTATCATATCCTGACTGGAGAAGGTTTAAAATAGAAAGGCATACTTAATCAGCTTAATGTGCCATACCATTTTAATACAAGCACAGAGAGCCGTGGGGGTTGAGAACGTTGCAGTGACACCTGACAGAGCCAGGACTGCTCCCGAGTGCCATCTTGTGTCCCTGGGAGCTGAACTCCCACACCGATCTATCCCCCAGCAGCACTGAGTGCTGGTGTTCTCTCACGTTTGTTCCTGTGTCCTGTGAAGATAGTATGAACCCAGAAACAGGTGGTCTGGAAAGCAATGTCACAGAAAGAGTGAGGCAGGAGGGCAGCTCTGGAGATTGGCTGGTTCAGCCCCACCTTCTCGGAGCAGGGTCACCTAGACCAGGCTGCTCAGGGCCATGTCTAGGCAGGGCTCGAGTTTCTTCAAGGAAGAAGACTCCATGCCCAGCATCTCTGGGCAACCTGTTACAGTGTTTGATACTATTAGAGTAAAACAAAATTTTCTTATGTTTAAACAGAATTCCCTTGAGTTCAATTACAATTAATTGCCTCTTGTATTTATCTCCACCAAATCATGGTCCCTCTCACCAAGGCTGGTCCCAACTTTCAAATTTCAGCTAGAACTTCCTTCTTTGTAGTCCCCATGTCCAGACAGAGCTTTTTCCCTTCATCAGATCTATGACCTACCAAAAGTTAAAAACTTTGACCTCTATCTTCCAGAAAAATTTGGGGCTGCTTATGCCCTGATATGTTATAGCTCTAGCTGGTCTTTTTCCTGATCAGGTGGTCTGATACTCACCGGAGTGCCACTCCCTTATCCTGATTCATGTTGTCTTATCTGGCTCATCATCCTTCCCCAGGCAGAACCCCATGAATTCACCCCGTTCCCTCACATGAAGGGCAATTATCCCTTCTTCACTGTCCCAGTGTGTCCTTCCTAAAGAATCATTATCCACACATGGAAGTACTCCCATCAGTTAAGCTACCAACTACATCTGTGATTCCAACGAGGTCACAGCCCTGCAGCTGCAGACCAGCCTCTGGTTACCCCTGTTTGCTCCCCATGAGGTACTTCACAGGAGCACAGAGTCGTGAGGATTTCACAGAAATTGAAGGTGCCAAGCAGAACAAGACCCAGTGCTGACCTCTCCATGTACACTGGCAATGACTGGACTCCAAACAATGTCACTGGTCACCACCCTCTGGGACCTGCCATTCAGCCAGTTTTTGACATAACTCACTGTCTGCCCACCCAGCACATAATTCATCACCTTCTCTCTCTATGAGGATATTATGGGAGGCACTGCCAAAAGCCTAGCTGAAGTCAAGGTAGAAATATCCACAGTTCTCTCATCATTCACCAAGCCAGTCATTCCACTATAGAAGGTTTTAGGTTGGTCAAGCATTACTTCCTCTTTTTCAGTCTATGCTGACTGCGCCCAATTGCCTTCTTGTCCTTCATGTGCCTGGAAAACATCTGCAGGATTAACTCAGAAACCAGGAAGAAAGGTTATGAACATACTTAGAACTTGATTTTAATGGGACTATTCTTCTGTTTCCAATCAGATTTCAGAAGAATAAAATCTAGAAAGCAGAAGGACAGAGTAGTCTAAAACTCCATCTCATTGTGTGTTGTGTGACTTTAGCAGTTCATTTAGCTTACTCAGGACAGGCTAAGAATAGTTACACAGCTGAGTCCAGCATGTCAGTCCCTGACTGCCAAAAGTACAGATTAAGACATACAAACCTAATCCAAAGTAAACCATAGAGATGTATTTCCAGCATGAAATGTGCACAAATACAAACTCAAGACTGTTTCAAGACCTCCACACTCTTACCATTTGATCATTGCCAATGGAATCATTCAGAGAAAGAAAAATGTATCAAGGGTATCCAAGGACCTGTGCTGGGTGTTGGTGAAAATTAGATTATACTCCGTGGTTGCCTTTTGTAAAGCAGTATTTAAGATAAGCCCTCACACAGGTACCTAACACCTTACTTGCCTTGGGATGCTTTTTATTTTTTTGGCTGAGATCACAGCTCCAGATGAGCCATTCCATTTTCAATGTGGAAGTGTTTGAATTGTTTTTTAAGATGTGTCCATTGAGCAGCCTTTTGTGCCATCATGGATATCTGCAGATTGTTATAATACAGACTTCCTTAGCTCATACCTGAGTTTTCCAGACTGGTAAAAGAAAACTCTTTCTACTCAAAGTTAATTCTGTACTGAGTCTGAACACTGAAACTGAACAATATCAAAATACTAACTTTTCAGATGCTCATCACCCTGATATGGGCAGTAAGAGCAAGTTCATATCTTGGGACAGGAACCTCTTCATCTAACCCTCCCTAAAGCAATTTTTACTAGTCAGACTCCATATAGACAGACTACTGCTAGACAGACTGACAATATTTACACTCACACAAATTATCATAAAGTAAGGGAATGCCGGTTTTCCTTTTCCTACAGGGGAACTGAGGAACAGCGGAGTTAAACAATTTCTTCCAAGACACACAGGAAATTTGTGTACAGAACAGGAAATGAAATTCAGCAAGCTGAAGCCCATTATTTTACTTCCTTTTAAAAATGATCTTTCACCATTTTCACCAAAGCAGGCATAAATTAGAATTTCCTACTTTGTTCTAATCTGGGATGTTCTTATACAGATGCAGTACAAACCTGCTTCTATTTTAATGAATATGATGGCAAGTTACAAATCCTTGATAATGTCCATTATCCTAATTACGACTTTTTCTTGCAAAAGCTGAATTCAGTTTTCAATTCCATTTACCTCCTGTTATGCTTTTCTTTGTTTTATCTAAACTTTATATCTTAGCATTATTGTTCACAGATTTGCTATGAAAGAGAAAAGTAAACAGACATTATGCCAAAAAGCAGTATTTCAAAACTCACTCATTATCTCAATATTTGAAAGAAAATTAATTTTATGCTTTAAATATCCACAGACTCTGGATGGGACTATATTAGTTCTGTTATTCTTTTCTTTCCATTTTTCTTTCAAAACTTAATTTTATTATATAGTAAGGGGAAATATTTTTAGACTATTTGTCATTTAGCCCTTCATTATGGTTTGGGGTTTTTTTAGCTCCTAGTACCTTCTTTCTCTTTATGTGTTCTCTGCTAGAGTTCAACATTTCATTCCAGACTTCTGTTGTGTGGGTATCCTGAGCAGTCAGAGAACCTCTGGGTTTCGATTCCTCAAAGCATTTAATCATCTATCCAATGAATTAAAAGTGTTTAAGTCCCTTTAGGATTAAGTTAAACTGGAGCACATACACAAATGTTTTTGCCAGACCATGCTATCCCCTCATCATTTTAGTCAACTGTGTACATTGATTTATGTCAAAGACTTGAAACTTGGCTTGATTTTTGTGTTCACCAGAGATCCATTGAACAAATAACAGTTCAGGAGAAAATGAGATGAGGTTTAAAAGTTTTAAATGTTTCAGTAAGACTAGCACTGATGTTGAAATAACTAGACCTTTTCAATTAATTTATCTATTTATCAATCTAAAGAACAGATCAGAACACTGGCTTTATATTAAACCAAAAATACAAATTTCTGACCAAAACAAATATGTTTTTCTACAAGCAGCTATCAAAGTAGATTACAAAGAAAATTGAATTTCAGCTCGAACTACTGTGATCAACACAGTAGTAGTTGTTTCTATGAACTCTTCCTCATGAAATTTTTGAAATTTCAAATTTACATCTCAGATGTTGGATATTTCCACCAATCTCCTATCCTAAAAAAGAGAGGCTGGAAATCCTGACAGGCTTTCTTGTGGAAATTGCAGTGCCCTCTATTCTTATTCTCACTGGAAGTACTATAGATAACTTCTTGTGCAAGGTTTGTGGCTGCTTTAATTACTTGATTAGAGCCACATGTAGAAGCCAAGCTGCAAAAAGGGCCTCATGACACTGGGAGTTGTATAACACAGAGCTTTGGTTTCCTTCCCTTTGGAGAGGAATGCGAGATTCAGGGAGTGAAAACAAAACAAAACAATGACAATACCAAACAAAAAAACCCAAATAAAATCCAACCATCTCCAAAAGAGAGAATGATGACGTTCATTCACCTTTGAAAAGGTAGTTCTTCTTTCAAGCCCCTCCCTTCAAGACTGGGAATATGACTTTTACCAGTCATGGAATAGCCCTGACTACGGTACAACAGATCACATATCTTGGGTCACTGTCTTAGTGGCTGAATATAGATTCTTCATGAGAGAAGTTTTAGCCTCACTAAACTGAGGAGTGAATTAAAATTCCTCTTCACATGAATGCACCAACCTGTTGTTATATAAAGACAAGCACCAGAGGCATGGAAGTCTTTAAAATAAGAGCCTATTTTTCAAAGAGTAATTGTAGACATTTACTTTTATAAGAGAATTATGCAATCAAAATGCCTGCAGAAGAAACAAAGAAGGCTGGTATTCCACAGACAATCATGTTCAGCATTAACCTCTAGGGATAATCTCCTGTTCACTTCAGCTCAATCCTTCACCGTTTAACTGTCAAGACATCTTTAATACTTTTACTCCTACATCTAATTTTCTTTGGGCAATGTGTAGTTATATTTCCACGTCCAGATTTTAAAGCTTAATCTAAAGACCAAGAGCCTAAAATTTAGGCATTGCAGCACAGGGCTTAAAAGCTCTACATCCCCTTATTTAGTTGATTCCTAAGTGAATACCCTAGGATCAGCCAGAAAATCTGTGGCAAAGTCAAAAACTATATATCAGTCTCCAAGAACTTGGGCAAAAGGCCATTGTTTCTATCACTGTAGGTTAAAGATTCTAGTCCAGGCTGGAATAGGGAAATGGGGAAAAAATAACTCCAAACACTTTTGAAGAGTAGTCAGAGGAATCCTAAAAGCAAGCAAAGCTGCATATTGATCTTGAGTTTTTTACAAATTCCTTGATTTTTCAGTATATATGAGAGCTTCACAACTGGGAGCAATTATGGACAAAAATTATTACATGATGTATGAGTCACCATACAAATGATCTTTGGGAAAGGAGGTTCTTAAAAGGAGTTTTGGCATATGAAATGATATAGAAAGTACTGCATGGTTTGATTGTTAGGGGAATTATATACTGGTGTGTGACACCTTTGGAAAAAGTTCTGAGAAGCAGGTCAGGTGCCATGAGTCTATAGCAGACTGGTTACTTATTCATTGGGATCAGCTGTTCTGAGCTTCAGGAAGTTCAGGTCTCAGCAGCTGCTGTGTAATCAGGGCACAAAATGCGTTACCATGGCTGACTATAAAAGATTGGAATTGAGTGAGAGGGCCTGAGTTATTGTCCTCCTGTGATTGCAACATGTAGCACATAGAAAATTCTCTCATGCTTAAGCCTTTCCTTTATATTTCTAGTGTTCATGAAATTAATTTTAAGCCACCAAGGATTTCTCCTGCACTTCCCCATGTCCCCACAATCATTTCTGGTTCCAATTTAAGGTTTTTTTATTGAGTGGGGGGAAAGTTGGGTTTGTTTTGGGTTTGATTTTTTAATAAGTATGTTTTAGATGGATCTAGCGCTTATGAAAGTTGCCAACCTATTTGATCCTGGACTTGGGGTAGGGTAAACCTTAAACACTGAAAAGAACTAGGACCTCACAGAAGGAAGAGGCCTAGAAAACAACTGTAACTTGAAAAACATAGTAGTAGAGGGTAAAGCATTAGATTACCTGATCAAGAAATCCTGTCTGCCTCATGTAGGATCCTAAGGAGTCAATGGATGTCCAATATAGATCCAACTACCACTCTGAGATTACTTAATGAAGCTGAAAAATTTTTCTGCGGAAGATTTCTTTGGTGAAGGGCAAGAGGTGGAATGTGAAGGAGGGTGGGTGAGAATATGCCTCTATTTTTGGATTTGTCATCAGTGTTCCACATGGGCACAAACATAACACCACTTGTGCAAGGATCTCCATTCTCTTTGAACAAGTAGGGAAAGAATAGTACCATTTTGAATTTTGATAAGTCCAAGTGCTGAGTCCTGTGTTTTGGCCACAGTAAACCCCTGCAATGTTACAGGCTGGGGACGGTGTGGCTGGACAGTGCCCATCCCGAAAGGGGNCCCAGGCAGAAAGGGACCTGGGGGTTCTGGTGACAGCAGCTGAACAGGAGCCAGCAGTGTGCCCTGGTGGCCAAAAAGGCCAAAGGCACCTGGCCTGTGTCAGGAATAGTTTGGCCAGCAGGAACAGGGAGGTCATTCTTCCCCTGTACTTGGCACTGGTGAGACCACATCTCAAGTGCTGTGTCCAGTTGTGTCCCCTCAGTTCAGAAAGGCCACTGAGTGCTGTGTCCAGTTCTGGACCCCTCCGTTTAGAAAGGACATTGAGTGCTGTGTCCAGCTCTGCCCCCCTCATTTTAGGAAGGACATTGAGATGCTTGAGCTCATCCAGAGGAGGCAATGAAGCTGGTGAGGGGCTTGGAACACAAACCCTGTGAGGAATGACTGAGGGAGCTGGGGTTGTTTAGACTGGAGAAAAGGAGATTTAGATGTGACCTTATCACTCTCTACAGCTTCCTGAAGGGTGGTTGTAGTCAGGTGGGGGTTGGTCTCTTTCTCCAGGCAGCAACTGACAGAACAAGAGGACACAGTCTTAAGCTGTGCCAAGGGGAATAGAGGCTGGATTTTTACAGAAAGAGTAATAAAATATTGGAATAGTTTACCTGGGGAGGTAGTAGAGTCACCATCTCTGGATGTGTTTAAAAAAAGACTGGATGGGGCACTCAGTGCCATGCTTTAGTTGAGTTTAGGGTTGAGTTGGACTTGATGGTCCTGGTGGTCTCTTCCAGCCTAATGATTCTGTGATTCTGTGATTTTAGTGGTAATAGGAGAGACCAGTACAAGCCATTTTATTTGGCCAAGGTAATATACTGTCCTAGGTTACAAGATGTGTCCAGAGTATGTATTCTATCACCATCTTCATGAGCTGTTGGAACCAGGTGGGGCAGTGTTTCCCTTGGCCCCTCCCACCGGACTATCTTCTGTTAATGGGCCATCAAGGCCTTGCCCAGGACTCACAGCTCCCTCTGGGAGCTCTCTCTGTTTAATGGGAAATCAAGGACCCACTGCAGGTCTCACAGAATGGTATCAGCCCATTGTGAGATGCTCCGCCCAGGGGGAGGAGCCAAGCATTCCCACCTGGGTATAATCTGGGATTTGGGACAGCACAGGAGGCCTTAGGCACTGGATTCCCAGAGGACAAGAGCTACCAGACCTTTCTACAGGATCACTGCTTCAACAAGAGTACTTCATCTGGACTGCTACCACCACCCTAACTAACGGTGTCAGGTTGGATTCTGACTCTGTCAGAGTTTTTTGTGCTATTGCTTTTATTTTACCTTTTTTTTCTCTCCTAATAAATTGTATTTCTGACTTGGAGTCTCTCACTGGTTTTGCTTTCAAACCAGCATATATACCCAGTTATTAGCACCACAGGAACAGGAAGCGGGGGTGAAATCCTAACACCACAGAAATTATTTGGAGACTTGTCATTTTCCTCATGAAGGCCAGAATTGTACATTCAAATGTTCTTTTAATGATTTAACCATTAAAAATATTTAAATCCTTTTCTAAGCACAATAACAGACAGCTTTGTAGGAAAGCTAAAATTGTTTCCTTCATATATTAATAATTTTACATTGATATCCTGGCTTGCCTGTGCTTAAACATCCAGTTACTCATAGAACCCAAATTATCACTCTGACTACTTTTTGTGTTAAAACTTGACAGAAATTAGAAAGGTCTTTTTGTTACCAGCATCTATACATATATAATCTTGGAAGTCTGCGCCATGTCATGCCCCTACTAGTTTTCCTTCCCTCTGAATAAAAGAGACTAGCCTGGGTGAGATACAGGGTAGTTCATTATTTGTTTCTTAGGCTTGTCATAGACTTATCCATAAAAAGGGAGAAAAAAGCATAGCAACAGACACAAAGAAGATGTGCCAAGGAAATGTTTGTCATCCTAGTCCTGATTTCTCGTGGTGTTACAAAGGTAGTGGCCCTATTGTTTAGTTAATGCACCCTGAGAGAGCCCTTTATTTTTTTCACTGCTTGAAACTAAAACAGCAGCTCTAACATCAGAATTACATTCCCAGAGAATCCTGCAATCCTTGCAGGTCGTGACATTTTATTTATTTGATCATCTATCCTCTGTGAGTATAGTCACTCACTCACTCTTCCCACATAGGGATGGAGAAGATAATCAAATGAGTAAAAATGAGAACTCATGGCTCAAGATAAAGACTGTTTAACAGATAAAGAAGAAACCATGCAAGCAAGCAAAGCAGAACAAGGAATTCACTCACCACTTCAAATGGGCTGGGCAGGCAAGTGTTCATCTGTCCCAAGAAAAGCAAGGCTCCACTACACAATGGTGGCATAGGAAGACAAATGCCATCACTCAAACCTCCCTCTCACTCCTCCTTCATCCCTCAGCTTCATATGATGAGCATGACACCATAATGGTGTAGAATATCCCTTAGGTCAGTGGGATCAGTTGTCCTGACAATGTTCTCTCCCAGCTTCCCAAACACCCCCATCTCTACACTGGTGGGCTGGCTTGAGAACCAGAGAAGGCCTCCACTCTGTGTAAGCCCTGCTCAGCAATAAGAAAAACAACTTTGTGCTATTAACACTGTTTTGTGCACAAATCCAAAACCATAGCCCATATTAGCACTATGAAGAAAACTAACCCAGCCAAAACCAATATATTTTCCACCACTTCTTCCATATCATTTACATCATGTTCAGGTCCCACTATTCAATATAACCTACTTGACAACCACCCCCCTTCCCAAGCCTTGATATAATACAGAACATCACTTCTTATTCTATGGACTACACATAAAATACCTATAAAACACCCACTGATTTAATTTAGTCCATGACTTTGGGTTCCATCTGTTATAGTGGTCACACAGAATAGTAGAGGTAGTCTCTTGTGTGGAATTATTAGACACCAAAACCAGCTCAGGTTAAGTCCCTGCTGCACTTGCATTTGTAAGTCTTCTTTTTCATTGGTTCCTGATATAGTAATTCCCACAGAATTTCCATTAGAGCCTTGACCCCTGGTCCCTGTGGACCAGACCACAGTGTTTATGACTGCAATGAACTCCTCCTCTTGTACCTGCTTCTAGAGGAGCCTTCCCTAGGAGCCCCAGTCTCTCCAGGGCTATAACTGCTGCAGCATGAGTTTGTTCACAGTCACCTTGAGGACACATCTCTTTCCAGCATGGCCTTCTCCATGGCCCAAGAAGCCTTTAGAGCTCCAGCTGGATATGAACCTTACCAGTGGCTGCAGTCCCTTCAGGTGTGGACCTGCTCCAGCTTGGCCTTGTGGTGCCTGCAGTTGGGGTGTCCTGTTCTGCCATGGGTTTATCTATGGCCACATACTTTGGGGTGCTACAGCGTGACCTCATGTGGGAACCTGGACTGCTGGTGACTGATGATCCAAACATGAGACCAGGTGCTGTAAGAGACCAGGCTGTTGGTGCTAATGGCTCAGGAGTAGGGTGGGCACTTCGCTCGTGGTGCACAGAGTGGTGCAGAAGGGCGTGCACTGAGGCTACAAACTGTGTTTCCAGATAAGGGAAAAGGAAGAGATGCTTAAAATAAAATCCTATAAGGTGGGATAAGTTCCTATTATGCCAATGTCCTTCCTTACAAAATGACTCAGCTGTGAAAATCTCCTCCAAATGCTGAGACAGCTGCAGCATCTTGGACGGTGTTGACTCCTGAAGTCTCCTGTGATCCACACCATTACATCAACCAGTGTGAAACTCCCCACCCAGGGGAGGTACCTGGGCATTCCTACTTGAGTCTGAGCATAATATAAACCTAATGGGCTAGGTGCTTTGCACTCCTTCTCCCCACCCCTCACCATTTGATGGATACATTCTGCAACCAACACCCTGACAAGACTGCAGCCCCTGAGAAGATGAGAATCAACAGGATGTTGTTGGAACCTATAGAATGGTGATATTTTTCCTACTTATTCTCTTTGTCACTCTCTCTTTCCCTGAGTATTTCTCTATCTCTATCTCACATTTACTATTAAATAAAAATCTGTACTTTTGATTTTGGCATATGGTCTCATTTGCACCTTAATTTGGGCAAAGGCATCTCTCTAATAATTTTAATAATTGCATCTCAGTACCTCATGAGCAACCACTGATTCTTCAAGGTGGACCTGCTGCACCATGGGCTTACCCAGAGCAGCATGTACTTTGAGGTACAGCTGGTGTGGCACAGACATAACCACGGCCACAGGCACTTTGAGAAGCACCTGCACAAGAGATGCAGATGCACATGGGGTTATCCACTGCCACAGATGCTTCAGGGTGTCCCACTCCTGCATGGGCATATCCACAGGTCACAGTTCTCTTGATTCAAGCTCCCACTGCAGTTCCAGCCTGTCCAGTACAGGAGCACAGAAATTGCAGTGACGCTGTGGCCCCCATGCAGCCCAGGTGTGTCACAGGTGTTATCCCAGGCACAGCAGAGGGGGCCATTCACCAGCACAGCACTGCAGAAAGCAGTGAAAGCAAAAAGCAGCCAGTGGTCTCCAACACACAGTGAGGCAGGGAAGCCCCATGGCAAGCACAGGAGATAGTCAAGTAAAAAGCCCCACACGGGGTGCCAAAAAGGACTGTCATGGTTTTACCAGCCAGCAACTCAGCCCCACACAGCTGCCCACTCACTCCATGGTAGTAGGATGGGGAAAAGAATCAGAAGGGTAAAAGTGAGAAAACTTGTGGGTTAAGAGTGAAGTGTGTTTGTCTTTCCTTCTTCAAACATGAATTTGCAGAAATTCCAGGACTGGCAAATAACTAAACTGTGAATATGTCTCTGTGAACAAGAGTGCAAACAGAGAAGAGCTCCTAGCACAGTGTGATTTCTATGAGTAAATTCAATACTATTTATAAACTCAAATATGAAAATAAAAGCACCAAAGAAGAAAAAAAAAAAAAATCTCACCCACCCCCCTTATTTCAATTCTTTCCTATCTGCTGGAACAAACAGAGCTACAAAGTAAGAACATCTGTAGATAAACCCTAAAAGGCACATTTGTGTTCCACACCTAACCACAGCAGGGTGTCACTATAACAGCTTGTTTACTACTTATCACATCCAAGTCCATACTGTGCATTTCTGCCTTAATTGGACATTTCCATTTTGTTGATTTTCATCAAAACCTTAACTATATTTAAATATTCTTTTGCTGATACCAAAACCTTTTCTATTTTAAAGAATTTCAAGCAAAAAATAAATTCTGTTGCAGATGTTGAAATGTTTTAGTGACCTGGGAGATTCTCTAAAATGGACAAAAATGCATTGTTATTTTACCTACATTCATATTTTAATTTCTTGCCAGCATTCAGCCTATACTGTTCCAAATCAAATAAACCACCAAGGCCCACATAGTGAGAGAGGTTTCATTATAGATCATGGACAGCTCAGGGTGGAAATGCCAAAGTAAAAGAACAGATAGCATAGGAAGACCACAAATAACGTCTGTCCCATAACCCTTCATGTTTAGTGCACTTTTCTCAGAGAGGCTGTTTTATTTGGGCACTTTCAGGAGTAAGGATATGAAAAATAAGTGGCTTTACTAACTTGTCTGGATGTAGAGAGTGATTTTGATAGAAAAGTGGGCAAAGGGAAGTGTGAAGGGATTCAGCCATTTGCCAGAGTCTGGTGCACAGCTTCAGTAAGCTGAGCCATAAATTTGGGTGAGTACAAGAGTATGTTATGGGCAGACCTAGTTAAGAGATAGCATCGATCCTACTGAGTCAGAGCCAAGGATAAAAGATTCTGGAGGATCTGTCGTGGATAAAATACAGGCTTCCTAGTCTTGCAGATAGGTTTTTGTCATATGATAATTTCCTTTTCCACAGGCCTGAGCAACAGGAAGGTGGACTTTTTTCTGTTTTGCTAATAACGTTGGAAATGTCTGGAGCTTTTGGATCCTGACACTCGCAGTATCTTTGGCCTAATAAAAGCAGCAGTCCTTGTTAAAATAAAGATCTTGAGAGGAGACACATAACACAGATAGACAATTACAGAACAGTACACAAGATTCTCCCTTTAACATGAGAATAATATGAATGCAGATTTTGGTGATGTTTCCTAAAATAAACTAGTCTTCAGTACACCCACAACAACCTTATTTCCACTTAGTTCTAGGTTCCTTCCAGCAGACATTCCTGAATGATGGCAAACTGGATGAATTATTTAAGAAACAAAGGGAAAAAATGACAAGGGTGAATAAGAAAAACAATGTGTGCCCTGCAGTGTTCAGGATGTCAGTGACAGTGAGAGAGATGCGGTGTGACACTGTCTTTTTTTCAGACCACAGTAGCTAGCAGTAGACACATTTCTCCCACACAGACCCAGATCAGGATGCAAGGAATGATCTCTGCAGGGAATATTTCATGAAAGAAGAACTTAGCCATCACCATATCTTTCAAAGGCCAAGTTCAAGCAGTTTCCTCCTTCCCCACAGTTTGGATTTAAGCTGACTTTAAAATGCAAACATCCTATGCACCATTTCTTTGTAAAAACAGAAGAACAGATTGCAGATTTGATTTTAAAGAATCAGGCATCTAAATAGCTCATGCTACAGGGCCAAAATGTGGCCAAGGGAAAGGGCTTATTTTTCTTTCTCTGCACAAATTTCATAGAAAAAGCTGGTAAGCTTCACTCTTGTTTGTTCTAACTTCTGTGTTCAAGACTACGGAACTCTCACAGATTTTTAGAGTTCAAAGATGAAGTCAAAACATAATTAATCCTGATAAAGTCTCATAGATTATCTTTGGGGTAAAGCATTAATTAATTCAAGATCTTAATCCTTTTTATAAGAATAAGAGGGTTTTTTTAAGGTGTTTGAAGTACTTGACTTTATGCCTTGATTTCTTGTAATTCTACCTTTTGAGCTTAGCCAAGATTGCAGTACTCTAAATTGTAGAGTAACTCAGCACCCATGAGATGTAGCATATATCAAATCTCTCTGTAATAATTTCCTAACTTCATGCAATCTTTTTTAGTAAAAACAGAAATTTTCAAAAGACACAAGATTCCTAAAGTTCCACTTAGTTGGAATTTACTTGCTTTTGTTCACAATAGCAAGCCACAAACTGTCACAACTCTCTTTCATGTAATCACTTAGGCATCTGAGAGAAGTAAAGAAATATGTATTGCAAGGGCACTTAACTATCTTAAATTCTGTTCTGGCATGAAAACATAATTGTCTCTAACATAGGTGAGTTGAGCAGTTTTTATATCTTCCTCCTCTGTGGATCATCTCGAAAGGCCAAACAAGGCACCTGTTGCTAAAGCCCATGAGGACAGGAGCCAGTAAGTGATATCTGAACCTGTTTAATTTGTGAAGGACACTCTGAATGCAGTATAGCATGGCATTCAGATCCATTCAAATTCTTACCAAACAGGATACCACCACATCCTGCTGAAATCATAGTATTCTGCTTACAGGCCTTGCTTGGAAATTATAAAACTACAACATCATCAGCCTGGGTAGATACAAATCCACAGCTCCCACCTCTTCAGAGAGTGTCCTTGCTGCATCACTTTCACTGAAGCTGTGCCACTTCTGTGCAGCCAGGAATGTGGAATTTGTTTGGCCTGCAAAGAAAATTGCAAAAGAGAGGCTATTTCTGTAATCTAATAGGCAAAACACTCTGCTGGAGAGGAGGGGAAGCTAAAATAGTTCTTTCCCCTGGGCCTGCTTAGAATATGTATTTTCCATGTAACAGTTTTAGGATAAAATCCATTAGCAACATTGGAAGGAAAACTGAATCATAGAAACTTTCCTGTTTCCACGATAGACACATCCCACTGTCTCACAGTTGGCCTCTCATGCCTAATTTTTTGTTTCTGGCCACAGTTCTTTCTTGTACATTTTCTTTGTTTTAATGGATAAGTATAAGATTGGCATGGCATAAGTCAATTAGTCAATTGATGGTGAATGAGACTGTCTTATGATAAAAAAGCACCAAATTCATTCAATATTTAGAACAACATCTTGAATCCTGAACTCAGCTAGTGGGTACACAAAGGCACCTCACTCACAGCTGCAAAGTACCAAAGCCTAGGGGTACAGGGCACCAAACATACTCAGCATTTCTTAACAGCTGGCTTAGCTATCTTATGGAAGAAAATAAAAGTAGTCACTTCTAAATATTCTTGGTATTATTTGAGTTGATAAATTTCACCTCTGGAATGTCTTTATAAACTTTACCTACAAAGAAGCAGCAAACTTTGGTCCTCATTGCAACTTCAGGAAAATAAAATAACCCAACCTAAAACTCAACTCAAATCTATTTCTGAGAGAACTAAAAATAATGTCTAAAATTGTAGACCCTATAAAAAGACAGGAATGCCTGCTTAAGAGCAAATTTTAAGCTGGCATAGAATTTTCAAGTGCCATTCCTAAAGAGGATTCTTTGATCCACCAAACAGGGAGATCTTTAGCTACAGGTAAATTCATCTTGTTTGCCTTTACCTTCTGATAATGGCATAAGCAATAAAGTGCTATTACAAATGACAGCTATAATTCAAATTCAAACGCAGAGCTTCAGCCATGTTCTGGAATGTGTGCAAATCTTCAGAGTTTTGCATACAAAGTCCCATGAGATTTGCAAAGCTTCAGAATATTTTACATGAAGGAATTTTTCCGCTCATGCAATATTTGCTAAATTATTGTAAATAGAGTTTGTCCTATTTTGCAATTTGAAATGTAATTGTCATATTTTTCTCCATTACCTCTTCCAGTATTACCTAGGCCACAAAAAAATCAGTCATATTTGCACAGAGCTTGCCAAATAGAAGTGGCAGCTTTGTGTCCCAACAAATGGAACTTCCTTGTTCTTAATTTTCTTGTTCTCCTCAAAGTGGTTCCAACAAGAAACAGGCAGCATTGGTTCTGATGCCACAGGTTCTAAAACTGAAATAAAAATATCTAATCTTTGCATACAAAAAAAACCCAAACTGAAAGCTGCTCTTATTGATATTTGCTATAAATAAGACGAGGTTTGATGAAACAGGAAAAGAAACAGTTTGGCTCTGGCCTTGGAGAGTCAAGACATGAGAAAAATCTTGCAGGGGTCTGTCTGCCTGAGCTTGAAAAATCTTTTGGCATTTGGAGCCCATAACTTTAGCTCTGGTTTTAGCCATGTCTATGGCATAGAACCATCCTCATGCTGGACATTTGAGGCCAGAGTATTTGGAAAAATTCTCTAACAGGAGTATTTACCAACAGGATGGTATATGACAAACGTTCATCAGATATCTTTTCGTATTACATCTATTATGTTTGTATTTGAGACATACTTGGTCCCATTTAGAAAAAAAAGTCTGAATTCTAATTGAATGAGATGGTAAATTGCATGTGATTATACTCCTTTTTAACACATAATAATTTTGCAATACTTTTATACATAAGATATTTCCATCCTCATTTCACATGTTTAAAATATCAAGGTTTGTCGTTATTTTTGTTTGACTTATGAAATAAAAGAACAAGGAGTGCAGAAAAGGACAAGGAGGGAGAGAGAGAAAGAGCCAGCAAGCACATGAGAAATTTATAAAACAACTATGGCTTTATAAATAGAGGTCACAATCTCATATTCAGTCTTTCCTTCAGTGTATTTACAGAATTGTAACATGGTACTTTTAATGGTGTAAAAAGATATTAATTCCAGCATTGTTTAAGTGGGAGGCAAAGATATTCTGGTTTCAATTAAGAAAGGCAGATTTATAAACAGGTTCTCTTGGAAGGTCCTGATAGGAACAAAAGAATGTGATATTGATGGACATGAGGGACTTAGACCTGCTCTTGTTCAAACCACTGGAAAAAACTCCCATTGGCTTCAGGGCTGCAGGATCCAGCACAAGCCTAGGTCACGAACAGGTTTAGCAGAGATGTTGAAATGGCTTTGGTTTCTGAGTACTGATGGCTCCATCCCCAGGAATCTGGATCTCACTGCCATTACCCACAGTCAATGGCAGCCAAAGGCCTGAATTTCTGCCTTAAGAAAGGTTGAAGCCTTGCCATAAATACTTTCCAGAGAATGGCAGTTATTATGGCAACAGTGTTCCCATTGCTCTAGTTAAGATTGTGTCAGTATTTAAATTATAAACCCCTGTTTTCAGGGGTTTACATCTTGGCTATAAATGTTTGCCAAGAGATGAAAATTGGCATTCACTGCCCTATTTTTTAATAATAAAACTTGGAAAAAATCAGACTGAGTTTTTTATACTGCAGGAGGGAAAAGAGTTGGAGGCTTGTTGTGGGAGGTGAGGTGCATTTTGGTGTTATATAACATATAACGTGTTTATAGGCAGAGATGGAGTGCATGTATATTCCTAAAATGTAAAATTTGCTCTGAGATTTTAATAAAATTTTGCTGGGCACTGAGAGGATTGTTTGTTTTAAATACATTTGTGTAAGAGTACTAAAAACAAAGTAAGAACACTGCAGCTAATACATTTCCTATTAACTGTACAGTTTTTAATAGGCATATAGCAATGTATATCAAAAAATATGTTCCCTCTAAAATGCTAACATTTTTGCTAACATTTATAAAGAGGTTGTCATGTTTTCTTTTGTTGTTTTTTCTTTTCTAAGTACAAATAGTCCTTTCTTAAACTGTAGAAAACTAAGTGCATTTACTTGTGACTGCTCTTATTTGAGGTGTCTTAGATGTTATTCCCACTTTGAGTGTTCACATATGAGAACACCATTAGCCAAAGAATTCATCCTTTAGCAGGAGGCAGAGCTGCATGCTCCAGCCCTGATCCTCTGTGTGCTAACCTCTGGCTTGCAAAGGGGTGGTGCATATTGCTCTCCCTGAGTTTCTCTCATCCTAAAAATCCTTTGAAACCCCCTCTATTTCCCACTGATGTAGTGTTTTTGAATGTGTGTTACTGTGGTTTTTATTGTTTTGATAGGTATATTAATACTTGGTGACTGCAAAAAATACTCCCCAGTGAAGTTTTCTTGAAGTTTTACATTTCTAATGAAGTTAAGACAGAGAGACCAGATCTACAGAACAATATCACTGGATATGCTGTCAGATAAAGGTACCTGAGGCCCATGCCACAAATTGAAAATGCAATATGAAAACTTTGGCAGGAGTGACAATTTCCAGGGCTCAGTGAAAGTTGTGAAATAAAACTGTTTCAGCATTCCCAAGGGCAAAAGGATCATTATTTCCTTATATTACAGATACAGAAGGAAAGAACTGAGAATCACACATCCACCACCCTAGCAAGAGCTAGACATATGTCTAGCAGTATATCTCACGCAGGCAACTTCTGGAAGGAGACTGAAACCTCCTGTTTCAGTTTAAAACAGAATATGTGAATTTGAAGTCCTTCCAGGCTTGAGTGACCAAGACATCTTCTCATTCTTTCCATTTGTAATCCACAACTTCAATGTGGCCAAGTTGATCTACCAGGAGAGCAAATCCATCAGGTCTAAATCTGTGGTCTGACATATCTTATGTTTATCCACAGATCCTTCCACAGAAATAAATGTTGTGTCAAAGTTACTGATACTGCATTGTGGTGGTGGACAAATACGTGCTTATATAGGTGTGTTGGCACTGATTGTAAGAATAAAAAGGTTTGGAATAAATTTTTCCCATTTCTGAGCCCAGCTAATTGATGTGTAGTTACATAGGACATCACAGGCTTGAAGCTGTGAGAGCAGTGAAGGAAGTCACCCCTCTGAGCAATGAAGACTTTCTTACACAACAGTAGGGGATGAAGGAGCAGAAATCTCCCTGAGGAGACACTGCCTGGTCCCTACAGTCAGCAGGAACCTTGGATCTCTCACAGACTAATCTAACTTATGGATTAACTTTGCAGATCTGCAAAACTCTCAGGAGCCCTGGAAATGTCGGGTCTGCAGAGACTGGAAATAAATATGGGGGGAAGGTATTTACCACAATTAATTTAATACTAAATGTAAATTAAAATTTATTATTCCTTTGTTTCATTTCTGATTAAAAGAAAATTATTTTTAGGAATGGCATTAGAGTCATAAATCTATTGCCTTTAATACCTAATACACGATTTTCACCAGGTGGGCCTGAGAGCACTGTGACTACAAAAAATAACCATCATTATTTTTCCTTGAATGGATGAGGATACACCCCTTAATCACATCTTTTGAAATTATATTCCTAGGGAAAAAAAGGCTCCATGGCATCTTGCACCTCTCTCATCTTTAACAATTTTCAGCGAGTACAGAAAGGTCAATATGATATGGAGTACCAGCTCATTATGAGATATTATTGAGCAGGATAATTGTTTGAGCTCCTCCATAACATGACTACGTACTTCACTGCATATATTAATGAATAAGCCATTATTTAAATGCCAATTTGTCTCTGACTGTTATAAGTAATAAGCCTCTGAGTACATAAATTCAGATAAGGCCCTTTAATGTAATGTATAGCACATTATTTCATCTGGTGAAATGAGAGAACAAGTACCAGCTAACAAAATAGAAAATCATTTGGGGTTTTTTTGGTGGGTTTTTTTGGTTTTTTTGGTTTTTTTTTTTTTCCTGAGGCTGTGGAGATATATTTCTCTTGTTTATTTCTTCTGTCAGCAAAAGAAAGGCAAGTTGAAAAACAAAATTGAGCCTGTCTGGTACAATTCTGAGCAATTAGCACCACTGAGATAATGAAAACTCTTATTTATTTGTACTGACGCTCTGCTACTTCAAGGCAAAGCTTCACTGAACACCAAGGCCTTTTTCTATTAGGTGGTCAAATAAGTCCATCAATCTCCTGCTCTAAAGAGTGTCCAGTATAGTCTGAGAGAAGATAAAAAATGAGAATGATGGCAAGGGAAATGAAAGTTAGTTGGTGCCATTGACTGGAAATTGATGCCAAGTCCAGTCCTTTCAAATCATGTGTGAGGGCCATAGAAGAATCATTACTATGATAGAAACTGTCAAGTTGTGCACACCAATATGTTAGAAACTGTAAACCTGCACAGAACTATGAAAAGGGAAGAAATAATGTAAAAGGTCAAATATGGACATAGAAGTTACAAAACTTCAATAAACATTTAGAACCCAAATATGATCAGGTGAAAAATGGAGAATTGTGGGGACATTCAAAACTAGAGAAGACACAGACACAGAATCTAAAAATAAATTTTTCCAGTAGTGTCTTGTACATTAGAGTAGCAGATGGTCAGCTGAAGAAATAATGAAAACCCTGTACCTAGATGGGTTTAGAGGAGTCGGGAAAGACTGAAAAAAATAGGTGTCATATAGATAAATGAAAGAAATCAAGAAAGCATGGAGAAAGTACATTATAAAACACGATACAGGATACATGGACCAATGGTGACGGAAGAACGGGTTAAACCCTGCTAAATCTGCTTTCTCAGTCAAGAATGAGAGAAATGGAAATGAGGATCTGTTCAAATAAAGCCCAAAGGAACAGCCAGAGGAGACTGCTGAAGAGCCAGGATAACCACTACAAAAACTGAGGGAGAAGATGAAAATGAAGATAGCAAAGACAAATAGAATAGGGAGAGAGGAAGAGAAAGGGGAAGGAAGGGAAAGGGGAGGAAGGAAGAGAAGGGAAGGAAGAGAAGGGAAGGAAGGAAGAGAAGAGAAGGAAGGAAGGAAGGAAGGAAGGAAGGAAGGAAAGAAGGAAGGAAGGAAGGAAACATTGAAGTTACAGCCTTCATTTGACCCAGAAACCTGCAGAAGGCAGACCTGCAAAGATCATAAAGAATATTCTCTGTTTGTCTTTCCTCTTCACCCCATCTACAGCTACATTAGTACTGTTCATATCCACAGACCTCTATATGTATACATCAACTCTTCACATGGGATTTGAAAGGTCAGAAAAGGTTTTGTTCAAGAAATTCTGGCACCACAAAAAGTGAATGTGACTGGAGCTGAGGGTGGTCCTTGCTGGATAAAACACTGCATAATAATCTATTGAATGCCCCAGTTTCATCTGATCTGTCATCTTTTATCATCTTGATAAAAAGAAGAGAAAATGAAAAACTCTAAAAGTAACCAGAAATTACAGGTTCTTGGGCAAGTAAACTTTGGTCATGCCAGCCAGTAAAGCAGGAAACATATCACTGAGGGCTAGACTAGAGATAAGGAACGCTTAGGAATTCTTTCAGTACTTTCCCCATGGTGGCTTTGCATGTCAAACAAGGGGAAGGGATGAAGGAAAGAACAAAAATCATTAAAAGAGTGAAGCAGATTAACCGCTGCTTTTAAGGAAAGCAATAAGGATGAAAAGGAACCAGGGCAGTTAAGAGACAATAAAGACCCTAATGGGAACAGATCAGACAATTTTGCAAAGATATTAGATATGAAATGAAAAATATGTAATAGAAGTAAAAGTTTGAGATTATGTCTGTAGGTGATATCCAGCCTGAGAAACTCATAGGAGAAGAAAACCTTGAGATCAAACAAAAGACATAGTGTAGACATATAAACTTGTTCAGAAAAGAACCCTAGGAAAGCAGTGCAGCTTTTGCAGACTTATTTTAAAACTCTTTAATTTTAAATCACTGCAAAAATCTTGATTAGCTTTGAGCATCTAATTGCATCTGTGTACAAAACTAGCCCTTGGATTTTAGATATGTGGAACATGGAAAACTACCAGTGCAGGCTTACACTTGGATAGATAGATATAAATAACAACAGTATCTCCTAACTGCAAAGAATCACGAGATAATTTGCTTACCTCTATTATTTGCATCCCACCCCATAGGCAGGACCTGCTAATGACTTGTACAGAACAAAGCTCTTCTAGTAACACTGCAGTTTTAGGAGAGAACATAACATTAACTGAGATTGCATTTACAGCTTCAGAACATTAAATTTATCTAAAGTAAATATTTCCTGGGATTGCAGTTAGGCAATGAGTAAACAAGTGTGACCTCTTAGGCAAGATTTGTTGGGTGTAAGTGCCATATTCTGAAGATTTGTTCTGTGAAAAAAAATTACTCTGGCATTTAAGCCTGGCAAAAATGTTATGTTCCTTAAGAAGTCAGCCATCCTCAGGATGCGAGTGACATAAGAACTCTGAAGTTTAGATTTCTCTGCATGAAAGATGAATATCGTTCACAAAGACACTTGTTTATTTTTTTGAATCTAGCCACCACTCTGAAAGCATCTGGTCCTCAGAGAAATCAAGCTTTTTTCAGAAATCATCTTCATATGAGAAAATACTGGAAGGTGAAATGCAGTGATAATTTCAAACATACTTGCTCTGGCTCTTTTACTGGAATGAGTCTGTAATTCTACAATCTCTGGGGGAAAGACCATCAATCAGGACACTCCACCAGTAGTGTTTTTTAGGCTCATTCTTGTGGGGAACAGAGAAGCATGGAAGAATTTCAATGTGTTTACACTAACATTTAAATAATAGATGAACTAGGAAGATATGAATCATGGGAATCAGTTGTCCCAGTCAATGCAGCCTGAATTGAATCATAGGACAGTTGTTTTTTATTTATGTATTTTTGTAGTTGTTGCCAAATACACAGTACAACAAGTTCTACAGAATATAACATACAGTAAGAATTATACTCCATGTCATGTCATTATTCTCAAAAAAGCACCAGAAGGAATCAAGCTGAGCATCTTATTTCTGGAGGCTACTTTCAACAGGGTAATGGACAGTTTCTTTGACACTGAAAGCAGAACAGAAAGAAATTACTAAAGAAGGGAAAATAATTTCCAAAAGGAATCAGCAGCCTACCCAGGCAGAACTGATAACTGAGCAAAGCAGAGCCTGCCTACATCTTGATACTACCTTTTTTGAAAGCATGGAGACATAATTTATAATTTCAGACATACCAAACTATACCTCTATTAGGACTTCTAGCTGAATATTTATAAGATACATTCATTCCAATATTGCATTAAAATCAAAAGAAAAGTCAGAGATTTTAAAGTATTGCCCAACAGAGAAGATATGGGTGCCTGTCACTGCTGGATACCTGCTTGAAATACAACAAATGGCAGAACACAACAGAAGGCAAAAAGTTTTACAAAAAGGGGCATCTGCATAACTTTAAAGAAGGCATAATTCAGATGAGCTATCTCCATTGTGTTGATTTGTGTCACATGTTGTTTTTTTGGTTTTTTTTTTGAGGTAATAATAGTAATAAAAAAGGGGGAAATATAACATAAGGCTATTTTACAAAAGCAGATGTTGGCTAGACATGGGCTGTTGTCCAACTGTTCCATTTATTGTCAAATCTGTGATCAAGAGAAGGGATAAACAGTTGCATTACACCAGTCAGTCATAATATTTCATCTCAAAGACACCAATTCATGGTGGTTTATCAGATATAAATATTGCTTATCAGCACCTATTTGTTGAAGGAACTAGCAATCTGTTTTGAAAAGGAAATTTTAGAAAATTAATTACTCTCACTGGAAGTAGAGATAACAATGTCATCAGTGTGCCTGTGTGGACAAATGAATATTTAGGCACTAGAGACAGAAAATATCTTCTTTCCCCCTTCAAAGGGAAAAAATGCATAAGGGAAATAAACTAATGTAAGATACACACGTGATATTGTAAAGTGAAATCTACCATGGCTTTTCTTCAAGAGAGGTAAACAAAGATTTTTGATGAACAGCAATGTTTAAGAACATTTTTGAAACGATGCTGGACCTCAGGATGTCTGAGATGATTAACTGAGATCCATGGCTCTTCAGATGTTGACCTTTGAATCTTATAGTTTCTCTTACCCTCTTTTTTATCTTGATTTTGTAAATGCACACCTCTCCTTCTCCCAGCTGGGCAAATTTGAGATTTTCCGTGGGAACATCACTGATATTTGCTGCAGTAGGTGCAGTGTCATTTATTTATGCTGAAGCAACACATTTACAGTCCACGGAGTTCTGAGAACCGAGGCCAATGAAGATGGTAGAAGCTACACAGCAAGACACAAGTCAAACACTGTGTATTCTTTATTCTCTACACCATGAAACATATGGCACAATACACCTGGGGAGCCACCCTCCCTTATGGTGATTTATCCTGCTGAACAGCACAGCAAGTTCAGTCTGGCATTAAATGTTAGCATATGCAGTCTGGCATACCAAGGAACTCACTGGAATCTGAATTATTGACAACGTAAATGGTCTGTTTGGAAACATCAATTCAGATCAACATCACACAGCAAATGAACTAGCCAAAAATAATACAAACAGATTACAGTCAGATTTTATTCCTTAGCTGACAAAAAAAAAAAAAAAAAATCACACAGGAACTTTAACATCTGCTTCTCATCTGTCCAGATGATGTGGATTTATTACCTTTACATCCAGGTGTGCATCATTTCTTGTTATATTTTAGCATCCTATACTCATATGTCATTCATTTCTAGAAATATCAGAAAGAAATGGTCTTTCAGAAAAGAAACTGACTCTAGATTATGAAAAAAATAATCTTAATACTGATGGCAAAACTAATATTGAAAATAAATAAATTTCAACATTGAATGCTGAAAAGATTAAATAGATGGATAACAAAGATTAATTGCAAAAGCCATTTTGGACTGCAGCACAACAGGGCTGTCTGACAAGCCCATGAATCCATGTTCCTTCTTGTACCTTTTGCAGCCACACTCCAGGCAGCTCAAAGGTGTGGGGGTGATCAAAGGTGATCCCACATTTGTGGAGTGTCATTTTCAGTACAGCACCTGGGACTGTGGGAGAGATACTAAAAGGACATAAAACCCAGAAAGAACACCTGTAAGTAGGAGTATGGCTTTGGCTTCAAAACTACTTGAGGTTCAGATTTCTAATATGAAACATTTGCCTTCAGTAGAATATCCTGGTTCATGCAATCATAAAGGCTGGTGAAAATCCCCTAAAACTAAAGGAAAGGGAGGTAAAAAAGATGGAGAGTAAAGAAGCCATTATAAAATGCCAGTATGTGTAACTCTGCAGTTTGAGTCTGATCCATGCTGGAGTCTTCCATTTCATCCTCTGAAGAGAAAATGACAGCAGGAAACTTCTAGTGTCAACCTTCATTTACTTTTCCACATTTAGTAATGCTTTTTGACTGAACTTCTTTCCTGCTTCATTTCTTCACACAACTTTTCTCATTTAATCTCATCTTCCTTCAGCAGCTTGGACTAATCCTACTGATGCCTGTGAATTTTCTGAGTGTGTTATTGCATTTGTCAAGAATCATCCAAGTCCTGAATTGGAAAAATACTGATTATTTGCTGTTCAAATATTACAAATATGATGCAGGATAAAGTAAGAATTTGTCCAGACTGAGATTAAGATATGAGATTGGAATTTACAGTGACAAGAAGAAAGCTGAAGGATTCTCTGGGGCTTTATGACCTTAGAAATCCTCTAAAGGAGGACAGGTTGAATACTTTGCAGTCTTCTTGTTTCCAAAGGCAGCACTAACATGGGTTCTTGTAAAAGGGTGAATATATGGCAAGAGTACCCCTATTCTTTATCCAGCCTCCATAAAAAGAGCTTACAGCTATAGTCTCTATGAATTAGCACACTACTTTTCCCAATTTTGCAGGCTAAGACAAAAGTATCTACCTGTGCATTGAACCATGAACAAAATTTTGTCAAACAGCCTACAGAGAGGGTCATTCCCTTACATGTGTATCATCTTTTTGCAATTTAAGTTAATTGCTAAACCCTGGGTTGCAAGAAGGTGGAGTAATAGAATACAGATTTTTTTCTTAAAAAAGCATCTTATCCATTTGCTATTAAGCTGTCTGGAAAAAAAAAAAAGATAATTTGGGCCCCCAAAGGAGGCTAAACATGTAAGAATTAAAGGATTAAGAAGAACTTTCTGCAGATTTATTCAGATTTTAGAAAAATATATTACATGTGCCTAAATATTGCCAGGAGTCTGAATTTTCACATGGATCCAGTAAAAAACCAAAATAAAATAGTCATCAAAGGAAATGCTTCATATATACAGAAAGCAATCCTCTTATGCAAGTTCCATGATAGAGTTCTTTATCCAGTCTGCAGGAACTAAGCAGAGCAACTACAATTATTTAGAGTAAAAGTACTGAAGAAATTAGACGATGAACATCATGAGGTTTGGGGAATAAAACAAACTTTGGGTGGTATGACCATGATGAAAAGTAACAGGTGTTAAGGAGAGAAATTCACATTTCTCTTACAACAAATTTCACAAATTGCCACTAGCAAAAAAGTTGATTGTTCAACTTTTTTAGAAAACTTTACTTTTTATTGGGTTCAATGGCCTGGAAATTTTGGCTAAATACATGATTTTTTTTGCAGGATAAAAACTACAATGTCAAGGAACAACTTATAAAAGTAGACCAGTTCATATTTTACCCCTTATGCTAATTTAAACCTTGTCTAGCTGCACATGACTATATGATGCAAGAGAATAGGTAACCTGCAGTAAAAGTTTTTTTATGAAACTGTTTTAACTTTAGGAGACACTATATGATTCTTTATGTATACTTATTTCAGTGCAATAATAACACTAATAATACCCATGTGTAAGCTTTCATTCTTTAATGTAATGTGTAAATAGTAAAAAATTCACCTTTAAAAAGTCAAGGAAAATTATACCCACCTTATGAAAGAGGAAACTGACTTTCAAAGAATTCTCAAACTCAAAGATATTGCATGTGTTAGCACGAATAAGACCCATACTAACTGAAGGAAACATAATTTTCTTTCTTTTGACTCCTTTGAGATTCATATTTATATAGAGTTCATGTTGTTAACAGTGATGATTAATGAAGAAAAAAAGAAGCAGTGATAACAAAATGGAAAAGTATAATAGACAGTCCATTAATTTGCATTTTTAGATGGTTTACATTACTTTTCTATCCACTCCTTTCTACTGACCTGTTAACATAAGACCTACGATCAAGTGGGCTGCACTGAGATGATTTTATTAATGGACTAAAGGAGGAATGGGTGAGATGGAGTTAGCTGATGGAAGCTCTAGATTCCACTTTACAAAGATAGGAGAAATTGTCTGGGTGTTCAGAGACCTCTCATCACAAACTACACAGCCATAACTTCCACTAGAGCTTCCTTGACTGTGATCCAGCTCATTCCTTATCTGTATCACTATCAGACTATACTAGACTTTGAATATCATCAAAGAAAGAATCAAGGCTGAGATGTGTGAAGACTAAAGGTTTTTTTGAGAGCAATGCAGATAATGGAATGCATCTCTCAGCATTCAATAGGAAGAAAACTATATAGAGGTTTTTGGGGTTTTTTGTGGCTACACAGAACTATCTATTCATCTCTTCCTTCTTCTTAGGGGAAAATGGCTAAATTATGTTTTTGTTGTTGCTATCATCATTATTATTATATTTCTTGTCCAAAGAATAATCCAAACTGGAAGGAGCCACAGAGCCAAAATTCTCTAACTGCTTTCCTCAAGACCAGCTTGGACAAGAGCAACGTCTCTTCCTCCTCTGCCCAAACTGACACCATAATTTCATGGTTCTTCTGTCTGGGGATAGCATCAGTAAAATCAGGCAGTGAGACTGTCCTCACAGGCTGACTGAGGTAGGAGTTGCTGGCAAGCCCAAGGAAACCCCTGAAAGCTCACACAGGCAGGCAGAAAGCCCAGTGTCAGGCAGGTGTGATTAACCCTCTAACATAAAAATAAACATATGTCTAGTAGAAGCTTTACAAATATTCAGCATTCCACAATCTCTTCACACTTTGGTTATAAGAAATTTTCAACAGATTTTTTTTAAGCCTTAGAGTCTGTTTTTACAAGGGATTCTGTACTCAACTCCTTGTCTATTCACATTTGTATGTAAAGGCATACAAACTCACAGAGGAAAGTATGACAAAGAATTTTGACTCAAACGGAAAAAACGTCTGCAGATGAGATATTTTCATTTTCTATTTAGACATACTTCTCAGAGAGAAGAGCAGAAATTAGATATCAATTCTCTTATGGTAATAAAACTGCAAAACTAAAAAAAAAAAAATCTGCTATGGACACTACATCAGTGATCTTTGAGTCATGAAGGGCCAACCAAAAAGGTGTAGCTGGCTTGCAGATGAAGGTATGAAGGTATTTAGGCAACTAGGGGTACCCATACAGTACACTCAGTTTTCAGGTTTCTAATCAATGAAAAGAGAAAAAGAAAAACAAAAAGAAAAAAAATTCACCAAAAAGAAAACCAAACCATCAAACAAAAAACCCACAATGTTTTATGTTAGTAAAACTGGAATAATTTTTGCAACCACACCTATTTTCCAGGTTCTAGTTCAGTATCCATAGTCACACTACTGAAGCCCATTTTATCACATGTCCTTTTGTATTTCCCAAAGAACACAAAATAATGTAGTCTTGTATTTCTCTTCCAGCCCATTTAATTTCTTAGACGACATGCAAGAGCAAATGGTGTTGCTCTGAATTCATATCCCTGCAAGGGAATGTTTAAAATGCAAAATGAATTAACTGAGTTTTCCCCTAAAGAAAGAAAACATTTGTATTCAAAGTTTCTGATTACTGTTCCCTTTATTTGATTAAATTTTGCTTGTTTTGGGTTGCAGATTTGTTGGTTTTTTTACAGAAGATTTGAATTCTTTGCCAAGTCTAGGCTGATAATGACCTTTCAAATTTTCTGCTACTAAAAAAAGGGGTTTGGTGTCCAATTATCATAAATTACAGTGATAGTTTTCATTGATTGCCAAACCATTAAGAAACATCCAATAATTAATCTTCACGTTAGCCTGGTGATAGAGGAATAAAAATGCAATGCAGCTTTCCAGAATACAAGCAAAATTAAAGCTCAGGAAAAGTGTAAATAATCTATAGGCTTTCTACTAACTCTCTCTTATTCTCTATGGAAAATTTCACACTGATACTAATTTTGGCATGCTCACATACTGCTCCAATTCCTTTTTCAAAAACAAACCTATCAGCCACAGTGATAAACAGTTCACTGTCATGGCAAGGCAAGACACAATTTCAGAGTTCAGAGTTCCTAAGGTTTTGCTGACTTTTGGAGTGCTGCAAGGATGTCCCTCTGATAACCAGCATTGGTTTCTTCTATAAGGAATAAGAAAGAAGAATGCTAAGTCATAGTGATTCCCAGTCCAGATACTTTGAGTAAGTCTTAGAATGACAAAGACAATTTAATTGTATTTCTTTGGGCATCCAGTTTCTAGATGATGCTGACTATGAAGTCAGCATCAAAGACAAGATGAGAACTTCTTGATTTTAGAGTATTTTCTCCCCTCTCAGGTTTGCTAAATAATCAAGACAGTTTTTCCTATGGTTTACCATTCCTCCATACAGACTTCTCTAACCTCTCTTTCATTGTGACCCAAAGTTCCTTGCACCTTTGTAATAAAAACTTTAAATTTTACTTTTTTAAACAAAATTCAACACTAGATTATCTTCTTGAAAGTGCTCACAGAGCAGAGAGCAAGAAAGTGAACAACTCTCTATAAAATATATGCCAAATGAACAATATGCCAAATCAATCATAAGCTGTTGCACCTTTTTGAGAACAGAATTTGTGATCTTTTTTGGGTTTTTGTTGTTATTTGTTTGTTTTGTTTCATTGAGTGTGTATGTGTGTGTGTTTGTTTGTTTTTATGTTCTGTGCTTGCCTTACCTGGTTTTGGGGAATAGGATGCACAAATTTGTCTCATCTGAAAGAGGTGTCTTAAATCATTCCTTTACAGGCTTTAGAGTGCTAATAAACTTGCCACATTTTTTGTATTCATCTGAATAATAACTAGCTGTAGGGGCTGGTGAAACAAGAACCATATTTTTTCCAGAGTTGACTGGTTCTGAAGCTCATGGGAATGATAAATTCCAACAGAGCAGGGGTTCTCTCAAAGCCTTTCTCTGTCCCATACTACCTACAGCACTGTGGTCACTGTGGTGCTGATTTGGGAAAGTTACTAATTCATCTCAGGCTGTACCCTTTTCCAGTGACTAGCACTTCATTAGGGTAAAAAGCCTCATTATGAAAGGAAATATTCACTGTGAATTCAGCTTATGAATGGAAAAGTACCAGGTTTTCTACCAGCTTTCATGTTTTATTTCTCAGGAGTAATAAAGACAGAAAGAAGAGTAACACTGCACTTTTCTGATCCACCAAATGTTCCATCGTGGTGACACTGAAGCACTAAGGGGTGTGAGTCAAATCCTGACAGAATGGGGTCCAGTTTATGTTGCTAACTCTAAATTAAATAAATATTCTAATTGTAAATATTTGACTTTAGAGCTCTGGAAATGCCTTCCTCTAAACGCATCTTCCTACTTTGATCTCAAGCAAGTACATAAAATTCCATATCTTTAAATTGTAGTTTTCAGCCATTGATACTATCAAAAAAATTAGGAAACCTCCCCCCCCCCCTTTTTTTTTTTTTTTTTTATCGCCCAAGGCACNTTAGGAAACCCCCCCCCCCCCCTTTTTTTTTTCTTTTTTCAAGGCCATAAGTCAGACCCCAGATATCCAATTTTGGTTTTGATTTTCTCCAGTAAGCAAACTAAATATTAGGCTGCTAACTATCATGGAAATTGCAACCCTACAGGAATGTTTAACAAAGCTCTGAGTATCCTTAAAAAAAATACGTAGAAGGTGGACTGAACTTTAGGGAATTTGAAACTAACTTTAATAGCTTGGCTACAGCAAGAAAAGCACACATTTTTTACTGCAAGGAAAATTCATCGTGTGAGCACTCTACTACCAAGAAAAGTTGCAGATTGTCCATTTCTGTTTTATCAAATCAAGATGTGTCAAAATACAAGATATGTCTGCATGGAACCAGCAGCAGTCATAAAAAGTTTAGAGAGCTCACTTTAAGAGCTCTTACAGAAGAAGAAGTTGATGTGGTTCAACACTTTGCATTATTCAGCTCTATCCAGTTAATGTAATGGTCCCTTCTGATCTTAAGGGATTCTATATATTTATGAAAAATTCTTGTTGACCATAATAAGGCTGTTTAAGAAATACTACAAATTTAATGAGCTCTTCATTCATTTACTTGAAGGCTGGAAGTAAAAAAAATAAGAGAGAAAAAATTATTATGCAACAGAAAGTTTATACTATAAACTCATGAAAGTTTATACTATAAATCAAGGACATTCAAATAGCAGATCCGTACATTAGATACGGACTGCAAGAAAAGTTTCTCTGCCTTGAATAGGTTTTACAATATGTGATGATCCTTGAATAATTGACAGAAACCTTTTATTTCTTTGACACTCCATGACTTAGACACCAGCTACCGTATGGTGTAGTTCCTGAGCCACGAAGGAAACATAAGGCCCTTGGTGATTTGACAAAGCTGAGGATGTATTTGCTTTACAGTGGACATTGCTATGGACTTGCCACACACTGAGGTTGATCACCATCTCAGGAATGGCCACCTTTCAGCAAGAGTGTGAAGGACACAAGTTACCAATTATCAGTGCTGATGCAATGTTTAAATGGTTTAAAATGTTTATTATAGGTAGTAATCTGTAAAAAGTGCAAGTATCTGGGTTCACTGTATGTATCAAGTTCCATCTTATCTACACTTGGTAATACCCTACATTACAGGAAGAAATTCTTCATTATGGAGAGAAACATAAACAATTAATACATGTTGATTTTAGATGAGATAAACCACACCTTCAGAGTGGGATGTCTGTCTAAACAAGGAGGCTAGATAACAACCCTAAATACAGATATATCTATATGTGTAAGTCCCACGAAGGTAAAGCACAGTTTGCAGATTCAATGAAAAGAATAAATTTTTAAAATATAATTTTCTGTTTATTTTAAAACATCTTTCACTGTGAGGAATGAATGTTCCTCTAGGTTTTCAAAAGACAAAATAATCTTGATTTATGATAGCTATACCAGTGGTTTTGTTTTCAGTTAAAATTCCTCTCTTTGGTGATAGTCACATGTAATCTGACAAGTGTCAGATTTATAGAGAAGAAGAGGGTTTGCAGTGGAAGAGAGAAATAAAGACCTATTTTTACTGAAACTGTTGATGTATGTGTGTGTCTTTGTGTAAAAAACCACAGAGTAGCACACTGAAATTTTGTGCACATTGCTACAAATATGCTTATTTCAAAGACAATTCAAATGCACTTTACTGTTGTAGAATTCATGCTTTAGTCAAGTTTCAAAAGAAAATCATATCTATAAAATAAATGCCTTAGAATAGAAAATCTATTTGCAATTCATGCAAAACCAAAAGATTAAAAGGATGTCCTGATACATTGCCACATTATAATAATTACTTATTATAAAACATTAGCACAGTCTCTCAAATATATTAAAAAGAGATATAGTTTTCATTCAAATATTTTCGTCTAATCCTTGTAGGGAAGTATTTGCCAGTGACCAAATTAGGATGTGTGTCAAAATAGAAGTGATTTTACACATCTAGATAAGAGGAAATTACTATCTGTTATTGACTATCTTTTTCTTCAGAACTTTCATAATTTCACTGAGTGTTCTTTGTATTAACTCAGTGTCCAGAGGTTCCTGAAGAAAACAAAACACCAATATTTAGGTAGGATATGACTACACAGTTGATGGAGGAACACAACTGACACATGTCTGATGTCAGTCACAAAACCCTGCCCTGTGACTGGAAAAGGTTTGGCTGGGTCAGCATGGGTACCACAGTACCAAGGGTGCCAGAGGCCTCTCCTGGCACATGTCCAAGAGGTGGTGCCAGTTCAGCTTGTCTGCTCACCTCTCTAGAAATCTATCTAAGAGTTCACTTGTCAACCCACCTGTCTAGAAATCTATCTAAGACCAACACCACAGGCTCCCATCAATAAAATGCTGACTTAGAAAGTGGGTGCTGCCTTGGGGCTTGTTCAAAAGGCAGGCTCAGCCTTTCAGCCTGAGACCCCAGGTACTGTAAGATGAGACCTTACAAATTCAAGTATGAAAAATTTAATGCAGTCTTCGGGGCAACATTGCAGATACTGTAGCTTACAAGAAAAAGCCCGAGAACAGTTCAGGAGAAAGAATATGGAAAAAACAAGGTCTGGAGAGAAAAAATGACTTACCTAAGGTCACACAGGAAGCCTGTGACAGAGTTGAAAATTTAAATCAAATTTCCTGAATTTCAATCCATTGCCTTAGCCATAAGAGGATCTTTCCTCTCTTATTGATTTAATTTATTGATTTATGTTTTTTTATTCTGAGTGTCTGGTTGACAAAAACCAAAATGGTCCACATGATTATTGCAAATAACTTTACATTTTGATGCTATTTTCATTACTTATATGTATTCTGAAGGTATTTCAAATCCAGCATCTATTATATATAATCACTGAATAGGTACACTGATTAATTTATAAAGATGTCATAATTAATTTTCTCCCTTAATTTCCATACAACAGATCAATTTTCAAGAGAACATATCATTATTTTACACAGAAATTAACCTTGGACACTTCAAATACTGTCCATGCATATGTACTTCATTATCTATAATTTACATTCTATGTCGGTCCCTGCTAATTCCTCAGAGAACATAATCATGCAGTGAACAAGAAGCATTTTGCTGTCTCTTATAGAAGAATTTTAAGAATGAAGAGTGAAATGGCACACAAGCCCAAATGCTGCTTTTCCTTCTACTGCTCAGGATGAAGCTGCCATCTCCACTTCCACTAGACCTAGAGTGGCACCTCAAGGCAGAATTAAAAACGTGTCAGTATTATTCACAGACTCATCACATGCCTCACACAGGGAAGGTAATATTAAGCCAGAATTATGCAAAATCAGGTCAAGAAAGGCCTGAGTCAGCAATTCTTCTTTTAGTTGTTTAAAAATGACAGGCACTGACTCAAAATAGCTGAAAAATGCTTTTATGAACCAAGTACTTCAGTCTTAAGAGATGTCAATATCTATTAGGTGTTCTATCTCAGTGAAGATAGGAAGCTATGAAGTGAATCAACAAATTCTATAGACCATACTAGAATAGAGAAGGCTCTTATGATGAAATTTGAAAATTCCTAAACACAAACAAAATGAGAAATTGGCTTATATTGGGAGCCAATTCCATTTCTTCTGTCTGAAGAACAGCAGGTACATGTTTGCTCGAGCCATTCCAGACAAGAAGCAGAAAATATGTCTGAATCATTTAGAGATTGTTTATAATCCAGGGAAACTGAAACAATCAAATTTATCCATGTATATTTTAAAGAAAAGCACCCAAGAATTTCTAATGTAGTAACTTCCAAGACTGTATCCAATCTTAATTCCAAGATTGTATCCAATCTTAAACTGTTATCAATTGATCTGAAAATGGGTTTTTGTTTGCTGTCTTTCTTTGTTTAATATATTTGCTTTATTATGTATCATATGAGCAAGATAACCTATGACAGAGTTGACTAATCTGGAAGATTAATTAATGCGGGTTTGGTCAACGCTTGTTCTTCTGTCTGGCAGAGGTCCATTCATTGTTCAGTTCATGTGATACCACATCAATTTAACTTAAATATTTTAAATATTCTCTTTTGACTCTTTCAGCAAAGAACTTGTCTCCCTAAGTATTTGTACAGCATCTATGTTGTTAGCTTCATCCTCAAGAATTTTTTTAAGCATACCCAAGTAATACACACAGGTAATTCATAATCTACAGGTTTTAGAAGGAGAAAAGTTCCTTTCAGCACACAGAGATTTGTCGCAGTCTGGTCCAGTGGTTAAAGTGCTGCGACCTTCCTCGCTAGAAGCATATTTTAAAAGACACCTAGATCAATGGAGGCACAGGCACTCTCAGGCAGAAAGTGATTTAGCTCTTGGTGCACCCTCGGGTGCAGAGTGACCAGCTATTTGGGGCACTCTCAAGTGCAGAGGGATTTGTTCTTTGAGAAGATGCCTGAGCAGCAGAGCCGCATTTGCCACCCCGGGAGACACAGGAGTAAAAGCAGCAGGACAGGGTCGTTCTGATCTCCAGGAGAGCTCCCTTATTCCACAGGGCTGGAGGGGAAAGGAGCCAGAGAGCTCATGGCAAGTGGGATTATATAGGGTAGCTGGGAGTGGGGATTCCCAATATGGCCGGTGGGGAGAGGAATTGGGAGAGGGACCAGTCAGAGGAAAGATCCAAAAAGAACCAACCAGGAGGGGTAAAAACCATGAACTTGGGGAATAACCAATGGGGTATGAAACATTAAATAGAACTGCAAAGGCTCATCGGTTGAAGCATTTTTTCTTCCCTTGAGCCACAAGGAAAACTCTCAAAGGGATTTCTCAAAGGAGAGTCCCTGTGAACTGAGGCAGCCTAGGGCTGCACATGGGTTAAAGCACTTCTGCTCACCCTGAGCTAAGGAAGTCTCCCAAGGGGACTGCCCACAGGGGAGGCAGCACAAGCTGGAGTAGTTTAGGGGCTGCACGTTCACCAAGGGGGTGAATTGTTCTCTGCGGATTGTAGGGACCACCACACAGATTTCCTAAACAGACTTTCATAGGAGTTTAGCTAACAACTAGTAAGAAGTTAAAGCATGATAATGCCACCAGCCTTTGCTTTTTTTGCATTCAACAAAGGAATTATAGTACTTGAGACTATTGAAAGACTGAAATGGAGCTTTTGACCCTGTGAGGTTTTAACACAAAGACTGTTCAGGAATAGATGCCCAAGAGAAGAGAAGGCTAGCTCTAGGGAAACTTTCAATGCTTAAAGACAGCTTATGAGTAAGATGGAAAAGGACATTTTGGTAGGGTCTGTAATGATAGGACAAATGGTAACTGTTTTAAACTAACACAGAGTAGATATAAGGAGGAAATTAGATATGTGAAAGATTTTTTTTTTTTTTTTTTAATGAGGGGGCTGAAACAATGTCAAAGGCTGCCCAGAGCAGTGGATGCCTCATCCCAGGAAACATTCAGAGTAAGGTTGGACAGGGCTCTGAGCAACCTGATCTGGTTTAAGATGTCTCTATTTACTGCTGGGGAGTTGGAACTAGATGATTTTAAAGGTCCTTTCCAAACTTAACCATTTAATGATTCTATAACTGATTCTGTGATTCTATGATACATGTCTAATTGCTATGAATTTAATCATTTAATGATCTAACTGAATAGGTAGAATATTTCCTTGTTGCTTTGAGCATTAATAGTACTTCTTTTAACCTTTATGACCTACAGGGATTCTGTTGTATTGCCAGAGGTAAAACAAAGGTGGTACTTATTTTGAATAACTTGTCTGGAACAAAACATATATTTAACCACTATAAGAACTCACACTAAGAACAAAAGGATAAGAGAAGACATAAAGTATCTTCAGCCTTATGTAGGATAAAGAATATTCATATGGATATACTCAATTTACTCCACAGAATAGACAACTGCACGCATCACTACAGGAGACAAATCATCAGAGAAAAAGACCAGCCTGGTTAAACAGAGAATTTAGGGTGGATCATAGTGGAAAAAGAGAATTTCTCATCTTTGGAAAGAGGGTCAGGTAAATTGGGAGGACTATAAAGATGTGGTGAGGTCATATAGGGAGGAGATTAGCACAGCTAAAGCCCAATTAGAACTTGATGTGGCCACTACAGTTTAAAAAAACACAAATCCATAAATACACTGGCAGCAAAAGGAGAGTCAAGGAGTGCTTTCACCATTTGTTGAATGAAATGTAGGAGATGAGGAAAAAGCAGAGGTCCTTAATAATTTCTTTGTCTCAGTCTTCAAGTGGTTGCCTCAGGATACCCAGCTCCCTAAGATGGAAATTGGTGGTGGGGAGATGAGTGAAGCCCCCACAGTCCAGGAAGAGATGGTTAATGACCTACCTTGCCAATATGATATTCACTATGGACCTTGATGGGATCCTCCCCAGAGTGATGAAAGAATTGGAGATAGAACTTGCCAAACCACTCTCTAATATCTACCAGCAGTCCTGGTTAACGGGGGAAATCCAGATGACTGGAACTTGGCAAAAGTAACACCCATCTACAAGAGTGTTTGGAAGGATGATCCAGGGAAATACAGGCCTTACCATGGTTCCAGGCAAGGTTATGGAAGAGAACAGCCTGAATGCCACTACACAGCACGTGCAGAACAACCAGGGCATCAAGTCTAGCTAAGGTGAAAGGCAGGTCCTGCTTGAGCAATCAGATCTGCTTCTGGGACAGGCTCATCCAGTTCTGTAGGTGCAAGTGGTCTATCCAAACTTCAGCAGTGTTTGACACCATCTCTCACAGCATCCTCCTAGAACAACTCTCTGCTCGTTTTGGATAGGTGTACTCTTCAATGGGTAAAAACTGGCTAGAGAGCTGTGGTTAATGGAGCCAAATCCAATTGGTGGCAGGTCACTAGGGGTGTTCCTCAGGGCTAGTTCTGGAGCCAGTTTAGCATCTTTATTGACAATCTGGGTGTGGAGATTGGGTGCACTCTCAGTAAATTCCCAGATGACACCAAATTGTGGGGAGTGTTGGTCTGCTGGAGGGAAAGAAGCATCTACAGAGAGACCTGGAAAGACTTGAACAGGGGGCTGAGGAAACTGCAGGAGGTTCAATAAGGGTGTCTGGATCTGGCTGGGTAGCCTGGGTTTAGTTTTTTAGGGATTACAGTGGCAGTGCTGGGTGTATGGTTGGACAGAATGATCAAAGTCTCTTCCAACCCCGATGATACCATGATTCAAGGATGAAAGTGTCATCTCAATAGTCTGACAAAATGAGGAAAAGATTAATTAATCCAATCTACATCATTTATTTCAATCACAAAAAAAATTTTAAACCTGAAGTGAATATCTGTAGATAAATGGATACTGTTTTTTCTGTGGAAGTACAAGGATGTAAAACAATGGGGACCCTCAAATTTTCTTTATCTGCTGATCTTACTATTTTTTGTGCAAGATTTTACTATTATGTGTGAGAGGCCAAGTATCCTAATGATTGCTTCTAACACAGTTCCTGTCTATAAATGTCAGGTAATTCAGTAAATTAGTTAAAATCACACGACTTTTTCAGATGAACATTCACAAAGACCAAATTAGTAACAGAGGGTCATTTCAAACAAATCTGTGAAAATCCTCAGGTCCTATTTTTTTCATAAGTGCTATTTGTAAAAGAATGAAAAATAATGAAGACAAGCAGAAAGATCATAACTTCATAAAAATATTTAATAATCAATTGAAAGAGATGAAGTTGGTGCTATTAATCATAAAGTGAAAAAACAGTTTGTCTTTTCAGTGAAAAAATACAGTTTGCCTTGGCACTTATATTAGGGAAGAAAATAGCACGGAAAAACTGATCCCTGTACAGAAAACTGAAATAGTTCAGAAAAACTAATCTTGATTTGCCAACAGCTTTTCTGTTCTTTGCAGTCATTATCCACAGTAATGGGCTGAGACAACTATACAGGAAATTAAGATGTACATTTGGATCATTGGTAAATGAGCCATCAGATAATAGACAACTGATTTGTTCAGCTTACAAATTATAAAGAATACTTCACTTTTAAAAAGGAGATGAAGAATTAGCTATGAATTGCCTGGTATTTTTAATGCATTGGTGAACTATCCTGGAGTGTAGCTTTAGTAGAATTTTTTGTTCATTGATCCGGGAGACTGAAGTAAGAACCATATACCAACACATATCACATATAATAATGACTGTAGATGTTTTGATTTTCTCTGTTGAAGGCCTAGCAGATGTATGTAAGAGATAGAGGATATCACACATTACCTATGAACACCAAAAGGGGTGGGTGAGGATGGTGGAGAGAGTTCAAAAAGTTACTCTAAAATACATTTCAAAATGATTGAGGATTTTGGCGACTGGAAGATCCTTTACTTTTGCATAATCACATATCACATCAGGCAGAAATTAAGTTGGGAAATCATATTCCCAAATTTTACTTCTGCCTACACTAAATGAAGTTTTTGTTAAGTAAGATGCTTGCACTAGTAAGGAAATAACAGAAGAGCACTTTCTGAGAGAAGAGCATCCCTTTCCCATTATGATCTCTTTTGAAATAGCTGCTTGACTAATGAATTTGTACACATCCCACCTCCAATATTCCCCATCCCACTTTCCACATATGTTTGCATTACTGAGAAGTAATTGTAATGAAAAATACAAACCTCAGTGAAACTGAGATGGGTTGTGACAGCTAAAAACAGACCAAATACTCCAGACGAGTCATCATCTTACCATTTCTTCTGACCTTTCAGCAGCCACCAGACCAAATGAATAGAAGGACAAGGTCAACAGGTGAAAAACAGACACAGCAGGAATTATTTCATTCATTGTTCTTGAAGGTTGAACAGTTTGAACAAACTATTGTATAGATACTTTTTCCTAATGATTCATCAATACACATAGAAAAAAATGCATTCCTTTACAGAAAAGATTAATTTATGTGTCAGTGTCCCATTGTCAGGGCAAAGAATGGACTGAATCTCTTAGTCATTCTTTAACCAAGAGCATAAAGAATGTACACAGATTTGTCTCTAAGAAAATAAATTACAGAGGTATTTGCAGCACTTATCTTCAAGCACTTGTACTACACATTATTCTCCCCAAACTCTCCCTACAATCAGCTGGATGAAACACTCCTGCAGGCAGAAAGTTAAAACTGTCTCAGTTACATGTATGTTCTGAACATCTCCTAGATAATTTTCATATTATTCAGTAGAAATCATACCCCAAGAGCCTAATACCAGATAGGTAAGTTGTTGGACTAAATCAAGTAGGTGGACCAGTCTTCCTAATTCTTTTCATGAGTTTAGGTTTGCTTCAGGACAATAAACTAATAAACGTACCAAAATATGGTTAATAAGATGCTATTTATATAACATTTTTATAGCTATCTGGAAGACTGGGCTCTTTAAAGACATTTTAAAAGGAATTGTTAGAATGAAGATTGCTTTACAAGACTAATCTAAGCACATTGAAACACCATCCAACAGCAAGACACACAGGTCTTAGATATCTAAAAGAAACAGAACATTCATTACAGAACTGAAGGATGCAATCTGATTTTTAGATAGCATTTTTACCACAGGAAAAAATTGGGCCAAAACCTGGGCATATTCATAATTCAAACACCATTGATTACAAAAACTGTATATTGAAGACTGTTGGAAAGTTGGCTTTCTGATCATTGCTACTGGATATCAAGACTTTGTAATTGGGAAGTTGGCCAAAAAAGGGGAAGGAGAAGGGGAAGGGGGAAATTGAAAGGAAAAGGAATAAAGAAAATATAGCACATCATTATACCAAAACACAACAATTAAAATTTAGAAACTCAAACACAGGAAGATCAACTGGCTTGCCCCAAAACAACTCACAAAGCCTGTGCCACAGTCACTGCCAGAAAACTGAAGTTTAATGTTATTCATCTACAAGTTCATTGTTCTTGTTAAAAGTCCAGGTTTAGACTATGTTCTTTTGTATTTCAGTAAAGAATTCAAATCTTGTAATACTATGAAACTAAATAAACAAACTAAGCTAAATTTAACCATTTATTTTCCTTTTTATATTACAGTTCTTTCAGTCATAATAAGTAAAATCAGACTGTGTGCTCACACAGAAACCCTAAATAGTCACTTGGAGGAGTTGTTTACATCTCAGCATAGACCACTGAAAATAGCAAGCTTTAATGGAAATGCTGACCAGCCTTTCATGCCTAGCTCTCAATAAGGAAAGATTCCTGTCTGGCTGACTCTCTCATTGCCATCTAAACATTTTTCTTCTATTCATTAGTGGAACATCATATAACTTAACAGAAATTAACAAATGTAAAGAATGTCATCCCAGAGGGATTTCTGGAACAAAGGAATACTTTCTATAGTTGGTGGTTTTGGTAAGAGCTCATTTTCTAATCTACAGTAGTTGTTAACTTCACAAAGAAATGAATTCTCTTTCTTCAGGTTTTTAACCAAATGCCCCATTTTTTTGGCTTTGTGTCTTGGACTTGTGGATGTCTTAAATAAAAATAAAGGCACGAAATCCCACCCTCCAAGTTTCTGATTGCTTTTTATAATAGCTCAGTCCCTGAGGAGCTCAGCTTGTTATTGAAATTGTTTTCTTTAATGGGCATTTTGTGCTTTTCCCTTGGATTATTTTACTTACTTGAGTGGTGAATGTATGCCAGTTCAAAAATCAAACACTGAGGCAAATGCTACAAACACATTGCCCAACATGTGGCCAGCATTTAGACAAGTATATAAAGCAGAGAATTATTCTGAACGCTGGGGAGAACACTCTTAATTCACTGTTACAGCAGATAAATTATCTATCTCATGATTTAGATTATGCTGACAGTTTCATTATGTATTTCCAGTGCCCAAACATACTAATAAGTGTTGTAGGTTTGTCCCAGTTCAGTATAGAAACTAAATTCTGCCTTCAGATGACTGCTGAACAATGAAGGGCAGATGTGTTCTATAGGATCTTGGCACTGTCAAGACACAACATCTGAACTTTGAATTTATTTCAAAAGCCTGAAAACTTATTTAGCTGACATTTGGGAGAGAGGGAGGGAGAGGGAGAGGATCTGATTCTCCTCTCACACATGTTTTAAGCCATTTTTGGATTTCTGATTTCATTAGAGTTACATCTGATTTACATGGCTGTCAGTGATGGAATACAGTCTATATAAAACTGAATTAGAAATCGAATGAATATTCTGCCAGATTTTTGATGCTACACCCAGCAGACTATTGAAGTTATAAACTGGGAAAATAACTTGCTAAAGGAAGACAGATCAAGGAACAATCTAACGGGATGGTGGCTACTAAGTTCCTAAAGGATCATCTTTAGGCCTGTGTTTGCTGAATTTTTTACAAGGCTAGTGCCTAAGATGTCGCAAGGTACTTTACTGAGTGTTATACTGAATTCAAAATATTTTAGAACCTCACAATTCCACAATGGTCTCTTATCCTGCCAAGTGCTGATATAGTTTTGCCTGTGTCAGTCTTTTGTAAACACATTCTGCAATTTCAATTTTCCATTTATCATCATATACTGACCAAATCATCATAATATATTAAACAGTAACGTTGGGTTTTTTTGAAATGAATCCATCAGAGTTAAAGTTTCCAGGTTATTTCTTCTCTTTAGGATATTTAATTCATTTAGTTTTAGGCACTTGTCCATCTAGCAGCCCTAATTTCCCACTACAGGCAATGGAGAACAGACTCCACTAGAGAAAGATTCAGTAACATAGAATTTCTGGTTTAAATAGCCTTCTGAAAGATCTGTCTCCCTGTGTTAACTGGATAGGTTCTTTTGCCCTCATAATGAGACATCTGAACTAGGATTGTCTGACCATGTATTGCCACACTTAATCTGATGTTACAAATTCTTATTATGGAACTTCTAATTTCCTGCACAAATTCTTTCATCAAGCTGCCTGTAGTTGTCGGAGTTACAAGGGTATGTACTTAATTTTCTTCAACTACTCTTTGGAAGAAATCACCTTATTCATTGCATTCCCTTAGTAATAATCCAGTTTGCCATATTGACAATCAAGTCAGTGGACTTGCTGGATGAGTAAAATCATCTCTGTCAGTACAAGACTTCCAGGTTCTGTGGGAAGAGAGCAATCACAGACATTCTTGATTGTGCAGTCATTTTAAGACAAGCTCAGTTTCTAGATGTTTCTGGGGCCTCTAATACCTGTATAACTTTCTCTAGGCTCGAATCCTGAAGTTAATAGCTGAGGTTCTAGTTAGACTACTCAATTTTCCTGTTACCCACAAGAAAACTCAAGGCACAACTGCACAGAATTGTTGATGCCAGAAAGCAACTCAAGAACAGTGACTCAAGTCCTGCTTCTGTTTCATGTCAGAGAGATAACCCCTTGTAATCTTGACAAAAAAAGTCAATCCAAGTTTGAATTTGATCCCAGCAATTTTTAAAAAAAACTTGCCCTGAAAGTAATTAATCAGGAAAAAATTCTTACTGTTACACTTCTACTGACAGTCTAAATGAAACAAAAGCAGTCTCCAGCAGGAAAAAAATTCAAATTTCTGTTGGTGTTGTGTTGCACCTTATTGCAAAAATAACAAAACACAAGAATAAAACAACACCCTTTAGCCTAAAACACCCAAAATCCCCAAGGAGGTTTCCTGATATTGCCGTATCTTTGCTCACCTGTTGTGAGGAGATGATGAAAAAAATAAAATTCAGCAAGAAGGAGTGAATGCATTTGCTATACTTCACCAGGAACAAACTGTCCACCTCAGGAGCAGGAACACCAAGGGTATTGAGGTACTACTCCAAGGGGGACATGAGGCAGGATGGAGTGGCATGAGGGTGCTGTGGTCATGCTGCTGAAAACAATGCAGCTGATGGGAACTAAGCCAAAGGAATAGCCCAGACAGTAACTGAAAGGTGAACTTTGCTTCGTTAACTCAAAAATAAATATTATTTTTCACTCCTCTACATATCTCAGTGACTGAAGTCAAACTCCATCTAAACATGAAATGACATGAACTGTTCCCTTTCTCAAAGAAAATGATGTAAATATAGCGTAGGTGAGAGGGGAGGTCAGAGAAGACACCACTATAACTTCTGGGATCAGTCAACATGCTCAGCCTGTCCTCCCCAGTAGCAATGGCTCTTGGGTGTGAGCCTTACTCTATGCACACTGAAGATTTCTTTCAACCCAGCTCTTATTGGTAATTACAGCTTGTCTGAATATCACTCCAAATTCATCTTTGCATTCAGCATATTATCAACAGCAATCTGGGAACCTTAACCTGTCACAGTTCTCTATCACCAGCCTGCTTGTTAATAAAGTGCCTTATCCCATGAAATGTTTGGCACTCAGTGCAACCCCTTCAAGGGCATGATACAGTTTTAGAAAAGCAAGAAGTCTCTTACTCCATTGTGAAAATACCAAAGGCCACCTTGAGAAAATGTAACCCCATTGCCGTACAATTAATCTGGAAAAATAAACAAGAAAATTTCTAAAGAAGCAAATCTTCTGCTAATCATGGTAACTTTGTATTGCCTATCTGTGAAGGAAATAAGCACTCCTGTCAGGCTGGAAGTGATTCAAATCACAGTGAGTATTTTAACTTTACACTTGTTCATGCAAATTATTTTGAAACTTTATAATGACAATTATATAAATTTAAATTAAAATAATATTTCCATGATTTTTAATTCCATATACATTTTCTAAAATAAGTTTTAAAAACATTAAATACAATATTGCTTATAGTAAAAGTTTCTAATTCATCTTCTCCCTTGCTTCTGCAAAACTCTCATTATATATTCCTCTGAATATACATATATATCTGTAAAATATACTGCAGTTCATATGGATTAAGTTATCTGGAACTTGCATCAATAAAAGCCAGAACTACAAGTACCTTACAGAATAAAATACCAATTCTACTCCCTTTAAAATTAATGTGTATTACTATAAATCTGACAGGTAATACAGAAAATATTCTATATATAATAAAAAATAAATGTAGGCCATCTACTGTTTATCATTTAAAATTGAACTCAAGAGAACAGAAAATAGATGTGGACTTTGATTCCAACCAATTTAAATTCTCATTTAAATTCCAGATTAATATCAAAGCTGAAAAATTATCTTGTCCACATGGATTTTTATTATTTTATAATTCATAAATGTAATAATATAACTTCTGTTGCAAAAGACCTCTAAGTCAGGAAAAAAAAATTCCTTATTTTCATATTTTCACATGTATTTCTACAATATTTACGTTTCAAAATTTGATCTTCAAAGACAATAAAGGAAATGATGGAATGTGTACTTTTTTATGTAGGACAAACTATTTTGTTAACATAATTGATTTTGTGCTTGATAAACCTATATGAAGCTTTAGTGTGGAACAGGCTTATAAAGATGCTCCAAACTTAAAGCAGTAACAATCATTTCAGTTCCTTTTGGTAAATAAGAAAACATGAAAAGTTCTTTCTTGTTTGAAAGGCATGAAAACACCTTTTTCATTGATTTTTTTTATAATTAATTATCTTAGGAAGATAGAGTATTTGTCAACTAGTGTGTTAAATATAAAACAACTTTAACTGAGAAAATACTGCAAGATGCATTTTACTTCAGCAATGGTGAGATGAAAGAAAAGTGTAATTTCTTTTCAATCACTATAAAAATAACTATGAGAAAAGTAATTTTTGCAGTCTTTGGATTGGAATCTTTTGTTTTGGTCTTTTTTTTCCCTCAAAAGTTTGGTTACTGACTGAATCTGACATGGGTTCTGGTGGGTTTAAACTCTCTCATTTACTCTACACGTTCAATTTTCTACATGAAAGGCCCACATCCAAACTTTGCTGTCAGTGGAGCGTGCACGAAGCTCAGACTTTGCCCTGCCACTTATTCCACACTAAAATACAAAAAGGATCTGTAAAGTTGGACTGAAAAGTAGCTTATAATGCTCTCTGCACCACTGATCAATGTTAGAGCAAGGAGGAGATGCAAGATACAGATGTACTGTCCTGCAGACATAAGTTGAACAGCCTGTATTTGTCTAGCAGCTGGGTAGTCTACTCTGCATTCCTACTACAACTGCAAACCTACAATGATATGTGAATATCATTTAAAATTTACAGGAAATTTGGAAAATGGAGGATGAGTTTGAAAAGGGCCCTAAGAAGCAGGCTGGTGGGGAAGCTACTTGCATTTATGTCATCTATAGTATTAATAATTTAAATTTTAAAAATCAATAGTCTATATAATATGTTGTCTTTAAAGTTAATGAACAAAATATAATGTGTCAAATGCATACCAAAAAAATCTGACATTTACGCATCTTATTTAGAGAAAGTCATATTTTTAAACTAAAAATAATAATTATTTTCTTTGGTAAATAAAGACATACATATCCTCAGAAACATAAAGCAAAGGCTGACTTACAGTCCTGTATTTTGTGGTATTGTGAGTTCCAAGGAGGCTCTATCAAGAACCACTCTCCTGCATGGCAAGCACTCTGAGGACAAGTAATTAAGGCAGTCTCTGCCTGTGAATAGCCAGTAATTTAGATGCCATATGAGACTGATGGAAGACAGAGGCAGGGAGGTTTCCTGCAATGTCATTAACTGGGTGTGGAGTATTGTTTTCTCAACCAATTGTTTAGCCCGTGCTAGATGAAGAACATTTGCAGACAGTGCAGAAAAGCATAGGAGGGATGTTGTGCCTGAGGAAGGAAGAGATCAGCAGGCAATTGTGACTGCCACTTCTGATAGAGCAAAGATTGAACCTTGATAGATCAGCAAATGTGAACGCTTAGGGCTTGGAAGAGAGAAAAGGGCTGGGATGATCTTGTGGGGAAGGGACAGGCAGGGAGAGGCAGCAAACCAGACAAGGCACGGTTTGATCAATGAACCAAGAGGCTGAGTCTAGCAGCAGCATGTCAAACAAAAATTGGTCTCAATGTCCTATTTTACTCAAAAATACATTTGCTGTGATATATCCCACCTTGTGTATATGTCACTCTTGTTAGAGCAGGCTGCTTCTATGGCAGGGCCATCTGACACTGCAGGGTATTAAAAGGATTACTTGATAACTTTTAAAGTTTAAGCTTCTGCATATTTTTCCTTTGGGTTTAGTTTGGGGATTTTTTTCACTCTTTCTTGTAAATTCCAGACTGTTCCACAATTTGAAAATGTCCAAACCCTGTACCTGTTCTCTAATCACTTCATTTCCACCAACTGGGACATAATCTCCAGGTATTTTCCACATGTTGTAGTGTTAATAATACTGGGATGAGGAAGTTGTTCTGCGGTTTTTAGAAGCTGCCTCTGTGAGTGGAAATGTACCATGCAGAGAGAAATTGCAATTACTGTCTACTATTTCCTCTGTTATTTAGGATACTAACTAAGATAAATTATATCTGCTGAGTTTCTCCCCCAGATGTGCAGTAATATCAGTTTGTAGACTTTTATTTTGTTTGACACAAAGTTGCTTAATCCTTGTGGGAGAAAAACTCAGTATTACACAGTTTATGCATTTTTAGTTATTTCTCTGTTTAGACTACACTTATTTTAAACTGCTAAATGACATATAAAAACCTGATGGATGTGCAATTAAAATACAGCTTTACTAAGTTCATATTCATATGTCTTATAAAGTTTAGATTAATGGTGACTAAGGTTATTAAATTGAGAATTATGAAAAATGAGCATTCAGCTCTGGTTTACAACATACTGATTCTCCAATATCTTTTAATTTCTTGAAAAAAAAATCAAAACAGCCTAGCCAAACCAAACAAAAAATCACCAAATAAGCAAACAACAAAAAATCCCAATGTCCATCTTTTTTTTTCTCCAACTATAATGAGAGGGAAATAAAAGAAAGGAAAGAAAACCAGCTTGCAAATAAGGTGAGCAACCCAAAATGGGCTTTACCTACTTCTCTCTGTGGCTTTTGCTAGTGTGCAGCTGGCAGAGCATGCCATGCCACGCCCCCATTCCAGGGTATCCGGGGTAATAGACTTCTGTGCAAGGATAATGAATGAGATGGGAACTGGAAACCTGAACTGCCCACACATTGTGGCCTTCTGACCTCAGAGTGTAAGAAATATCAGGGGCTTGACCAGCAGGTCCCATCAGCTCCCAAACCTGGGCCCTCCTTGGGCCCCAGGTCTGAGTGGCTTTTCTGGCCAGGCAAGGCAGAGTGAGCACAAACTCCCATAAAGGCTCTGCCTCTGGAGCTGCTTTCATTGCCGAGTATTGCAGGCTGTCCTGTGTCTCCAGCTTTGGTCACACCAAGCTGCACCCAGGATTTATCCCTTGGCATGGCACCTGAGCTGCTCTAGAGGCTGCCCCCAGGGGCTGCTAGGAATTTTAGCATCTGACTCGGGACTGATAAGAGGAAAGCAGTAAACAACTGAAGTGTTATACTCACCAAAAACTTGCCAGCTACTCTATTTGGCTTCTTTTTTTTTTTTTTTTTAAACTATCACATAAAAAAGATGTATATTAATTCCAGTTAAATGTTCCTGGCTTTAAAAAAATATCTGATTTCTATTTTCAATTCCTGGACACAGACTTAAAAACCATAGCTTATCTTCCCCTCAGAGTTTTGGTATTTTGAAAAACCTATGTGAATTCCACTAAAACTTCATCAAAGGCCTTGTGAACTTTTGTTCACTGTGTAGTAGAGGAGGCAGGGGGAGAAATATATTTTCAACATTCATTTTAAAAGAAATTATTTACATGTGGGTTTGAAACACTCTTTTAATGCTGCAAAATCTACTCCACACCAAGGTCTATATTGCACTTAGAAAACCCAATATGAGTTTAAAGACAAAAAAAAAGAGGGAAAATTGAACTAAATAAATGTCCCAACCTTTAAAACAGCTGAATGTAAAATGGTTTCAAAAGTCATCAGCATCCTCATTTTAGAATAAAATTGAATATGGTTCAGATGATACTTCTTTTCTTTATTTGTACAGGGCAGAAGGTCCAAGATGCCTGGAAGCAGCATGGGAAGGCAGGAGACTTGGAGTACAGCTGCAAACCGAAAGTACAGGAGGGTGTGGGGAGAACAGCTGGAAGCTCAGGAAGAAACGGGGTCATTGTGAATCACACTTCCTTCCAGACTCCTTCTGGAGCAGCAGGATCTTTATTATGAGTTTAGAGTAAGCTCCTGTTCACCTACTGATTTTTTTTTATTGCATTAGAAATACAATATCTCACACTTTCAAGAACCCTCAATGGGAAAGCAGCCAAATCTCAAGGAAGAGAATATGAAGGAGGAATGAGAATTACCTTCAAATATGCAAGGAGGGGATCAGTCTGAACAAAGGTGGAGTCTAGGACAGGAAAAAAAGAAAGAAAAGAAGATTAAACTGCAGCAAAGACAACTTCTGTTAGATACTCAGCAGAACTTTTTAACAGTGAGGACTGTGAATCTCAGTGATGGATTATTTGAAGAGGAATATTCTGGCAAGCTCTAAGAGCCATTTAGACAAGCATCTGACAGTAATGACATGAGTAGTGCTTATGCAGCTTTGGCACAAGATGGACTACATGAGTCTTGCTGATTCTTTCCAGCCCTTTGAAATTGTGTGCAAAACAGAAGTCTCTGTTGAGCTGATCTGCATTTTCAGGTTTGTTTCTGCCAAAATAAAGGATAGAAAAAGGTGAATATGAGCCTATGACTCTTAATATCTGCATGGTTCCTACTAGTGGATTTTCTTTCTATGTAGAGAAGAGAGAACTTTAATTTACATTGTCTCATCCAGGTCACATAGACAAAAGTTATTATAATTCAGTTTCTCTGCATTGCAGGATCAAGAGCTGAGTCAACCCTGCTGGGATTTAACCCACGTTCCAGGGAGTCTAAGTATTTCATATCTGATGCTTAAACTTCTAAGCAAATAAAATTTCTGCTTGGAGATGTACCAGTGTGTGGTCAGATTTTATTGTGTTTCTGTTTGAAATTCACCACAAGTCTGAGAAATTCCTACATTTTAACCAGCACTGAGTATCTCTTATGTTGATCTATTTACCTCTTATTCTCAAGAGCATGCAAATGACTAGGATTTCAGTGTTTTTCAAAATTATTTTATACTCAACACAATTCCACTGAGATCCACAAATGCCTTAGATTTATGCCTGCTCAGTAGCTGATGCTCAATTATTAATTCACTAATGTCTGTAAAGTGCTTTGAAGATAAAAAACATTACATTGTAAAACTGCTAACTGATATTTGGATGCTACTATTATTGCTGCTGAAGTTGTTGGAAAATATGCTTGGAACACATCCCCAAAGGCACATGATGAGGAAAGGTCATCTATGGCAGTAGTTTATGCAGAAAGGAGTAAATCAGGCTGAAATTCTAGAACTACAATTCTTTTTTAATGTAGACTACAAAAATCAGTAGAGTTATGAGATCAGAGGTTTTTTTTCTTTGAACAAAGCATGTTTAACTATTAATAGATCAAAAGGGAAAAAATCAATACAAAGACTAATTTAAAACAATAAGGTGAAAAGGACTTTCCAGTATCTTCTGGGAAAGCAGGGCACTGAGGTTTCTGTCCTCTACTCCAATTACTTTGTACGTGGATGGGGAGCTGAGTCTGAGTGTGAAAGAACAGCCCTTCAGAGAACAGAGCAGCCTCAGAGAACACAGAGACACCAGCAATGGCCTTCAGAGGCCTCTGCCACTCCAGAGAAATCCTCTTTGGGTTTTGAAACAACCCTGCTGTGCTTCTGCTCCAGGAAGATACCTTTATAACCCATCATGGCCTTTGGTGGGGTGAAGACAGAACCCTAAATAAACACCCAGGAAGATCTCAGCATGCAGGGTTTTGCCTCAGGCTCTGCCATCCAGCTCTAAGCACAGTAACGCCTTTATGGGATGCTCTGGTTTCCCTCAGACCCACCCTTCAGCTGAGTTGTCCTTCCCTCTGCCTGAGATGTGTATAGAAAGGAGAATAGGCTTGTATTGATTTCTCACACATCACCTTTGCACCCCACAGACACTTTGGGCGTGCTGCTACATTTCACACTGGGGTTGCTGCATTACCAAACACTGCTCTCCCCTCCCAGACTGCAAATGCTGCTGACCCAAACTCCTGTCACTGCTGTAGAGCACTACCTTTGAGAAAAGCTTGAAAGGGCTGTTTGCTCTGAGCTGAGGCCTGCTGAAGTGATTAGATAAAGCTTTGACCCCAAGTGTCAGACTCTTTTATTTGAACAGCAATTTGAAACAGCTAAACCTCTACCCTGAGCAGCAGAATCGAGCAGATGAAAACCCCACCAGACCTGAAACACTTGAAAAATGTGGAAGACAACCAGAGAAGTTTAAACACACTGTTTCAGTTTGTATCTGTGAGCAATGGAAACAAAAACAGATTTCCCTCTGCCCCCCCACCTCCCCCCAAAAAAGGTCAAGAGGAAGCTTCATCTTTGATAGCTTGTTCTGAAACACTTGAGGTTTTTAACACTTTCAGTCAACTCAGCCAGACTAGGCCAACACTGAAGCTGTAATGCAGGTATTTAAGAACTTCACATAAAAATAGAACATGAATTGAGTAACACAATTTTTTAAACAGAGGATACTAGAAGAAGTTAAAAAAAAAAAGATAGTTGTCTTCAGCCAAGCACCAGTTTTAGGGAATGAAACCCTTGATAAGAAACACAACACTGAAAGGAATCTGAAACAAAACACTCAGACAGAGGCTATTGAAACATGCAGACTTAGCTACATAAAACACATTTCAGATTTGGATAGCAAGGGTAGAGAACCAGTTTAAGTTAAAGCCCACAGACAGTTATCAACACATGGTGGGTATGGGAAACTTAAAACACAAGATACAAAGTATTATGGAAGACAGGAGATGTTCAATGCTGACAGCCTCTGAAATGCACCTCAGGAAGCAATATGTGTAAATTCAGATGCAAGCAGAACACGTAAAAATAATGTTTAACATCGGAAGAAAGATACAGAAAAAGAAACATATTTGCCAAAATGTTCAACAGCCCACCAAATAAGCTTTACATGGGCAAAGCAATTTCTCCTTAAAAGCAAAATATAATATTGCCAAAATTAGATAATAGGCTATCAATGTGTGGGGCAAAATAAATTTATCAGGTCTGGTAAACATCATTTCACAGGTTACAAGAATCAGTAATGTTAACTCCACCTTCAGGAAACATGAACTGACGAAATTATGCACTAGCATGTGGGTGCCCATCTAGCCTAGAGAGGAAGATCTGCTGCCAGGAGCAGCAGGAGCAGGCTGGGGGCCAGGGCAGGCTGTGCCACAGCAGGCAGGGCAGGGAGGGTGGGCAGGCAGTGCCCTCTCCTAGGAGCAGGTGGGCAACAGCAGCCAGGGGCAGCCTCAGCCCACGGGCATGGCCACAGGCCAGGCAAACCCAGCCAGCAGGACACCAGTGAGGGAAAACATCTAATCTCAGTTCTTGAGCAGAGTGGACTCAAAAAGGCACCTCATAGCTGTCATACATTCACATATGCCTTGTGTGACATCTGGCCTTGAGCACAGGCAGCAAACCCCAGCGAGTGGAGATGGAGGCTGCACAGCATGTTGCTACACCTAGGGCAGTAATTTGACATCTGTACCTGTATGTAGGATATGGATTATTTTTTCTTTTTTTCTTTTTTTTTTTTTTTTAATGAAAGCAGCAGAGAAAAAATACTTCTTTCAAAGGCATGATGAAGTATTAACAGCCTAAAGTGTAACACACTACAGTGTACATTCATCAATGAAACTTTCTTGTTCTGGGGACAAAACAGTGCTAGTGGTGGGGAAAAACTTCTAGAAGATTTATTAGAGCATCTCAGAGGTGTCATGCATCCTCATTTTCACACATGCTCCACTGCCATATAAAAAAGAAGCTGTGGCCTGCTGTGTGGACTCCCTCCCCTCCATTACTGTAGGTATACAGGCACAGAGAAATGATGTCCCAACAGTCACTCGGTGAATGACAGAGTCTACATGACTTGCACACAAGTGTACATCACTTGGATAATGAGGGAAAACCTTATTAACCAAAGCTGAATCCTATTATTGCTCCTGGAACATATACAAGGGAGTATACGATACTTCACAAAGCATTTGCTTCATCAGAGGAAAAAAGGTTGAGTTGCTTATTGTACAGTTATTTTATCTGATAGAAAGGTTCAGAATAATATTTTCCTTTTGCCTTGGCTTTTTTTTTCCAATGCCAAGACTTGCATGTTCCCTAGCCCACTTCTGACCACTGACAGTTGTTGTCTGAAATGATGAGTGCTCAAATACCACTGGAATCTTTGGGACCATCTCTTGACTCATGGGGGGAAAAATGGAAAAAAAAAAAGTCCTTGATTCTTTATTGTCAAAGTGAAAATTTGGGAGCTGATGCAGGAATGGGCTGATTTAGACTAAAGGTCAATCTGATCCAGAGCCCTGTCTCTGACAGTACCAATTGTTTTCCAGAGATAAAAGAGCAAGGGTAGAAAAAACATATTTATCCAGTTAATGGGCTGCAGAGATATAAAAATCACATAGCCTCACTTCACTAATTATTTCTGAGAAATCTGGTAGGCCACCTTTGTGAGCCAAGCATGTGCTGAACCTTGGAAAATATGGGTTTCTTCAGAGGCCTATCTATTTAAAGATAGATTGCTAGTGGAAAGGCATCTGTTTGTCACATTACTGACAGCTGGGTTGCCCGATGAGATGACAACAATGCCTTTGAATATTTCATTATACTAGAAATTTGTTTACTATTTAGAGCAAGGATTTAAAATCGTGTTTTAGCACTTTGCAGGGTGCTTAAACTCTGGCCTCATAGCAGTGAAACCTGTGGTTTGCCCAGCAGCTGTTGCTGAAGCACTTCCATTTTTGCATGACATCTTTGAATAACAATTAGAGCTGAGACTGAATCTGGGCTTCCCAAGTCTTACTACAAAGCCCAAGGAACAAGGGCAGCCTAGCATTATTTGCGGGAAAATTTTTCTCTGAATTTTATACTTCAAGTCAGTCTTCTGCCTAGAAACCCCTGGAAATCTACAGCTTTGCTATATAACTTCTCTGCAGTTACCATATCCATATCCGATGCAGTTACCATTAGCCAAAAGCACTCCAAGGGCTTTATAATGGTGCATTAGGACACTGAACACTCCAGGGAGAAAATGAAGCTAATGTAATGGCAAATGACTTTCAAAATATTCTCCCCTGTGCCTTTAAATTTCAGGCCCTGAAAAGAAAGCAAAAGAAAGAAGAACATGAAAGGAAGAGATTAGTCTGTGACTGAAAGTCCAGCTGTGTAAACAAGTTTAGTTCTTCTTTTATCTCTAATTGGTCTTATACATTGATCTTTCTCGTGCCAAAATCACACACTTCACATTAATTCTTCAGTAATACAGCATTATTTCCGGATGGAATCGGTCTGAAATGTCAAACTGATATGTGTCACTTGCAATCTGCTAACATTTCTAGTTTTTTCCAGTGAACATCAACTGTCTTTAGTTATACTTCTTTAAAAGTCTGAACAGGAAACAGGTTTATACCACTGAAAATGTGAGTATGGGCACTAAAATTGTGTTAATAGTGCTATTCATTGCATAAGGCTTAGAAGATACTCAGCTGGCATAAATTTTTTGGCCAAATTACATTAACTTCAGAGATGTCATGCCAGTTAATATGGTCAAATAATTGGCCTATAGACTTCAGAAGATATCTGTCTCACAAATGCAGAACAGGCTGTTGTCTTTCCTGATAGTTTAGGACCTTTGAGTAACAAGATATTCCCATAATTATGTAGACTAATCTGGAGTAGACACTGGGGTAGACACTGAAAAACTCCAGCTAGACAAAGAAACCACGTGTACAGGCAAATGAAAATCAATACTGATAAATGCAAGGTGATGCACACTGGCTATAAAAGTAAATTAATGAGGCAACAAGTCAATGAACTGCCTATCCATCTGACACAGGTCAAAGGCACCCATATGTGAGAAGGGGACGTCAAGGCAAAATCACAATCTGTGTGCAGCTCTGATCAGAAAAACAAATATTTTATGTTATACGACATATGGGGCACAGTGAAATATAAAAAAGGTTGTGTCAATATAATGATGTAGTATTGCCTGCACAGTTAAAGGAGATTTGATAACATTACACATAGGAATTAAAAATGTGTATGAGAAACAACAGGCTTCTGTTCTTCAGTCCTTCTATTTCTTCCACAGGATTATTACATAAAACCAGAAAAGTCTAAGTTCAGAAAGAATCACTGAAATACTTTTTTCCTGTTATAGGTGACTAAATTGTGACTAAACTATTACCTTGCTGTGTATATGTGTGTGTGTTTGTGTATAAAGCTTAGATATAACTGAGGTTAATAACAAGACTGATGACAAGTAGAAGAGTCATAACCAATGTAAATATGTTATTAACTGATAATAAACATTACTTCATAACCAACAAAACATAATTCATGGTTTAAGATAGACATTCATTTTACACATTTGCCTTTGATAAATAGACTTTTTGCATTTAGTAAGTCCTTCAAGGCAGGCAGTAACTGTGAGAAATAGAGTACTAGATTAGATTGATGTCAAATTAATTCAGTTTGTAAATTTCAATTTTGCTACCAATAATTGTTTTCTACCCATACATGACTAGATAAGACCCTGAGTGACCTGCTGTAGTCATTCCTGTGTTGAGCAGGAAGGTTGGATTAGAGATCTCCAGAGATCCTTCCCCACATTAAAGATTCTTTGATTTTATGATTAAATGGAAGAATACAAACAATTTTGCAGAACTAAAGTTGGAAGAAATATTTCTGTGCTAAAAAAGTGTATGTGGCTGAATGTGTTAGAAGAAAATACACCAAAAGAAGGATTTACAGGCTGGAGCTTTTTTTCATTAATTCAACTCATAATGGGATGTAAACCATTTTCTGTGGTGTATAATGATCTGTGAGAGACACTTTCTTTCAGAACAGATTTAAATAAATTTTAGCAGATGTGCATTATAGGGCCTTAAACTGAAAGAGGTTAGATTTCAATTAGATGTAATGAAGAAATTCCACTGTAAGGATGATGAGACACCAAGGCCTGTTCTCCAGTGACTGATCTGAAAAATAGAGATGACTGAGGTCCAGTATCAAGAAACCTTCTCTGGCATAGTTTAAGCATCCAGTGTAGATATAGTTTCTACTGACTTTTCACAGCAGTTTGTTTATGTAAGGATGTGTTTTGGTGGGCCAGGTTAAACACCATCTTTCCTTGTGGAAGGGGTTTTTGGGCCTGGTCTCATCAGTTGTCTGATTTCTGCGTTGAGGTTTGTTTGGCTTGCTACCACTGAAAGTAGATGACTAGTCTTAATTAAAAAGTGAAGAAAGTAGACAGAAAATATTCACAGTTAAGAAGCCAGGAATATACATGTGAACTTGACTGCTTCCCTGAGTTATAAATGTTCACAGCGATGCAACTGGAGAAGGTCCTTCTCCAAAGGCAGAGGCAGCCATGGAGCACCCGGGAGCGGATTCCACCTGGGGCAGACCTCTAGAGGGCAACCCAGCCCCGCGGAACGGCACCGCAGCACCGCAGGGACAGAGACACCGAGAAACTGCCCCGGCCAGCGCGGGTGAGCCCCCCGGCACATCCCGAACCCTTGTCTGCAGAAAACCGAACTCAAAGGACAGTCAGAGTTAGTTCTCAAAACTCAAAGGTTTTACAGAATGACACAGAATATCAACAGATACCCCTCGTGTGGTTACTGTGACCATACTGCACCTTCCCTGACACCATAAAATACATGACCTTCCACCCTAAAATGCATCCCTGAAGCTTGAAACAAGCATAAATCTCTATCGGCACTCATTTTTTTTTTTTTTTCTTTTATTCTCATTGAGAAGATTAGAATGCCATTCCTGGACCTGTAAGCTCTGAGTCTACAACAGCCCCAGACTACTGATCCTCAAGCCCTTTTCTCAAAGCATTCCCAAATTCCCTCTCCCTGTATGACCCAGCATGATAATTTTTAAGGACATATGTATGTGTAAATGAAATCAAAACATTCCCATAGTTTTTATCTAAGTATCCCAGTGTCTTTTACCTACTACATCTCTACTTTTCTTGGATGACAGTTGCTTCACAGACAGCATCTGCATCTTATATTGGAAAAATAAAACATATACAACATATTCTATGTGCTTCACTTGCAAAGAAGCAAATCCTATTAACTGAAACGAGGATTAAGCCTCAAATTTCTTTGTTAAATAGGTAATACTATAGATATTTTGTTAGCAGTAACATAAGAGCAGAAATGGCATATGATTACTTCTCTTAGAACACTGTGGAAAGCATTCAGTCATCAGCTCCTGCAGTTATTCACCATGGACTCCAGACTAAAACTTTCATTTTCAAATGTCAGTTTCTGCTGTTAAATTAAATGAAAATGGGGATCAGTGTGATACATCATCATCTAAAGTAACTCCCAGGGAAATCACTGGAGTAATGCCATTAGTGCTGCCTGCATTCTCTAAAACATTTGGGAGAACTGAAGTGGGCTGTGTGCTTTGTTTCAGATGCTGCCAACTGAGATCTTCCTTCTGCCAAGGCTGTGAAGACCCTGCCTGTCACCCAGGGCAGCTCTGCCCATGAATTTGGGACTGGCAAGAGGACGTGCTGTGGCCTGGGCCTGCTCCCAATGCCCAGGTCAGACTGTAAGCCCTGCCCTGATCCCTGCTGGGGTCCCAGCTCAGACTGTGTCTGCCCAGAGGGGCACTGGGCTAACTGGTGGAGCTGGACTGGGTGCCATGGCAGGGTGGTGCATGGAAGGGGATGGAAGGGGATGGAAGGAGTGGCCACTGCTTCATTGCTATGGGAGTAGCAACGAAAAATGAGTGGGGACCAGCTCTGCAGAGAGCAGAGCAGTGAGAAGGAGGGGAAGCAGGTGTTCGAGGTGCTGGAGCAGAGATTGCTCTGCAGCCCATGGTGCAGAATGTGGAGAGGCAGCCGTGCCCCTGCAGCCCTGGGAGGTCTGTGGTGGAGCAGAGATCCACCTGCAGCCCCTGGGGGGAACCCATGCTGGAGCAGGGTGATATTTTCTGAAGGAACTGCTCTCCAAGGAGACCCCATATTGGGGCATGGAAAAATTGTGAGAAAGAAAAATCAGCAGAGAAAGGACTATTACAGCTTGACTGAAAATCCCTTGCACTGCTCAGGATGGGAGAGAGTTGGAGGAGAGGTTGTGAATGAAGGAGTGAAGTTGAGTCCAGGGAGAAATGGGGTGGGAGTCAGGGGGAAGTTGTTGTTTTAATTTATCTTCTTTCCCTCCATCCTAATATGGTTTAATTGACAATATATGAAACTATTTTTCCCCAAATCAAGCCTGTTTTGCCCATCATGATAAATGGCAAGTGATCTCTATGTACTTATCTGAACCCAAGGGCTTTTTGATCCTATTTTGTCCTTCATATTCCCAAGAGAGGGGAGTGAGAGCATAACTGGGTGAATATCTGGCAAGCAGCCAAGGTCAAATCACCCCCAAAGACATTGAGAATAACCATGATTTTTCTAAAGAAAATCAGCATAATTTATATTTGCTGTGCAAGAAGAGCCATGAACTAGAGGCTCCAGGGGAAAAGATCCTGAAAGGATGTACTTCAAGGACAAACCTATGATGTCTCCAGTCAAGTTTGGCTAGGTCTGTCTCACAAAAAGGTCTGATTTAAACCCAAAATTCTTGTAGATTTTACAAATAGAAGAGTATACAAATCAATATTTTCAATCTCACCCTGTCTTTCCTCCTGTTTCATCAAGCTCATAATGCAGTCAGCTGGATCTGATAGACACTGTCCTCTTCAACTTAACCTGGAATTATCTTCAGGTGAGGCAACTGGATAAGGAACAGTTTTGTAACTGGTGCAACATTAAATCTTCTGAATATCACCCTTATATCAATAGAGAAGAGACACAAGTCTTTCACAGTCCTTTCTGCTGGATTGAGAAATGCACATACTTGGTACCTAACATGGACTTCACAAGGAGTCCTGAGCTCCCATATAACAGAATTGTGACTGCAACCTAAGAAGAACATCTTGTGCCCATTATGAAACTGAAAATCAATTACAGGTTTGCTTTAAAACCACTTCAAAGATTTCTTATCTACACTGGTATCATCTACCCAGAAATTATCCTAAGAAAGCAACGAGAGAGCTCCTATCTGCACATATGACCAGACAGACACCATCTCCCAGGAATGCATCTGGAAAATTCTCCACTGAACTTCACAGCCTCAAAACCATCTCCCTCATGCACTGACACCTTTGGTCACAAGCGTCTCCAAGGTAATCTGAAACCTCAGGTTTGAGAAATTCATTCTTGTTGTACTGAACACCAAACAGTTACCACAGGTCTCCTCTGATCTTAACAGAGAGGGGAGAGACTTCCAGGACGAGTGCAGCAATTTACAGTTCAAGCTCTACAGGAACATTTCCAGGGACCTGCCAAGTAAACGGGAGTAAAACAGGTGTGAAATTCAACCCAGTAGAGGGCAATAGACCCCGGTGTACTTGAACGACACTACAGCCCTCAGTAAAACTGTTTCCAACCTGCACCTAAGGATCTGCAGAGGCTGAGCAGATGGGGATGGAAGAAGAGAGGTCAGAACTCTGATAAAATCATTGATGAAACCTCCTGACTATAAGTAAAAAGCCGTTCTCACTTGCTCTGTTTGGTAACCTTTGTTCTTTTTCATAACAACAAAATCGGTTTCAAACAAAATCATCCCAAGGCACACAATATCACTTTATTTAGTTATAAATGCTGCTGTTGAGCTACATCACCTATAAATTGATCAGTGACAGGAATTAAAAGAAAACATCTTTTGACTGAGAGAAAGCCTTGCCAGGGTAAAAGTATGAGGTACTGTTGGGTTGCCTTGGCTTAGAAAACAGTATTTAGTTTTGTTTTTTTTTCATTTTTATATGTCGTTGTAGTAGAGGAAGGAATGTGTGTTTTATTTCTAAAAGATGAGCCTCAAATAATATCTCTTTTTCAAAAGGCAAAAACTGGTATTCGGGAAATATAAGTAAAAGATACTTTCAAACTAATTTTCATTCATTAGGATGAACACAGAGGAGAAAAAAATAATTTAAACTACAATAATTTAAACTACTGTTTCAAAGGCATGGTGTAGCACATAGAAAGTCAGCAGACAATGCCAAGCCTTGTTTTAAAGACAGGGTCTTTCAAAGGAACTTTGAAAAAGTTCCTGATACTGGTTACATCTTCTCTGGTGCTGAGGACTGGACTGTTGGGCTCAAATGTGACAGATCCCTCCCCAGTGCATCCCCCAGCTGCAGAACTACTGTGTTTACACTTGATGCTAAGAAAGTTATACAGCCAGGAAGACCCAGGGAAAAAACAATGAATGAAAAGTCAGTTGTCAGCAGAAAGGAGAAGGAAGGCTAAATAACTGAAGTGAAAGCTTTTAAACAGAAAAAAAAAAAAAACAGGAGAAGGTGTCAGGGATAATGTCATTAACAGTGACAAATGGAAACCATTGATTAAGAAAGTAGTGAAAGCAGGCAAGGGAAAAATGTCTCTGAGCTTTTATTCAGCACTTTCAAATCTTTCAAAGATTCCTACCACCACTTCTTTCAAATGCAGAAAATACATTAGGCATAATAAAAGCACTGATCAAATCCTTGTCAGCCTATATAATGGGTTAGATCTTTCAGGAGAATTGCCTGTCTATTGTGATACAGGCCTAATATCTGAATATCAGTGATTTACTGTTATTGTCTTGGCTAAATTATAAGACATGGAAAATGTGATTAGAAGTTGCTGTAGAGGATGAGAGTATTTTATGTACATGTGCAGACCAAAGACTAAGACTCTGAATCCATACTTTGTAAACAGTATCTTGTATTTCTGAACATGATGAATTTATACCTGACCCATTTTCTGGGAAGTCCACCACACTCCAGTTACTACTATACTACTGTTTCTCCCTCTGAGTCCATTAAATTCTTCAGCAGAAAGAGCTGAACTGAAAACAACTTAAGTTTTGCCTTTGACTTCAACAGGACCAAGATTTTCCCCTGTTACTTTGAGAACACTCACAAAAAAAGGATGATTATAATTTAAAAAGCTGAATCCTAGACCCCATATCTGCCAGTCACACTTACCTCCTCAATTAAACTTCATGTCCAGAAGCAGTTCTTAGTTCTGGAGTTCCCAGTGCATTCCTCTTCTGTGTGCCTGTGGGCCATGGTCAAAGCACTTCAGAAAACTGAAGGGCCAAGCTCTGTGGGCTTCATGATCAAAGCACTTCAGAAAACTGACTGTCTGTATATTTTTTAATTTCTCAGAACTGAACCTGCTGGAAATACTAAATAAACATCGGTCAAAGAATAACTGCAATAATAAGATAGCAAATTTTGTAGTGAAGCATGCTGAGATGCCATTTGAAATAATTTGCCAAAGAAATTTTTAAAAATTTTGAAATTGCTTATAAATAGATTAAATAGATTTCTGAGAGACAAATCAATGCCAGCTATTTTGAAAAGAGAATTACCAATAATTGGAGCGATGCAGACAGCTATTTACAAACCATTTATACTTGGTCTTATAGGGAAATACAATGAACAGTGATACCAAATGCAGTATTTTTTTTCCTTTTTTAAAAAGAGACAGGAGTTTCTCATGTCCTCTCAACACTTAATATCCCCAGAAAAGCATAAAGTCAATTTTTTCAACTTAACCCAGAATTGTGCAATTTCCAGCTAAACCAGGGTGATGTCATTTATCTTTTTTTTCCCAAAACATCTAAGAAAACAATCAAATGTCTTAAATGAGAAGGTGACTGCTGACAGTCTTTGCTAGTTTCATCCACTAATGAAGTGAATAGCAAGTGAATACCAACAATGTTTGACATTTCTATTGAGTCTTTCATCCCAAATCACCTTAATCAATTTCATATCTATTTAGACACATCTTTTAGCACTTACATATGACTGAAATCAAACCATGGAAATGATAGGGCAGTACACAACAAAAAAAAAAAACCCTGTTTTATTTTGAAGTTCAAAAGGGGAAGGAATTTTTTAACAACTGGAATTATATGGGAAGAGGTTCAAGAGACTGAACAGACACTCTATCTGTGACTGCACTTGTAAAAGTCCTGGCAGAACATTGTTTCTCAAACAAATGAAGTATTTGGGACCTTAGGTTTCTTTCCTATTCAGGTGAAGATGAGAGAGGCCCTGCAAAAGCAGATCCAGGCTATGAAGCTTGTTTGATCCAATCTTTGGTACAGGTGAAGTTTTTCCCATTCAGGCTTCTTTTTTTATAGCAGATCATAAGCCCCTTGTTCTTCCCTCCTTCCCCCATAATCAAAATAAACATTGTCTGAGTGGTGACAATCCACTGATGTAGCAGCTTCTTTTAAGCCCTGACCCTTTAAGAATATGTTCATACGGTTAATATGACGAATTCCACCAATAATATAAGATAATTAGAGGAAATTTAATTAAATGCTAACAATTATCACCAGTGAAGTATCTGAATAACACAAACTTGTCTACAGTATATTAGGATATTATGGACAATGTTAAGAAATTTCTATTCCTCTGTCTCAGGCTTTTATTTACATTAGTTGAAACAGAATCCAAACGTTTTGTGATTAAATTAAATAAATAGAAAGGGTGTTTTCTCAGCCTAGCTTTGTATCTTTTATGGAAGTTTAACTCCTTGACTTGTGAATCTTTGGAAAACCTAACTTCTACTGATGTAGAAAAAACAATTTCTTTAATCATCTAAATGTCTTCCTAGTCTAGAATTATTCCATTTTTAGTCTCATTACGCACTGTAACACATTAAATTCTTAGGACATATCTCTCTTTTCCTGGAAACTTTAGATTAAAATCTTTACCTGAACCAGCATACAAGGACTTGACAATGTGTACAGTGAAAATTCTGGCAAAGCCAACGTTTACAGAAACATTTTTCTTTACACCATTCTCTTGGCAAAAGTAAGATGTACCAAAAAAGGTGAGCTTATATCGTGTTCCAGCAAATGAAGATCTGCATTCACTCAAATTTGCAGAGCATCCAGCTTCACTCTTAAGTATATGAGACAGACATGCAGGACTCATTGGGACATATATCATGCATACTTTTTTTCTTGAATACTCATCTGACTCAGAAAATTGTATTTGCCATCTGGAAAAGACTTTGTCCAATCAAAGTTAGCTGATGGAAATGAAAGATGAAACCAGAGCACACTGCTCATGCTGATCTGCCCAAGATGGCAGAACTGAGATGCAGGCAGTAGGAAAGGCCAGGCAGCATAATTTAAAACACTGACCAAAAACCCCAGGCTGCTGCACATAAGTGTAATGACATTATTGTTTACATTATTTCAGGTTAAACTGAAATGTGCTTAGAAGCTTTGGAGAACTGAAAAAGTTAGTGACAAGGCATATATTATTAATGATTGCATAGGTAGATTTGTGTGCTTTTATTAATATCTAGTTCTGTTAGTTAGAAAAGCTATGATGGGAAAAAAACAAGATTATTTAGATGGGAAGATAAGCCCATTCAATTTTATGTAATCTTTGAATATTAGAGACATCAGAGTTGGAGAATATCATTAATAGACTTCCGGGACTATGGAGAAATAATAAAAAGGAAAAATTCTTTTTCAGTGGAAATTTTTCAGTAGAAGAGTACAACAAGATGATGCAGAATAAAGAAGTTGAGAACAGTTACTCAGATTTAGAGAATAATAATGGTCTTCTAACAGATGGTAAAGTGAATATGCCCTAATGAATTCATGAAAAAATGAATACACACACAGACATTCATACAGCCCTTACCTTTAAATTCAGTATTTAGCTCAAAAATCTTGCCTGGATTAAATATAGAACAATGGAACGTCATATGAAAAATAAATTCTTTCTGCTGATCCAAGTAATTTCATATATCTTTATATCTTCATGTCACAATATCCATTTCACTTACATTTCACTACTGGCAGCTATGACATTTTGAGAAAAAAAGATGTTTTTATAACTATATACTAATATAATACATTTAAGCAGTATTCTCACAATGAATGTTCAGATCCTGCCTTTTTGAAGGCAGGAGTACATTAGAATAGCTGGGAAATTACTAGTTCCATCTTTAAACTAGCAAGAGGGAAGGCATACCTGCAAAAGGGAAATCAGCCAGAAAATTGCAAATTCCAGAAGGAACTGCAAAGCAAACAAAAGTAAAGGGAGGATTGTCAGATTCTTTCTGATTTTTTGGTAAAGGCTTATGGTCCAGCAAACTTCCCTTTGCCCATTATTGGCAAGCCTGTTTCCCCTGTGCTCTGCTCTGCCCAGGCTTTATGAATTAAAGAAGGTTGGGAACAATCAATATTTAAAACAAGAAATCTCTAAGGAAACCCATAATCTACATGAAATTATCTTAATTTACTAAATTACATCAATTCTTTGGATTAATAAAGTAAGGATAGCCTGTGACTCTAGCAGGTATCCATTTAGTGAAAATGAGAAAGTGTGGAGAAGATTTAAAAATAAACAAGGTGTTATATTCCATTCCTGATATCTCAGTAGAGCAATGGGAAAGAGGGATATTCTTACCTCAGTATATATCTAAGTTGGTTTTCAATTCTGTTTAAACAAATTTTAGAAACTTCACCTAGAATGTTTTATAGAAAGCTACATTTCAAGGGGTTATGAAGACATCAAGTGAATAAATTCTGTAAACCCTTCAGAAATTTTCTGCTTTACAAATAAACTGCTGTAACTCCAGTTGAGAATCAGTATGTCAGCCTTGTGGTTTCCCTCACTCTAAGAAGGTAGGCAGAAGATAAATCCTTCTTGCACACACTTAAAGATTCATTGGTATGAGCTCACAGACAGTAATCTGAAATGCATGTTGTGTGTTTGCCGAATCTCTGAAGTATCTTCTTTAGTCAGTTTCCAAATCATAATAATTATGGAAGTTATTTAAAATATTCCAGGCCAAGATATTCCTTGTGTTTCAGTCACACAATTTCAGATACATTAAAAAGAGGTCTGATTTTCAGGAAAAGTAGTTGTTCAGTTGGTGAAAAAGCAGCTGTTAATTATTTTAAAGTAGTGTCTCAATTATATTCATTTTTAAAGATTATGTCCTTAAAGAATATGTGGAACAGTGCTATAGATCTGTAGTTCCTGGCCATAGCTTCTTTTCTCCATTATGCTTTGCTTTTAGTGGGACCTCAGGGAGTAATACAATTTTAAAATTTACTACAGAGGGGTGTGGATTTTGGTATTCAGGATTCTTTAGTTCTTAATTGCCTCTACTTCCTGCCTGTTTCCAGATTCCTTTAGTCCTTCACAAACCAGAGCCTGGTGTTGGTGGAATTGGGAAATGCAGCTGAATCTGTTGGGGTGAGGATGGGTAATATGAGCAGCTGAAGGTGGCCAGCAGGAGGACAAAGGAAATTCAGCATCCTCAGACGTGTCTGAGTGGGTGCTGCCCTGCTGTGCCCCAAGCACACCAGACCTCCTCCCATCCCCACACCTCCCTGCTCTGCTCTCAGAGGTCACCTCAGCAGGGAGAGCTGCTGGGCTGGCTGCTGTGCCAATCCTTCCCATTTCACAGCCCCATAAAGCTCTGAAGAAATCTGATGTCATAAACTGAGGCAGATGTCAAAATACGTCCAACCCTGCTGTTCCAGCTGTAGCAAAGGTTAGTTCTGCACGGGGGGTGGGGCAGGGGGAAGTGGCTGCTTTGCTCAGATTAATCCTCTACCCTGTGGCAATAAACAGTTTAGGGAGTTTGGAGCTTGAATTTTCAGAGGCAAATCACCTTGGGAAGGTGGATAAAGCTGCATGCTTTGCTATTATCAAACTCTTTGTGTCCTCATTTAAAATGTCTAAATGCAAAATGATGATGAGCTTTGAGTATGCTGCACAAAACAAAAGCACTGTCCCTCCTCTGCAGCTTGCTCCTCTGTGCTACCTTCTGGTGTCACCCAGGCCATCAGTGGTCAAGAAGTTCCAGTTTCAGGTGACTAATAAGCAATCACAAAACTTTGTCTTAGTAAATTAGTATTAATTATTATAAAAGTATCAAGGCGAAGAGGAATACCAGGAACTGAAGATAGCCTGCAACTCTGATTCAAATCAGGTGTTTTGGTGGTTCCATAGGCAAAGTTAGGGATGATATTTGGGAGTCTTTCATTGTCAAATATGCATATTAGCATTTTTTTTTCTGTGCAGAGGTAAACTATTCAGCAATCAGTGATGAGCTGTAAGGGGCACACTGGAATCAGGCAAGACTGAGATAGAGAAAGAAGCAGCGAAGAAAAAACTACAAAGTAAAAAATGTACCTAATGAGCACAGAAAAGGAGAAGAACCCCTAAATTTTCACCATTCAGTTCCCTTTATCTCCTTGTCTTCTCTCCTGTAGTGATTTGTTTTGGTGAGGAGTCTGCAGTGCTTGGCTTTGTGGAGTACAAGGGCAGGTTAGCAATGGGTTTTCTGCTGGCATGGGCAAAGTAAGTACTGGCACTAAGCAGGTGTTTGGCATAAGAAAATGTCACTACTTGCCCACTCTTTCAGTAAGGAAAAGCAGAGTTTTTGCAGTTGTGCCACAGAAGGACAGTGGAGCCATGGCCACCAGGGGACGAGGGGCATCCCCAGCAGCTGCTGGCATGGGGAAAGGAAAGCCTTCAAAATGTTGCAGCTACAGTTTTACTCCTCTTCCTGTATATAGACCTTGAGCAAAAAATTTCAGTGATGAGAATCTGCTCTAAACCAGGACCAGTCCAGCTTCCCAGATTTTAAGTTTCTGAACACTTTAGACAAATAATAGCTGCCTTTTTCCACACCACTGTCTGCTCATTTTACCTCCACTTACCGCTGACACGGGTGTTTTTGTCACTGTGCTGGGAACTGCACCAGGGAATTCAGGGGGGTTAAAAGTCAGATTTCTGGGGCAAGTGGGAGACACAAATATTTGTGCTAGTAGAAGGAAGAGAGCAGGAGGAGGAGAGCAGGGCAGATAGAAGTGGGTCTGCAGCTTTAGGCAGGATCTCCAGCTTGTAATGTTCCTGAAACTGTGGTCTCAGGCAGCTGCAGAAGAATGGGCAAAGGCCTTGTCTTACCCAGGGCATGCTCCCAGTAATCAACATCTTGTGCTACAGCAGTCAGATCCAACACTTCCCACAGTCCCTGGAACTTTGCTATCCTTGTGCACTAAATAGCCTTTATCAACTTCTTAGGAATAACCTTTATTTCATATGTTTGATAACTATTATATTTTGTTAGGTTTTTATCATATAATCACATATGTCACACTTGCTCCATTAATACTTTTTCCACTCCTCATGTTCCAATCTGAAATTCGTATTTTTATTTTTTTAATATTTAGGGTTTCTGGTGTTCTGCTGCCAAATATCTTTGTCATATAGACTGTATGCAGGGTAAAGCTTCCTGTTTCATGTGTGCCAGTAATTCAGGCTCTTCTAGTGTGCTGTTCCTTGTCTCCTCACCAGCAGCACAATCTCTTTCCAGCATATGGAGAAAGCTGGCTTAAGTACAAACTTGGGCTGTAAAGGTAAATCTGTCTTTATAACTTTTTGTTCTGCTTAATCTGAAACAATTTATGTAGAAAAGTCATTTTTTAATATACTAGTTTGTCTAGTACACGGAGAAGAGGGTTTGCATAATATCATGACCAAAAACATCACAGAAATCTATGGCTTTAATTTGAAGGTGACATCAGAGAATGATTGAGTTTATCTTCAAAGAATAGAACTATATGATTGGCTAAAAAGCTGCATCTAGGTTTTTGGGTTTTTTTACTAAATAATTAATGTCGTTTAGGGCCTGTTTGCAGACTGGCTTGGATGACAGAGCTAGCAAGAATATTAATTTAAATGTGAAACAGACACAAATCAGGCTTTTCTACTGTCAAACCAAAAACTTCCTAGAATGAGAGTTGAAATAAAACTTACTAAGTTCTAAGTAAAGCTCATTAAATTGTGTTGAAACAAGTCCTTTTTAAGAAGTGAGGTTTTCAAAACAGCACTGAAGCTTTTTGTATTAAAAGAAATAATCTGTGTCCTTTTCTGGGCAAGAAAAACTGGGTTGTCTCAGAAGTGTTGGTAATTATAACAGCTTGGAATGGATGGCCATGTTTTGTGCTATGAAACTGGAAGCATGAGAATTTTCATTGTCATTTCTTTATTTGTGTTGCCAGAAACCAAAGATCTGCCCACAAAATTCATAATATAGGTCAACAGAAAGCAGGACTGTGATCTATTGATCAAGTGCAGACATTTGCTATGTTATTGTATAGCTCTGCCTACAAAGAAGCTAAACAATAGGATCACCCCCCACTCAGCAGCAGGAAACATTTCCTTCTTCCTAAAGTCTATGTCTGCATGTAAGATGGATATAAACTCCTTCTGTCTTTACAGCTTATCTAGACAAATACAGCAGATTGTAGGTATTGAAATAGCAGGTAAAAAGTAAAAGGTAAAGCTTTTCCAGCCACCCTTATCAGACAAGGGGAATGAATCAGTGGAGGCAGTGACAATACCAGCAAATCCAAAGTGGTCAAGGCCATTTTCTGGTCTTAAGAGACGGGGATACTTCTGCTTGGAAACCTGCTGCTCCCCTAGAATGAGCCCACACACTGAAGCGCTGTGGCAGGTGCCTCAGGATCTACCCCATGGCTCTTGGTGTTTGCTGCTTCTTCCTCTGTAGGGGAATGAGCGCAATCCATTCCTGCCTCCTTCCCTGAGACCTGGGAATTGCCTTCTCTGTGAGAATTCCCCAGCTGTGCATGGACCTGGCTGGAGGCACGTGCTGGCCCTGGACAAAGCATATTAGGATCTGCTGTAGCCACTAAAATGTTCAGTCATTATCCAACTCCTGTGCATGTGCCCATCCTGATTTCCAGAGAAGTCAGCCCGAGTTAAGTGTGATGCCAATGTTGGTGCATCAGCAGTCCAGGATGTTATGCTTAATCACAGAGGGTAACGTATAATTATGAGGGATATACTGCAGTGAGTTATTATGGAAATATAAATAGATGGAACAACCTTTGTGCTCTAGTTAAGAGCCACATGTTTGATGGGGTATTGTGTACTTGAATATAGCTCTGGTCTCAGAGGCCTGTGTATTAGAGAGCTCTTGATATGCTCCTCCATTTCCATCTACAGAAGCATTTCAGGTTGTTTTGGCCTTTGTCTCCAATTGCTCCCTGCTGTATATACTACACTCACAAGGGAGAAACATAAATTAATTGGATTTGTGAGAATTTATAATCACAAAATTATCTAGGTTAAAAGACATTTCTGGATACCATCCAGTATGGACCCCTTCAGCAGGTGGCTATGAACATCTGATAAGCTCCTGCTCTGAACACTCAACTGACTCTCTCAAGAAAATGAGGACCATATTTTGCATTTACAGTTGAGTGACCAAAGTATTGCAATGTGAATGCCACCCTTAGGGAACATTAACTTTGAAAAATCACCTTACCTTTCTGAAAGGCTTTTACATCTCTTACTTTCATAGCCTGAAATCAATTTCTTTTTTTATCAGATTCCAGAAGGGAGGAAAATAGTCAAATTTGATAAAAAGACAAAGAAAATATTCTCATTTTACTTTCCAATTTACTTTTGTCTTCTTTAAAAAATAAGTGTGAAGATATATGTACTTCCGTTCCTTAAAATGTTCATTTAGAAAGCCTTCCTGATCCATTTCTACACACTTTTTTTTTTTTTGTCTTATTTTCTTAAAAGAATACTACAGTGAGAAGAGAGCTAGCTTAGCTTTATGTTGGGGCTTTGCTTTTTATCTTGCAAGTCATAAAACAAATTATTTAATTCAGAAATAAGGCCAGAGCAGCTGCTTTGCCTTTGCAAAGAGAAAAAGAAAAGCACATCTCTGGCAGATTTAAGCCATCATCTTTACACAGTGTCATAACTGAAGGGTTTTTGTTTTTTTTTAATGTATTTCTTTCCTATTCTTTTAAATGGTTGTATTTCTTCTCTGGCCAACTCCTCTGACACGTTATGAGCACTGCTGGAGCTGTTTGGGGGTGGGTGACACAACTGTCACTGTATCAGTCTCACCGTTCAGCTGTCAATTCCACAGTAGCACCCAGAGCTGCATCAGACACTTCCACTGACATTGCAACCACAACGTGTGAAAGGCACTTCCATTCCTTTGGATGTGTAGGAGACACTTTCATTTGCAGAAAGTACCCCCTGACACTCTTGTTCTGCACACAAGGATTAGTCAGACTCTTCAAGGAAAACAGAAGGACACTGGTGTCAGTACAAACTCTACCTCCATCAGCTTTCAGGTGTCCCAACTGTGCAGCCTAATTTCCCCCCACAGTTAAACTTCCAGTGAACACTTTCACTGAGATTCTGTTTCTTGATTTTATATTCCCACTGTCAACAATTTTATAAAGACAGGTTTGTTTGTGATTTATAATAAATAAGGTTGTAGGAAAACTAGGCCATTTCTAATACTAGAATACTCTTGAAAGAACCCCACTTCCCCTCCACATGTAATGAAGTACCCTGCTTATTCATTCTCTTGATTTTCTTCTGCATTAAAACCTATTCTGATATTTACTTTTTTTTTTTTTTTTCATTTTAAACTTCATACATTTACAAGTCTCATTGGATAAGGGTCAGGACCTGCCACTAGCAGAGGTATTATCTTTTATATTATCAGGGGGGCTGCCCTTGGGACAACAGAGTTTTGGCCTATGTCAAGATATGAGAGTAGTTAAAAGGGAATAATCAAGGACACTGCTGCTAGAACAAGAAGTCCCTAGATTCTTGGCACAAATTTAAACCTTATAATAGCATATTAAGACCTGATAACTATTTTGATGTGCACTTATGAGCTGCTTATATGTGTAGCTGCTGTTGTAAGAGGAAGGCATTAACAATATAAGTAGACTATACAATAGTGGAACCACAAAGGAACATTTGAGGTCATCAGCTCCTATAACTATGAGCTCACTTAAGTATCTGGAGATAGAAATGCACTACTAAATGCTGTTCTGAACTCTGATTAAAGACATACTGCATTGGAGAGGGATAGCTTTATAGTTATAACAGAAATTTGGATTAAATCTTGTTATTCTCAAAAAAATGTGCGTAGAACATGTCATTTATTAAATTTTACCTCTCTGTACCTATATGAACTTTCTCTCTCTGTGTATATGTATATATATGTATATATATATATATATATATATATAGTCTTACACAATGTGTACTGACCAGCTTTTGCGTGTAGCATTTTTTTCAAAATGCATAGTTGCCATCTCCAAAACTGGTTTTCCTCACATATGAAAGGTTGTTTTTTTTCCTCTTTGCTACAGTTATTATTTTTATTAATGTCAGGAAATTAAAAAGAGACTGAAAATGCATAGAGTTTTACATCTGAATTCACTGGAAGAATGAGTCACTGACGTTATTTTTGGCATGATGCTTTTAAAACTAAGCTCTAGAACATTTCTACTTTACCATCATAAACAGATTTTACCATTTTGTATTACTTTAAAACAATACTCTGTATGAGAGTAAAGAAGCTCTCAGCCATGGAGATAATACAAAACCTATGGAGAAAGGAAATTGCAGCATAATGGAAATGATGGCTGGGAGCCATACCACCCAGATCTGTTAGCTCATCCAAACAGAAATGCCAGGCTGAGCTGATTTGGTCAGTGCTTTGGTTGGGATCTCTGAGGAAACCTCCAAGGTTGCTGAAGGAAGTGGTGGCAGCATCGTTGTAGGTGGTATTCTCTGTTCTTGAGTCACCACTAGGTCAATAAATAACCTGTGTGATTGGAGCCAGCAGGGTTTCCTGGAAGAGCTGTGGCCATGATGTGAAACCACGGCCCTGAGTATCAGGAATTATTGCAAGACCATCATGAACTTTGTATGAGGAGTAGACCCGGTGACCCTGGGTACCTGATCACATTTCAGTATCAGCCTTTCTATCTTAATTTCTCCAAATTGTTGCAGTATTTCCTCTTCCTTGGGGCAGGGGAATAAAACTGGTAATGTCATGCCAGGATGATGGAGCACTGGAAACATTCACACTCCACTGAGAAACTTTTACTCAAATCCTGTCATTAACTTGAATGAGATTTGGATCCTGTCTAGAGCCCTTAGAACAGAAGGACTGTGACAGGGCTAATATGTGTTTAAAGGAGTTCTTCCCTTTTCATGCCTTTCCTGTTTGAGCAATGCTGCCATTGCCTTTCAGCCACAATCACCAGCCATTACTCAGAGATGCTGTCAGGCCCATCCTGCTCCCAGAGCAGCTCCAGATTGTTCCCCTCCCCAGCCCCACTCTGGTGCAGTCACACTATGACATTACATTCTCCCCAGAAACAATGACACGAATCTGATTTATAACTGGTGGTAAAACTTTATTATTCAAGTTTAGATGTAACAGACATCTTTGCTGCCTGAAGATTGTTTGCATAAGAAATACACCAAGAACATGTTTGTGAGTAGAAATGAACATGCACTATGAAAACCAAAAAACAAAACAAAACAAAACAAACCCGAAACAAAACAGAACAAAAAACACATCCATGTGTTGTAAGGACAAAACATTAAGAGCCAGCATTCTAGAGTCAAATCAGGGCTACAAGTTTAATGATGGTTTTTAGCAACATGAAGTCATTCTTTATGAAGTAATTTTTTTTTTTTTTTTCCTTTTCCTGCTGGTGAATTTTCTATAAGCTAAATTTACAATGGCATTTTGAGATGTTTCCTTTTCTCCTGTTCCCCTACACAGAGCTCAAAGGCCAAAATGATAGGAATGGAAAACTGTGGTAGCTGTTACGATGTTTTTACTTTACTAAGTGTAATTTTGCTTTTCTACTAAAGGAATATTACTAAGTGTAACAATGAATCCAATGAAACTGGTATTTATCTGGCTGTCAGCTATTTAATTATTGTCTTTTATCCTCTTAAAGTAAATTGGGGTGTGTGTGATTACCACACAGGTAGCATCTCCCCAGCTGCCAGCTTTCCAGAGCTAGCTGAATGAAATAAAAACTGTGAGGAAGGGGGTAGTGAGGAATCCTATTCTGATGTGAGAAAATTAAGTAAATCATTTTACTTGGCCCATCTGAACTTTAGAGAAAAGTTTAGAAGGGATTTCTCACTTATCTATCACACTTGGGATATGCTGACAAATTGCTCAGTGCTCTTTGCCAAACATAACTCTCTCCACAGAAGCAGAAGGAAATATATCTACCCTTCTGGCTGCACAGAAGCGACCTTTTAATCTCCTTGGCTTTTCCTGACCAGTATTAGGAATTAGCATGTTAAGTCAGCCAAGAAAAATCAATACAGGAGCAAAAAAGAGAATATATTTAGACATACTGGGCAAAAAGCAGATGGTAGACAACATCCTTAGCACATAGAGCAAGTAGTTATGACTACAAAACAACAGTGTCCAGTCCAAGGGTGGACTTGAAAGTCTGTCCCTGAACTCAGTACTAATCTACAGTTGCCAAATCAGTTTTTCCCATTGCACAATCACTACATTTCAGCACTGTATACAATTAGCATCAGTCACTTGTCCTGCTGCCCCTCTAACTGCAAAAATAATCTATTGCTCATAGTGTGTCTCAGCCTTTTGAGATGTCTCAGTTTTCTCTCTCTTTAAAACTGTCACAATAGACAACAGTGCATTTTTTAGGCTAAACCAAGATATGTGTATCCAGAGTCCTTCCCCCTTTCTGGATAGCCCATAAAAAATTAAGGGAAGAAATTCATCAGCACGGTGGCAACTGGGTGCAAAGTACCTTTTGGAAAGTACTCTAAGTTCAGCCCTGAACACAAACTGTGCTCTGCAACATCTTCATCTCCTGCAGCATTGAGAGGGCAGCAGCCATGAAGTGAGAGCTTAGAGACAATCTGGTTTGCAGATGATGTCACAGGACGGCTCCATCTATAGAGAGTTACTGGAAACACTGTGCCTGTTCCACAATCTGATTAGTGACAGACACCACAAATCCCCTAGTTTTGAAACATCTACTTATTTGGTTGTCCAATTTGAGATATGTTTTAAGATCTTAAATTACCATTCCTTTAGTAAGAGAAGTTCACCACCTTGAAGCCTCTGACAAATTGAGAACAAAGACTGATTGTTTGAAAGTTCAATTTTTAGTGCTGTAAGTTGATTAAAACACAGTGGGTGCAGTAATTAACTTGTGTGTGCTAACATTGGTTTCCATCTGAAAGTTATTAAATAAGATTATTCTTTTCCAGTGTCAGTTTTTTTTTCTTTTTACTAGTACCTACCCATTGTGAGGGGTTCTGAAGATGGATGGACTCATCTCCCTTTTGTTACGAAACAAAACTGTGCTCCCCCTATCCCAATCAAAGAGAACAGGCCACAGCAAAATCCCATTTCTTAAAAAACAGAAATCTTAGAACATCTCAATATGTCATGGCAAGAACAATGAACTTTTTTCAAATTTTATTTGCACCATCTACGTGTGCAATAGTAACATTCAAAACTCTGTCTTGTTCTTTGCACTCACAAGATTTCATTTCTTCTCATCCCCAAACCCTGATATGTGTATTTCCTGTTAATTTGCCTCTGCTTCTGAGCTTAGCAAGAAGTGCTATGAAGTTCAGGGTAGTGCTCAAGTCTTACAATGCACATGTCCCTCTAAAATATTTTGCCATGAAGATGCAGCTTCTATCAATGAAGAAGCCAGAGGAACTGGTAGGTCTTAACTGAAGTAAGTCAAACCAGTAACTACTGAAAATCGGCAGGCAGCTACCTTTGAAGCCGATACAAACCACTGCTTACTGAATATAACATCTTCCTTGGAAAAGCTGGAAAGGACACACACTGGACCCTGACGTAAAGAAACGAGGGCAATCTATTTCAGTCCCCACAGAAAAAAAAAAGAAACTGAAAATACCCAACAAAAATAAATCCACAAAAACCAAGTCAGAACTTATTACTGGAGAACAATAGTAAAAACATAACCAGACTTTGTCACTGGTATCAAGCTGGAGATTCATCTAAAAAATAGAAGAAGAATGTGGCCCAACATCCTTTGCTAACCTAGAACACTACTGAAGGGTTACAGAACTCAACCACAGCAGGCTGAGCGGGACGTTCCATATGCTGCTCACCAGTAAAGAAGCGATGGGTGGAGCAGGAAGGAATGCAGCCTATGCTGAACAACAGCCTGTGTGCCTAACAAATCAGAGAAACTGTGCAATAATGTTTCACCTCTGTGAAAATATAACACCTAAATACTGCCAAGGTCAGTGAGACCTTTGGTGATCTGCTGTGTAAGTGCCTCTCATGCTTGGTGATGTTTGTTGCCAGTTGCTTTAGGCACACTGTTTCTCAAACGACTATCAAAGTGCTGAATGTTTAGGCCAGTTCCCTCCTGGTTTTCCTTTTGCCAACCCCTATAAGACATTTCCTATCACCTCTTGTTTTATTTTCCACCTCCCTGTTTATCTGGTTAAGTATCTTAATAAGTGCACCAAATACTAGAAGGGAGAGTGGTGAGACTCAGGTAAGTTAAATACAAGAATTTTTTTTTTTTTTATGATACTTTAGTTCAATTACATGAAAATCTGAGAAAGGCGGCATGTAAGTGAGATCAGAATAGGACCCTTTACATATAATCTCAAGAGAGGACTTTGAGTCCAGAGATATTTTTATAGAACATTTTAAAAAATAAAATGCATGAATGGAGAAATAAAAGACAACATAATATCAGAAAGACATTTTAAACTTCATTCGCTGCAACATTCATGAACCAATTGAGCTACACCTGCCATCCAACCATAAGGAACTAAGACCCTGCACTGCGAAAAAGAAACAAACCCAAACAAAACAAAAAAGCAACTGCGTAATATTGTAAAAATGGAGTGCAATGCTACTACAGAATGCAATAAAATATCAGTGCTGCATCGTCAAACAGCACTTATCAAAATAATTTCTGAAATGTTTCTTCTGAAACACAGACAAAGCAATAAAAAGAGGATATATGTTTATCATTTTAAGCATAACAATGTGAGTTAAGAGCTTAAGAATACAAAAGTACTTGGAATGAATAGTGCTACCCTTTTTTCCTAAGTAGGCATAAAAATATTTTCATTTCCTTCTTGTTTTTCATACCATTAATATCAACAAATTTCATTCATTTCATGTTATCGTTTACAACTTTAATGCACACACACAGAAAAAAAGATACCTACTGCAATAGAAATAGTTGCTTCATTACCTTGTTTGCTACATTTGCAAATGTAAACAGCGAGGCAGAGCCAGAACTGACTCTAATGCATGATGGAATATCTTTGTTGCATACGTACACTGTAGAAAATAATTATTCAATATGTCAGGCACCATTATTTGAAATGTAATACATTAATATTTACTAGAAAAATAAGGTTTTTTTCTATTTGTTCTCCCAACTTCTTTAATGAAATAAGTTAATCTGACAGTGCATCCAGTAGCTTGTAATATCTTCTACATCCCTGTGGCAAAATAATAAACTACTGGTTGGGACACTATAATGAAAATGATTAAAGTCAGTTCTTGTACACCCTTGTAGCAAGCATGGAGGCTCGTCTAACAGCACCTTTAACCAATTATTCAATATTTAGTTATTTAGCCCTATTTCCCTGAGCAGTTATGCTGAGGAGCTTTCCCTTCATGGATAGTTTTTAAAAAGCTTTAAGTATTAAAAAGTACTATGAAGACATTTAATGCTACTTAGCAAAAGCTGGTATAAGTCTACTGAAGGGATTGACTGGTATGTATAGCAATGTTAAGCCTGTGGAGAAGTAACCTTAGACTTTAAGGTTTAAAAATGTAATATATTAAAAATATATTAAAATAAAATACAGCAGGTTACCTTATTCTATGCAAATTAAACCTGGAGTGTGGCTTCTGTATTAGAGAATTCACTTGCACAAAATGGTTTTCCTAGACTAAAGTGTGCCAGAAAGAATGTAGTGATAAAATGGTAGCTAAAAATCAGCTGAGTCTGAGAAACACATAGATGATACTGCTGCCAAAGCTCTGAGGACAATGTGATCCTAAGGCATGTTATAGGGCAGAAATTTGCCCAAATTAAAGAAAAGAAAATGATCTTTTAACACCTGTATATTTAACATGTCTAATTCTTATATACAATGTGCATATGTTCACTATACCCCTGCAGCAGTATATACATATACACATCTTTGCGCTCTTGCCAGTTATGTCTCTTACACAACAGCAAAGGTATTAATTGTCCAGTAAAATTTTCTCAAGGTTATTCGGCATGATTCACTGCATTCTGGCTAGCTTTGGTGGGCCATGTCCCACTGAATTATCTTCCTCCCCTTCTGGCCACCATCCAACTGTTCTTTTTTCTTGGTAACCCACTCATTTAAAAGGAAAAAAAAAAAGAAAAAAAAGGAAAAAATAAAGAAGAAAAAAAAAAAGAAAATAACAAGGGATTTAATATTGGATAAGGCATGCTCTCTATATGAAGTGCTTTATAGGTCTTCACAAGACATTACAAGCTATTGAATTCCCATCAAGGAAACCTATTTCTGTTTAATTGTGCTAAGTGCTAAGGTTTACTCTTTAGGTTTTCCATTCTTTTCAGCTTGTGCATTGTTCCTGTGTAGGCCCCTCTGGATGTGAGTTGTGAAGTCATACTTGTCCGTGCAAAGATGCTGGCATATGCTGCACTGGAAAGGTCCACTGTCACCATGGCAACTCATATGCAATGCATACATCACTTCATCCAGAAAGACAATGCCACAGTGCACACACTTGGTAGAAAGTTCATCTTGAGTACTTCTATCAACTTTCTCTGTTTTTACTACATTCAAGGGACCTTCATTTTTTACATTTGGTGGTGCCTTACTCTTTTCCTTGGAGGCACCGTTTGCAGTTGGCCCAGGTCTGGAATGCTTTATCGCCAAATCTAGAGGAATGTCATTGTCTGATCCGACAGCTGAAAAATGAGGAGGCAGATTAAAGGTGGGATAAGGCACATAGTTTTGGCAAGGATTTGGTAGGCCAGGCACATGACTCAAGTAGGGCGGATTCCCAGGAACAGACAGCTTATATTTACTCCAGAATCTCAGCCAGTCAGCTTCACTCTGAAAGTCATTGTGTACAAACGGAAGTCCAAAAAGTGGGTACTGGTATTTTTCAATAGGGCTTCCAGGTGGAGAATAGTTTGGGTGTTTCACAGGTCTCATGTATTTTTCTATTGGGCTGCCTCTCTCTGAGCTTCCTTTCCCTTCTGATATCGATGAACTGTTTCCTGGGTCTCCAGAACTTTCCTGAGGACTTTTTATCTGAATGTGCAAAGGTTGCATCCTTTTGTGAATATCCAGAGTTTGGCTGACCAATATTGGCTGCTGAGCAGAATGGCTTTTAGTCAATGAACCTGGGGCCTCATATTTACTGAGGCTGGGAAGCTGAATTTCTCTCTGATGACCTTCAGGTAAATGATCCTCTGACCTCCTCTCTAAGGGGCTTCCATTGACTTGCTCCTCACTGCTACCCCTCTGCTGTTTGTTTAGCTGCTCAGCCTGAAGTGCCTCCGGGTTAAGGCGCTTTCTTGTTCGTCTCCTAATGATCTGTTCACCATTGTTCTGTTTAATGATGTTTAAAGGCCTGGGAGTCTGCATGGAACACACAGAGAATGAACAAAAGGAAAAAAAGAAAGACACATTAAACAAATCTGTGAGATCACGCTCATGCAAATTTATCTTTTCTTTTGTGAAGAGCTGTATTACAACAGTGTTACCAGAATGATCAAATTTCAATCCAAATGCTGGTTCATGGCCCCTCATGATGAAAGTAAGTATAAAATGGCTTGTTTTATCAACTGAGTCAACTGTCTCAGGCGTCCTGTACCTATTTACATAAGAAGGCATGAAGTATCCAAGCTGTCAAGCCATTTACTACCTCTTACTCCTAAAAACTTCTGGGGGAGACATGTTGAAAGTGGGTGCTGAGAGCTGGGGGTGAGGTGGGAGATGCAAGGCCTTATGCACTAGTGCTGTTCCATCCACTGTGCCACCAGAGCTGCTTCAGGCAGGGTTTGCACAGGTCCCACTGGGACAAGAGCTGAGCAATGAACTTACTTTCATATTCACCCTGCTCTGACATGGACAGAAAACACAAGCACACACAGGGCTTGCTGACCACCATTCCTGTCACACAGCAAAAAGGCTGCAGGCCCACTGTGTGCTGAGTGGGATGAGAAGAAAGCCCAGGAACATTATGCACCAAAAGGTCTACCTCTACTTTGGTATCATCTCCTCCTCCTTCACCCCAACTGCATTGCTTCCTAAGTGTTATTGATGTGTTACTAAGTCATGAGGGAGAGAAGGCAACCCCTGAAGGCAGGGCAAAAGGGATCTGTAAAGAAACGAGCATCACAAAAAGGAAGAAGGAAGAACCAAGTGAGGACTTCTGTTTCCATTTGTTACTACCTCTCACCAGCTAATGTTAAGTGGCCTGTTTAGAGAAAAACATAAAAATGGTACAAGGACAGCAGTCAGGCTTTCTTTAAAGGCTCCCCAAGAGAAAAGCAATAGTATCTGAATGAAAAAAAGTGCTGCACCATCAGTATGTTTCTGTACTGGGCACATGGTAGAGCAACAAAAACTACCTAAAAGTCATTCAGTTTGGTGTACTGGCAGCCGACATTTTTCTTCCCAAAGGCATATAATCTTGTTTTGGTTGGAGGCCAGAAAAGTGTCCCCCACCCCAGTATTCCACTTATATGTTTATTTAGAAATTTTAACATTGTTTTTAAAAGCAGCTTTCATTTTGGCTTACAGTCAATATCTAAAGTAATCTGTACCTTGAAAGTAACTAATTTTTTAATATATTCATAACTTCAAACTAATATGAAAACATACAGAGCTGGAAGGGCACCCATTCTATTATTTGTGGAGATTTAGTCTCTCTCTTGAGTTGCCATATTCCTCTACTTCCACTTATTTATTTGCCTGCAGTTGGCTTACTCTTAATGGTTAACTACATTTTAGACAGTGCAGCTATTTTTTAAAATTTTACTTTTTATTAAAATGTTGAATCAGAAGTATATACACACTTCGATTTAGATTTTTAATACGAGAAATTTAAACTTGGCAGAAAAACAGCACCTGAACCAGCCTCCTCACACAGATCAAAGTTGAGACAAAATCGTGTTTAAAAAATTACAATATTTTCTATGTAAATTCTATTCAGATAAACATCCTAGTTTGCACAATCAATAATCCATCAATGTGCATAGGCATATACTTTTTATTATAAGGGCTCTATAATTTCCTTGCCTTTTTATGACAAGGGACAATTGTAACTCAGATGCTGTGTGAGATCTTACAATGTTGTTGTTGTTCTTATTAGATGTTAAACACTACAGACCATTTTTATATGGCTTCCAGATAACCCTCCAATATTTTGGAAATACTTTTAGTCTTACTTTTCATGCTACAGGTAGAAGCCTGATTATGGAAGCAGTTGAAAGAAACATCTTCCTGCCTGAGATTAGGGATCCTCATACACTTACTTGAGGCTCCAACTATTCCAAGTTATTGTAGGTTCAACTTTAAAATTCTACAGCTTGCCAATGACTGTGTTCATCTGATTAAACCAGCCTTTAGATCAATAAAATGTACTCTTTAGTGGTGTAAATCTATTCACTTTCCTTATTTGTAGTATGGAGGTGCAGATAAAAATATCCTGTATTTGGTTACAAGCAAGGCAAATAGAAAAGTTTAAGGTCACTTCTTGATTTTCAGTGGGGCATTATATTTAGAATATAGTGGAAATGTTACCAGAACTTTACTTTTAAAATGGCCTATGTCAGATCCTTAATTATATGTTAGACATAATATATTGAAGATGATCACAAGTATTTGTGCCATCTCTGTATCAACTGGCAATCTCTTTACTCCAATAATATGACTAACTTAAAAAGATAAAACAAAAAATTCAACAAATGCTTCAATAAATTATTGTGATTAGCTTTCTCAAATGCCATGGGAAAGTGGAGCCTCCTCTAGGACTAATCCTAGAATATGCTGCAATTCTTCACTGAATTAGTCCAAGGATGTTGTCAAGGAATCACCATGGAACAAAACGCAGTGTTCCATGACCCAGTTCGAGCTATTTAAAAATGAGGTACAGCACCACAATAATTCATGACTCTGGGGAGACAGCAAATGTGAATATGGTGTATATGTTTACCATGAGATGTACTTTTTCACTAGAACTATTTAATAATAGACTCTTGGCTTATAATTACACATTTCTTAACATAGTTGTTTGCATTAAAGGAAAGAAATGTGAAAAATTTGCCAAGTTTAATGTACATTACCACTTAGATAGATGGAGCATTTTTGAAAGCACACTGAAAAATAATTCAAGGGTATCAGAGAAATAAAAATATAACTTACAGCAGAAATCACCACCTTGTTAATATTTGTCAGTCACTAACACCCAGTAGTATCTGATAGATCACAGATTTTTCTTCTTATTAAATGAGAGTGAAAAAGGGACCTTAGGCTTGATTTAATGAGGATGGTAGTGCTAGATAGTAGTAATCCAATCAAAAAGGAGCTAAGAAATGTGCAAACTACTACAGGTGAGCTTCACTCAGCAGTGTAGCATAAATTAGATTGACAAGGGTCTTACAGAAGGGAATTCTATTCACTTGAATTTTTACAGTTGTGAACATTTCCCTAATAACTGCACCATCCTAGACTCCTTAATTCAAAACCATACATGATACATACTTACTGCAGTATTTCCTCAACAGACAGGCAGACAGATAAAAGAAACTTTCATCTTTCTGGTGTCAGTCTAAAGAGCATCCCTTTCCATGGGACTGTCTCAAAAGGTGTCCCAAGGGAGAGATTTGCTGGATTATTTCAGACTCCTACTTATAAAGGAGTTGCTATCATACCACAGCAGAGTAAGGCTTAATTAAATTCTTTTCATTTGTTTGGTCAAAGTTCAGTTGAAGATTTTAATGTCAACTGTCCACTGAATGGTAGCTTACTGCCATGCCTAAACAGTAGAGCTTAGAGATAATGCCAGCTTCTTGCTTTTGAGATGCATAAAATAAACTTTGACACTGTATTTCCAATAAGTGTTCTGGAAGTGTAGTAGTTCATTCCTACTGGTTCATAAGGATGATTCAAGTTGTGCTTGAATTCAAAACTAATTCTTGTAGCTTATCTATTCAAAAAGTTATGCTGAAAATTATGGTAAAATCCAGCTGTGAAAAGTATACTTTAAAATGGGAAAATGGAGTCTGCAAATGGACTACAAATAACCAGACTCAAACGTCAAATTAAAAAGCCAAACTGTCCTTTAAATCTTTCTGGATGTTCACCACTGATCAATTTCCTTACATTAGATATTTTATCTACAACTTTGAGAGGTATCCAGGAAGATGATACCTGGAGCAAGGCCCAGCCAAGATGCTGACCAGAGACCATGCATTAGTCCATCTTCTTAGATATTACTGGCCTGACTGGTCTGTTCTGGGCCTTAAAAACAGTGAGTGACCCCAGAACGACACACATGGCAAACAGAGCCAACCCTTCAGACCAGTGATGGTCACGCTGCTTTTGAAAATTGTACATTATTTATTGTTTTATTAAGTGGGCTGGTTTGGCAGGATGTTGCATAAACAGGATTATTGTATGGGCAGTAGATAAAACCATTGAGAAGCTTATGTCTCAAATTTAATTTCTGGGAAGCATTTTAAAAAATGCATACTCTCAGTCACCACATTTATTTCTGAGTTAGGCTCTAAACCTGAACTGATACATTGCCCTGGCAAACTCCCAAAGACTACTTCGGTTTCCATTTCTGAATAATAGTAACACCTTTTAGTTTCATGGGAATGTTGTAAAAATTAATTAATTAGTCACCTGACTCTCTTATGTGTGCCTATTAAAGACAGCAAGGATAATATTTAACCAGTGGGTCTTAACCTAAAAGATTCCAAGCATTTTGGCACTGATCCAAGGAAATACTTCAGCATGGCTTTCCTGGACCTGGACCAGAGCATTCACCATCTTTCAGGATCAAGTCCAGTGTCAATAAGATGAAAAGCAATATAGACAGACCATGATTATTACTTATTCCCTGACTGATCCTGATGGATGGTGACTCTTCCCCTCACCAAGTGATGAGTGCCTTCAAGTGAATAGCTTCCTTGTTGAGTTATTTATCTTCCAGCAGACTTTAAGAACTGTAGAAAAAAGAACAGAAAACCCCACCACCCTGTATCTCCAGGAAATTTACTATCAAGAATAAAGAAGGTAAGAGATGTCAAAGTATACAAAAACTGTTTCAAGAGATTTTTAATATAGATGTGATGTCTAATTTCAAGAATTTTGGGGTTTTTTATGAGGACTCTACAGTTTAGAAAGCTTTCATTCATCACAACCTATCATATGCCTTTAAAAGGAATTCCCAGAAAAGAAATAATTCCCCCTTTATTTTGCATCAAAATAATTAAATGCATCACTGGTGATCTCAAACACATCTACTCACAGCATCCCAGCCTGTTTCATAATGAATCACATCTGATCCCAAAGTGACCATTCTGCAAAACCCTGTTAGGAAATTAACTGCAGGCCAGGGAGTGGTACTGATCACACAAGCAGACAAGAGCACAGCTGCCCAGCTTAGCTGTGCAGCTCCTTCTCCTACTGGACAAACCGGTGAGTTCCTCCTACCGAGTGAAGCTTCTGGTAGAGGCCACACGCGTTGCATACATATCCACCATTGGCATTCTTTCTCCAGAGAGAGGTCTTTGTGGTCAGGCAATTGGCACAGAAAACACCCGAGCCTCTACGTCTCTGAAACAGGGAAGAAAAAGGGAAAAAAAACAGGTCAGAGGTGAGTCACATGAGCTGTGGAGTTAGGACAAATCAACACAGGAGTTTTGTCTCTAGACTGGCAACAATGACAGTATAAAACCACACTGCCCATAATGAGGTCAGGTTCAATTGTGCTTAATAGGCACCACTGATTTTCATTATAATTAACCCCAGAGTGATGGATGAGGTGTGTGAAACACCAAAGCCTTTTCAGAATAACAACTTTAACTTTTTGAACTTCAGGTTTTGTGCATTTAATGATAGTTTCTAAAAAGCAAATTCCAAAAAACCCCCTTGGAAGCTCACAGAACATTGTAAACTCTCCTGGTTTCACAACAGATTATTTCTTTTTAGCTAGCTTTATTTTAAAGTGTGGTTGGTAACAATTGGTAATAATATTTAAAAGGGTGATTCTGAAGCATCATCAGTTCAATTACAGTTTGTATCTGTGTCATACAAATTCCTTTAACAGAGATTATATTGAATACATGATATTCAGTTCATCTTTTTCACTTATTTCTGAAATCAGTATAAGCTACCATATATAACTGCAGCCAGCTATGAACAAATGAAATTACAGTATTCTTTAATGAGACCTCTTCTGAACTTCACTTGAAACCCCAGAAAACACTGTCTCATCAACAGTTAGATTTATTTATTTTATTTTAGTCAGACGAAGAAGGGCACAGTACAGCTTCCCTAAATACAAAATGATTTTAACCAGACTGAGCTGGGCATTCATCAGCTTTCATAATGATCCAGGAATATTTAAAAGTCGGCAATTTCAAGAGTACTGTTCATTAAATTTTTTCTATGGAGTAATGATTTCATTAAACTTCTCATTTAAACAAAAGTCAGGTTGTGTTTGTGGGCCCAAATACTAATAAGTAGGAAATGGAATTCTTTTGCTGAGAAGAAAATCCAAATTTTAACTCTGTTCCCTTTTTGCAAAGGGAAAAAACGATCAGTAAGAAACCTTCAGCATCTAAGATGAGAATGAGAAAGTACAGGGAGAAGAGTCTGGGTGAAAACTAATTTTATTACAAATTAAAAATTACTAACACTATAAGTAAAAATTTCTGGGTTTCATAAAATTTAAGTAATTTATTTCACTTTAGTTCATACTGTAGAAGACTGGTGTTCATGCCAAAAAAATACAATGGTTATAATTGTACTCTGATACATTTCAAATGGAAAGCTTTCTGCAGACATAATTTTGGCTTCAAGACTGGAACACTTTCTTGGCATTGAAAGGGCATTTGATTCATCGGGTGTTTCACAATGTATCACTAAAAAGACCTGGTGAGCAGCCAGTTCCCTATAGGGTAATTTTTCCATCCAGATGCAAGTGCTATCAGAGGCCCTCGTCAGCTAAACTAATTATGATCTTGCATTTGCTGATGCCTGCTCACTCTAACATTCGACATCCTCCATTAATCATCAATACAAGGAAAATGAATGAAACGTAAAGAAATGAGGGCTGGTAAGCTGCACAGCCATAAAAATCTGAAATGAGTGCAATAATTTAACAAGATTGGGGAAATGTTTTTAGTGAGCACAAAGTCAGGCTAACAATTGCCCTTTTAAACCAAGAACACAATTTCATTTGTAGAGCAGGTTGTGTTACTTTTAAGTGATACAATAAGATCAAGATTGCCATCAAGATAATCTCGCTCTCACCCCCTTACATCATCCCCTACTTTGTCTCTTAAATCAGATGCAGTAGTATATGGCATTTTTCTCAGTATAGCTAAGGGGAGAACTAAATGGTAGCTGCTGTCCTTCAGCAAACATCTAGCTAGTTGTGCATATAAGATGCAGCTCACCCTGGAAAGGTGCTCTCATCTGCAATTACACTCAGGGTCCCCATTCCTTTTGTGGCTGGATATCCTTGACCAGCTTCACCTGTCTGCTGAAATATTTTCCATGAGAGTACAATAAAAACCTCACTAGACTAATCCCAATTTGGTCCACTTGGAGGGTGAGAAGTTTCCAAGCGGAAATGACTGTATATGGCCAGGATTCAGCTACAACTGCAGAACTGTTCCTTTTCATTCCTACTTCTTGTCTGCTGGCCTATAGTTTCTTGGTGTGGTGTATTAACCAAGTGCAGTCTTAATCTGAGTCACTCTTTCCACTCTTTTATTTCTGTTTGTGTTCTGTGAGTTTGGGAAATACCCTCTACAAAGTCATGAAAGACTATTAAAATATAGAGGGAGTGATCTAGTTTGTATGCTGCATTTCTACACACGTGAAGGGGGACAGAAGGTAAAGTTACACAGAAATCTTAATTAAATGCAATGGAGCTAGTATAGCTATATAACATTGACAAAAGCAACTCATGTTTTCTCTCTTTTCTAAAGAAAGATCTGATTCAAACTGGGTATTAGTTGCAGTGAAATCACAATGACTACAGCTGACAGTAACCTATAAAATACATAGTAGTAACTGTATGTATTCAAATCCTATACTGCTGCTTATTCATTACTTTCAATTATTTATCTATTTACAATTTCAAGTAGTCCAGCTAAACGTCTTTCCCTAAATTTAATGGAAAGTATGAAAATTCATCTTTTGTGCTGTTCTAAATGTTGCATCTTATCTTTCATTACCTTCTCTTATTTCTTTATTATTTAAGGCTCTTACAGGATAATCAACATTGATTATTTCAGTACCAAAGTGTTTCAACATAGCTTACATATACTAATAAATGAAGAATTAAAACACCTCTGGAAAACTTAAATGCTGCTACTTTGTTGAGAATTTTGGTTATTAAACAGCTATTTATAGTGGGGACACACAGCTTTAGAATGGATTTCTGCCACAAAACAGAACTATGGCAGAATTGGGCTAAAGATTCTTGACTCTCAGATGCTACTAATCACAGAATGGACCTGCTGGTCAAAACACACCTCAGAATTTTTGATGTCTGCAAGAAAAAAAAATGGACGGCTTTTAAAAAAGCCTACAATGTAGTAATCCTGTTATTTTAAACAAATACAGTTTCTGAAAAGGGAAAACAAAAACATAGGCCTTTGCTTCCCATATACCAAGTTTTCTAAGTTATCAGTCAGCAGAAATTATGTACATTTTTCTCTTGCTAAATGTTTATTATCAATTCTACTGTTAGTGATGGTACTTCTGCATGGGTCTGTTTGGCTTTGCATACTCATCACTTGAACTAGTCAATAATGTTGGCCAATATTTCTGCTTTTCTGGGTAGTCTTGCAAAGAAACAGGCACTTGAGCTCGAATCCAGCAAAGCTTGTGCAGCAGCTACAGCCCACAGCCTCCATAAAATCCAGCCATGAGCTCAAGTGCTATGCTAAACACCAACACCAGCATTCTCCAGAAATATGTTAGAAAACTTTTGCTCTCCTTCTAATGTGATCTTACCACAGTAAATTTCTTAAATCAGCACAGTAAAGGTAGGTCATCAACATGACTAGTCATGAGAGAGCCTGAGCCACAGATAAAAAGGTTTCAGTCTGTGATCAGTGCCATTTCACTAGCTGGAATTATCGATGAAAATGTCGTGTACATTCTTGGAAGAATACGCCAAAAGGGTCTAAACAACTAAAACACGTATCCACTAAGTCAAGCTTTAATCATCTGGAGCCTTACAGCCACTACATTACAATCCCAAATCCTGACGAGGCCATGGCAGAGAAGAGCCTGTCTCTATTTCCATTCCAGTTCCGAGGCCTGGGCGTTTAATATCACAGTTGTCTCAAATCATATTAGGCTGAAACTTGGCGTATGTTTTTGTCAGCCCAGATGTAACTTTTTTTTTCTTGGTACTGAAAACTTTATTTAAATCAGTTCAGCTGTTTATAATTTGGAGATTGGCCAAACTAAGGGGTGAGGGGAGAGAAGATTTCAAGTTTTTCAGATAACTTTCTAACAAATCTACAGTCAGAGTAGCTTTGCTCTGGGGAAAAAAAAGTATGCACACATTTCAGTATTTTAGTAGTAGCAAAGGAACAAGTGGATTATTATTTTTATGTAGCTAAGTTATGAAAGTTTGTAATTATTCACTGAATATGTCTTGCAGACCTCTCTACTAACTGTTTTCCCTCAGTAAGAACCATGATGAAAGCATGTAATTGCATAACAACCCTTGATATGCAGAATATTTACTCACATTTTTTATGGTTTCATATCTTGACCATTTCAAATTGAACAAGTCTGAAACTTGGTATATACAGCATCAAGCCCGAATGCCTAGTTGTTTTTTTTTTAACTCCTTAGGTGATTTTCACTAGTTACCAGTACTTCACTGAAACAAGGCAATTATTAGTAGTCCTTTCTGCTAAGCAATAAACCAGCAGAGAATACAATAACAATTCACCTGATTCACTCAAGTGTCTTGCCAAGCTCAGGCCCTTCTTCATAAAACTGCTTTCGATTTCAAAGGATTGACTCTGCAGTTTGCATGATTCCAAACTTTGTAGCCATGCAGAAGAATACTTATGCTGCACATTATACAAAAAGTATTTCATAATGTACTGAACTTTCAGGATATTTTCAGTGGAACTTCATGTAGCAAAATATATCCTGTAAGAGCACAGCCAAAAACACTGCTCAGGAACTGTGACTTTTTAGCTAGCTAGACTAAGCAACAGTGCCTGACACTCTGCTAGTGCCAAATACATCCTGTTTTCAAAATTTCTGCCAGAAGATGCCTTTAGAATCTCAAATAGGCTCCACAAGCAGCAGCCAAGCATTTTTCTTATATCACCCTCTTGTTTTCGGACACAACAAAAATTTGTCTTACTGCTGATTACTTTCACTTCCCCAACACAAAACGACGATATGATGAGGACTGAGTGGATTCACCACCTTCAGCCTCTCTAATGGGCCAGAAACAGAGCACACTCTAATCATGGCTCCTGAACATGAGGTGCAGTGAAACCATGAGTGTCACCCAAGAATAAGCATGTGCCTGACCTATTTCCAGCAGCGAAGTCGGGGAATACAACCACATATGCTTCACTGAAAAGAAGGCAAAACACTGGCTCTGGATGCTCTCCAGCAACACAGGAGGGCCAAAGGAGAGCTCCAGGAAACCTGCACGTGTGTTCAGTATGAACCAGGTGAATTGCTGTGGAGAGCACAATTGTGAGCAGCAGGTCCCCCAGCTTTGATCATCGCGCTGCTACCACACAGTACAGAAACACAGTACAATGCACTCATGATTGCACGTCTTTGTTGCGTTTGCACTGCTGTCAGTATGAGAGAGTTTCTTGTTCCACACCTGCTATGTTATTCCTGCTTTGTTCTCCTTATATGAGCAGGTATTGGATTATCTTGAGTTTTGGTGAGGTTTAGATTAATGAAAGTTCAAAACCTGGGCAGAAAGACAGCATCTGGTTGTTGGAGTAAGCATTACTTTCTTCTATTTAAGATGGGAAAGGCATCTTTCAGACCTCATTTCTTTTAGTTGCAAAGGCACTCAGACCTTCCTGAATGTTTTTAATCAAAACTGCTTTCTCTCTCTACTGTGAAAACAGACACAACCATGTGAAACTCCACATTTTAAAAATGTAGTTGCTTTTGCTGTGACTATGTCTAAATTAAAAAGAAACTCATTGAGGTTTTCTTCCTTTTAGACCTCAACAGCTTTTGGGAATACACCAGACACAGCAATTTTTTCCCAGAAGTGAAAAACTGAAAACAAAAAGCAGAGTATTAAAGTAAAAGTTGTTTTCAACCTTATGAGTTAACAGATGTCTCTAAGTTAATTTAATGTGCCAAATCCAACTCTTTATCTAAGACATTTTCAAGAACAATTGCAATAAACAGCTGTATTTGAAAGACACATAAGAAAGACATTAGGAAACACAAGGTAAAAGAAAGTAAAAATGCCAAAAAGGGAAGTAAAAATTACACACTTAATTCATATAGAAAGTTGAGTGGAATTTTTAATGCTCTATCGTGACAGCATCTTTTTATGATATATGCTGTATCATAAACTTTTAATGAGAGGAATCAGGGGGGTTTTAGAAAGAGAAAAAACCAAGACAGTAAATTAAACATTACTGCTAGCGCAGCCTTTCAGAATCCTACTCCTGATCCCTTAGGGAGAGTAAATATTTTAATGTGGATATAAACTGCAATTATTTTTTTAACAGCAACAAAAATGAAGATGAGCAGATTTTGTTCCAGCATTTGAAGCTGTATTTTATAAAGCTACCTTAGAGATAGCAACAAGCACAAAAAAAAAAAACAACAAAAAAACCAACCCCGAGTCCACCCTAAAAACCAGGCAGCAAACTACAGTCTTTTTGTGATGAGCAAGAATGGTTAAGTAAGATACTGGTTTAGGATTATTTGTATCAAAGTAAAACAATGATCAAAATAAACCAGTAAAATAAGAAAAAAAAAGCTATGAAAAGGAGATAGTAAATCACTTGTTGGAATTCTTCACTGCCATCACCTCCTCACCTTTACATCCTCCCTAAAGCTACAGCTGACCCAACCCTTGCCACTGTGCAGGAGGGACCTGGCTTTGGACACCACCTTGAGCCAGAGCATGAGCTCCAGAGGCACGGATTTATCACCGCTCTCATCTTCTGTTAATAGCCATATGCAACTGTAGGATCACTTAAATCCTCATAATACACTTTACAGTGACTTACTAATTTTTCATTCACTTGAGCATTTGTAAGTGAAAATTAGGTAGTTCAAATCGTATTTCCTTGTCAATCCAAACAGTTATGGAAGGCAATTTCATAATTTCCCCCTCAAGATTTGTAGCGGCAGAAATACAAAATAATAAAACTTTTTCTGCTGGTAAGATTTTCTTGTCACAGTTAGTGGCAGTTAATTTTTAACCACAGTGTGCTAAAAATGTATGTGATCTTCTGACAGGCCAAATACATACACAAAGACTAAACAGATACGCATTTTTTTAAATGTGTATTATTTATGTATTTATACAACTTATTTACGATGTGAGGCATTTGTAATGAACAATGAGAAATATTTTCTGATTAGCTATATGTTAGTCTGGTTTACAAGGAGCTAAATATTTATTTAATCATTTTATGTAAGTATGATTTTTATAAAGCAGTTGCCTTTAACTGTCTTTTTTATTATTTTTATAAAGCAGTTGCCTTCAACTGTCTTTTACTGGATATAATGTATTTTTATGGTCTAGGCCTTCAATTTGCACAAGGTGACTGCCATTAAATCTCTTCCAGTGCCTCAAAGCATCCAGCACACTATGGTATAGGCTCACTTCTGGTGTATTTTGCCACTGAATATCAGCAGTATATAAGACAAAGACTTCCATGGAGGCAACTCAAAAATTTATTTTTAAGGTTTTATTAAGACCAATAGCAAACAGCAAAAAGTAACCTGGAGACTCGCATTTCCCGCACAAGAATGATGTCACTCTCCAGCAACTGAAACCTATTCAAGAGGAATAGAAATTCTGCCTCCAATAATTCACCGAGTCAATTACACAGGAAAGTACTGTAATGGGCTGTCCCCCGTCACACAGCTCACGTACACCACTTCCTTCTCAATTACCAACTTGTCTGCACTGCCATCTGTAAAAACGAACGCATACCTTGTGCTGCCAGTTTCTGCTCTTGCACTTCCATTAGTGGAACTGGCTGCAGCTGCTCAAGAAGAAAGCCCTGATTGTCTTTGTTTCTCCTCCATGTAGGCACCATTTTTCTCCTTTCCTTCTGTACCTCAGCTCAAGGTAAAGCTTTATCTTTGTTGAGGTGTGCTCACAACTCTTAAAACTAAAGTATGCCTAAATTAGAGTCCTGTTATCTTTTTGCAGTTTATCTAACACAGTAAAAAGATGCCAGAAGCATCTTTCAGCATCTTCACCAGAATTATAGAGTTAGTCTTGCAACAAGTTTTATCAATCCTTTTTAAGTACTGCTGTAAAAATTCCTAAGTTGCTGGATAAACAATGTTGCACTTTTCTAAAGCAGCTTGACCACTCAGGTAATTTTAAAAAAGTATTTATGTAAAGCATTACAAAAATAAGATTTTAAAAGAAGTCTAATTCTGGACTAATAATAGTAATAATAATATCTGCAAAAAATGGTTAAGCAGACATACTAGTGTACACAAGCAAGACAGAGGGAGCCTGGTTTGGGACCTGTGATCCTGGCCCCATAACCTTTCTCTGCTTGCACTTTGCTGCAACAGATTCGTGCAGCAGCTCTGATGCTGAACGGATGCTTGAAAGCTCAGTGCTCGCTCAGAGAGACAACTGCTCCTGCCCAAACACCATGTGCTTCCAAACAAACTCAGCTTTTCTTAGAGAACAGAACAAAGATATTACGAGTCTCTAGCACTTCAGTTTTAAGTAAGAAACACAATATAAAATGGTATAAAATGTACAAAATTAGACTACTCTTCTGATCACCAACTGTCTGAAAGTACTATCCTCAGAACTAAGCATGCTGAAAGTGACATCAAGAAAACTGGAAATGCCTCTGACACTTTTAATTTTTGTCTCAAAGCAAAATTACCCAACCTTTGCTGTCTCAAACGGGGAATCTAAATCAACAGTCAAACTTTGCTATAAACTAACTGACTTTCTGAAATAAAGATTACAATGGTGCCTAAGCACGGAATCAGGTGCTTAAATTTAAGCATCAATCCCAGAGGATTTATGTTTGAGAAGGCACTCAATTGTACCCCTTTCTTCATGAAGTAATCTTACTCGTTAAACGAACAGAAAAACTGGAGCAAAGCTCCGTCTCTATTTCCTTAAACAGCCTGGCTTTGACAGGGCAGCAGCAGCAGACTGCTTTTGCAGATCTCAGCTACAAGCCAGTATGTAGCTCTACATGTGATAATAATTGAGGGTCCCAATCCCGCAAGTGCTCTGCTGCAAGCGTGAGCACAAAGCTGCTGGAGTTCTCAGCTTCTGGCATCTGTTCCCACTTCCACAGAAATCAGATGGGCAAAATTAAGTTTTGAGGAAAAAAAAATCACAGACATTTAAAAAACATTCCCTGACCTTATTAAAGCCCACGTGATCTCTATTTATACAGAAAATAGCTCAGAAAGCCAGCATCTGAGAAGAGGAACTCTCATTTGTAGATTTTGGCTGAGGGCTGCCAAAATCAGCAGGGGAAAGGCTCCTCAGGGATAAAAATTTCAAAAGCCATTAAGAGTCTTAGAAGCCTCAGTCCCACTGACTTTTGATCACATACATCCTTCCAAATTTGCACCCCAAATCTGGAAACTACACTGTAAGAGTAACTTTTAATTCAAAGTTACAAAATTAGGATCTGAAGTTTTCATAGAAGTCTTAAGACCCAGAGAGGAAATGTCAATTAGGTGTCTACTCCTTGGTGAAAATCAGTGAGGTAAAATTTACCTGTTACTTGTACTTTAAAAAAAATCCCCTTAGGACCATTAATTTTATTTAAAGAAAAAATGTAATGAGAAAATGTTTCATATGGGCAGCTATAGCTTACATACTTATATTTGTTCAGGAATTGTAATAACTATAATTCGAGTCTCACGCAGGCCCCATGAGAAAGCTGTTCCTAGTGTAGGACACAAAGCAGACTATGTCCACTTTTTATTTTCAGTACACTTAAGACTGCAGTCATATTGCAGATCTTATTACGTGCTCTTGCTAAAATGATTTCCATTCACAAAAATCAACATTTGCCAACCCATACCACACAATTACCATAGTTATTTCCTATTGTGAGCTTAGGGAGAAACTGTGGTATCCCAGACACCACGGTGTGGTAAATATTGAAAATTAGTGGCCTTTTTATTATGGACATTTTCATCTAATCCAATCCATTCCAAACACTTCCAGATAAAAAGACAATATGCCAGAGTCTGTGTCTAAGTGGTTGGTTCAAACATAATCATCTTATTCCATCCTGTAATCACAGTTTCAGCAAAAACACTCGATGGCTTCCTTTCTGATAGCTTTAGGAAGAATGGACTAGAGCTGTGATCAAGGAAATAACTCCTTATAGAGAAAACAGGAGGGAAAAAAAAACCCCAAATACCACCTCTGCATTTGTACTTTTTAAAAGCTAAGCCATCTCAAAATGCTTAGAGCCTCCCAGGTTGCCCTGGGCAAAGCACTGCCAGCAAATCAAGGGAGGTGACCCTTCACTCTGCCCAGCCCTGGTGAGGCCACACCTGGAGCACTGTGTCCAGTTACAGGCTCCCCAGGACAAGAAATACCTGGATGGATCAGAGAGAGTCCAGCCAAATGCCTCAAAGATGATTAAGGGACAGTCTTCTATCATACAAGGAGAGCTGGGACTGTGCAACCTAAAGGAGAAGGCTCAGGGGGATCTTTTCAGTAAGTACGTGATGGGGGAAGGAAAAGACAGAGCCATGCTCTTCTCAGTGGTGCTCCAAGAGAGGACAAGAGGCAAAGGCACAAACTGAAATACAGGAAATTTCTTGTGAACATAATGGAAAATCTTTGTTACTGTGAGGGTTGTTGAACACAAGAGCAGGTTGTCCTGAGGGGCTGTGGAGTGTCTGTATTGGAGAAACTCCAAACTGACAGGACACAGAGCTCAGCACTGGCTGATCTTCCTCTGGGCAGTGGGGTTGGCTTAGATGACCTTTAGAACTGCCTCTCCCAGCCTCAACTATTCTGTGAAGCTTTCTTCAGTGAGAGGCTGTAGATTGCTTGTCACTCTTCTGTTCTATTAATTTCTATCCATTTTAGCCTTAATTGCTATTCACTTGCAGTGCAACAGAAAGTATTTTAAATTTCAAGGCTATAAAAGTATTAATTAGAATAGAACAGACAAAATTTTACAGATTGCAAACCGCACTATTAAAAATGGAGAAACTTACTTTCCACTGTAAATAATTTCAGAATGTTTACAATGAACATGGTGAAGTATCTATAGTAGTTTTTACAAAAAATACTTCACTGCTTGCTCTTTCCTATCAAGATTCTAATGTCTACTTGTAAATGAGACTCAACATACGGTGTTATATAGCTTTTCTTAAAAATACCATTAAGATGAGAAGAGAACAACTGTTCTACATTTTAGAGACATTTCTCCTTAAATAGTGCTTATGTACTGCAAGCATCCCTTCCATAAACAAACCAGGTCTTTGGAACAAGTGAACACAATCTCTGAAGAATCTTTACCAGCTTCTATTTCTGGTACATGATGCATTGTGAATTTTAGGCCAACATGGGCATATGGTATCCTAGTTTGATAGGAAACATTTCATGGAATTCAATACAGAGCCACAGTACAATGACTGGAGACCTTAAAATCTGTGATATGACACAGAGTTTAAAAAAAAAAAAGAGAGAGAGAGAAAAAGAAAAAAAAAAACAGAAAAACAAATATTTCCTGATACAAAACTAGAGGCAGTAGAGGCATGTAAAAGCACAAGAAAAAGGAAAGACATAGTAACTGGTGTACACAAAAGAATACTCTGAATCCCCTGTTAATCAAGCTTACCCTCATTAACCAAACTGCCTTAACCTCTTTTTTTTTTTTTTAGGAGAATCAATCCATTAGGAAATAATAAAAATAAAATCCAAACCAAACAAACAACAAATAACAAACAGTATTTATCTTAGGAATATTTATGAAGGATTTGGGGCTCTTCTGTCTTTGCAGCCTTAGCAGCTGGTATGCCCTGTGTTCTTTCTCCACTCATTCACATCTGCCCTGAGAGAATACTGTTATTACTGCACAGCAGTGCCTCCAGCAGCCCTAGTCTAATTTTTCTCTTACTGTTAAGAAAGTGGCTCTTAAATTGCCTAAGACACCAGCTCCAAAATCTGTATGGTCGGAATCAGAATGCATTTCACCAAAGGAACAGTTTCTAATGCAAGTGGCAAGGGACAGCTTACTGCTGGGGGCAGTCATTCTCTGAAATGGCACAAGCCTGGCAAGAGCAGTAGGAGAGAAACACATAACTTAGCGGGGTTTTCCATCAGGAGTTCTGCGTGCTGAGGACAAAATGTACCCACCCTGTCACATACTCAGGCTTTAGTTCAGAGCGCTGTGAAGGACTGAAAAACGACTTTCAAGAACTCAGGCACTGCCTGAACGAGAGGCATGGCGAAAACTGTCCTGCCAGCCCACAGATACCTTATTTTTCACATCCTTTGGAGTCTTCTTAAATGAAGCTGAGTGTGCAGAAATGCCTTGTAAAACAAGCCCTCTCCTTCCTTTCTGAAGTGGCATCAGCGCAGCAGCTCCGCAGCCCCACTCCCAGGCGGCTGTGGCTGATCCATATGTAACTGTGAGCAAAAACCACAGGGCTGCCTGTACGTGTTCATGCGCTCGTGCACGTCCTGGACACCGACACAGAGAAATCCTGATTGGTCCCATTCTACTAGTCAATTTATCAGACTTTAGATAGAAAACATCAGGAAATAGTTTCCTTTTTACCTTCCACCTGCCAGCATCAAAATTCATCTGATTTGAAACCAGCCTGCAGAAGGTCCACGTATACACATTTGAAATAAAAAGAAACCTTTAAATTTAGATGTGCAGTATGAAATCATAGCTGCTACTTGTGAACAGTCTATATTCAAAGCCATATCTGTCTTCTGACAGAATAAAAACTGGCACTTTAAAGAATTCACTTTTCAATTTAATACAGGTTTTATTTAACAGTGAATGTCAAATTGTTTTCATTCCCTTTCTTTCTCTTTATCACCTACTGGAATCTTCAGAAGTGAGAAGGAAAAATACATACACCAGAAAGGAGCACATTTATAATGACATGCCTTTTTTTTAGCAAAAAAAAAATAACCTTCCATTTCATCAGCATCTTTGCCAAAAGCCCTTTCAGGAACTGAAAAGAGAAGGGCCTTTTATTTCCTACATATTTTTTATAGGAAACATTTTTTGGTTCTGTGTCATGGACTAGGATTTCACACCTTAGCGGCTGGTCGTATGAAAATGGACATGACTGTGGAAACTTCATGGCTGTGAAACCCTGATAGTAAAATCAGCAGGAAGATGAGGAAGGTGTGGGGAACACTGAATGATTCATGCAGTAACAACCTCTGGATCCTTGGAGGAGACTTTGAGATGGCTGCCAACGCTACCTGACTATGACCAGCATCCTGCACCCTCTAACGCAGGCTGTAAATCTGAGCATGATACAGAGAGAATACCGCTCTTTAAAATAATGCCCACACATGTCAGTGGATGTGACATGTATGGATTTTTATATGGAGAGACCTTTCCAAAATCAGGGTGCAATTACCAGTGAGTTATACCTCCCAGAAATAATTCCTAGCATATAAATACTGAGCCCTGTTTCCTTTATTAATAACAGTCTGGGTTAATGAGGGAACAGCTTCCAGAAGTTACTATAAGCAGTGCAAAGCTAAGCAACTTAGCCACAACATTCAACAAATCAGTGCTTTGCAACTGACTCTTCCACTGCCAAATCAAAGACAAATCCTCTCCTACTTCATATTCAGTTAACCTATTGCATAAAGTACAAAGAAAGCAGAAGACAGTAGAAAATCTACATAATCCCTGACTTAGTTCCAGTCTGTTTTCAACACAGAAGAAGAAAAGAGAAAGATTAAAAATTGATTGCATTGAGTTGGGTTTTTGCTATGGTAAGGATAATTCTTGGCTGATTTTACTATGGCCTTGCCATCTACCTTTGGAGCCCTGGCATATGTGTGGCAAAACCAGAGCAGACATGGCAGATTAATCTTGAGACCTGCATAATTTTACATTTCAGGAATGACAGTCCCAAAGCACCGATTGCCTGCACAGCCAGGGCTGTGATTTCTCCTACGTTTTAGTTGATTAATGGCCTCGTAATGGAATACAAGTTCCCTACAGAATGTTGTAATCTCCTTACAAATTTGGTCCTGTCTGCTATTTAGTGGCAGGTCGTAGGAGCAGTAGAGAGATCAGTGCTGGGTGCAGTTTCAGATACAGAGGGGAAGGGGCAGGAAGCAACTGGGTAGCACTGTCACCATCAGTGGCTGGCACCAGAGGGTCCTGTGAGGGCTCTGAAAGGGTACTGCTCCCATGGCAGGGACAAAAGAAACACTGGGAAACCATACTTTGGGCAACATAACTCAACAACTGGAATGTGCTATTTTAAAGATGTGTCAGACTTAAAAATGCCTAATCCCAGCCCTCATTTTGAAGTGCTTCTGCAGGACGCATTTGCACACACACATGCCACCAATAAGCCAAGCAACTCATGACTTTATGGCTCATTTTTGAATCCAGTGCAGGGGATCATGAGTCACACAGTCCGTTCTTACGCAAAAGGCCAAGCAGCTACAGAGAGCAGAGAATGAAACTGCTCCATTTTTAACAATGGTTACTCACAGAAGGCAAGATGGGGATCTCCTTGTTTATCACAGCACCACGTAAGATTACACAGCTATTTAAGCAGCAAAGTAGAACCAAAAAAAGGAGACAAAGAATCTCAACCTATAACTTCAGAAGACATCACTATGTTCATTAGTAAAGCAATAAGAAACTACTGAAAATTCTGCTACTAAAGACTTCTAGCCACTATCTCTTCTGAATTTATCCATTAAACTCTGCTATCCTGGATAGAGCAAATAATTGCCAGGAAGTCTACTGCTCATAGTTCAATATTCTGGTATTTTTAAAACACACAACCCTTTTCATGCATGGATATCCCTTAATGTGTTTGCTGGAAATTCTGTGCTTTGCACAGACTTGCAAGAAGGGATGTTGGATGATGCTTGCGTTATGCTCTTAAATTCTAACAGATTTTAGTAATAAGTCTGATCAACTAGTGCATTCCAGACTTTATTGCACATCTTTCTTTTTCCATTTCTCAATTTCTTCCATCAACCAACTAGTTAATAAGCGAATAGGAAGAAAATGTGTGTGCAATGGATAGCAAAGCATTCCAATAAGACACAAAAGTGGACAAATAATATAATAGCTGGGAATATCAAGCAAAGATGTTAATATTAACTAGGTTTACTTTTCACACTATTTAAATACAGAAAATTAACGTAAGAAGTTTCTTTATTTTAGTCTCAGCCAATTTTGGGCCACACTGAATGTTAAATAAACTATTATTTAATCAAATACAGGCATATTAGTCTCACTCCTGCTGACAACTTCAATTAGAATATTTTTGCTTCATACAAAAAAAAAGAAAAAAGAAAAAGCTCATGATCTTTAAACTACTATGGCTTCTGCACAACATCTGGTTACAATTTTTTATATATTCAACCATCAAACTTCTATCTCCACAAAACAGTTTACTCAAGATTTGTTTTAATTATCTTGCATTTCAAGCTTCATATGGCTTTGAAAGAGGGTGAAAAGATTGCTTATGATGCAGACAGACACAAACTGAAAAGAACTATACATTGAAAGATGGTTTTGAAACAGTTTTTAAAACTGAAAAAATCCTTTCTATCATTGCCAGGAAACAAGTGCTACTTTAACTGTTTCATTACACAATACCTCTTGGCTTGTTCATTAACGATTTTAATGGGTTTTTGCTGGATTCTAGGATTAAGGCAACACTTTTTAGCACTTTCAGTGGAGCCATACACGTCGGGAATATGTACTTTCTCTTTTTCTAGCCAATGCAACAGTAGGAATACTGTATTTTTGAAAGAGCTAGTTTAAAACAGAATCCATAGCAAAAAAAAAATCATCTGAATGTGATAAAGTAAAAAATAAGAATGAATTCTACAGCAGCACAGAAAAGCCTTGCTCATACAAAATAATAATAATAAAAAAGTTGCAATGCATTTTAAGCATGGGAGAAATCTAATTTATTTTCATGTGCCTGTTCACCTGTGTAAAGTTAAGCACATCCATAAGCTTTTCCAAGACTGGGCCTAAGACAAAAATCAGGAAAATAGCTGAGGTTCTGTTTTTATTAAATGTTAGAGCCTCAGGTTGCAAAAAAGGCCATAATTATATTTTTCTTAAACAAGTATAGGGGTGCTACATCAAATCAATAAGTCATCACTACAGAGAGAAACTATTTGTCTTGTTGTGGTAAAATCACTGTAAACGGTGGAGGATATGAAACTTCTTATTTATTTATTTGCATTACAGATATGGATTAATGGAAAAGCATGATGAAAAGCTGTTATTTATTTTATGAGGTAACTGCTTTCAAATCCAGTAAATTAAACATCTTTTTCCTGTTTTTTAATCAGTCAGTACATATCATTCTAAGATAGATATTCAAAGAAACGTCACAATTTTTCTCCTGGAAGTTTCTTCTGATTCCAAACATGGATTAGTTTAGACATGGAAAGTCATATTTTATTTTTTTCCTCTTCTTAAAGATGCTCCAAAGAAGCCAGCAGAAAAAAACACAACTTAAAACCATGATCAACTTATGAACAGTTGTGTTTTACTAATTCCAGTTCTCAGACAGAAAACCTTTTAAGTTTGGTACTTGTGCAATACACACAGCCTTTTTAGAATTTATTTTTAATGAGGAAGCTTCATTTGACTATTAAAAAGGGCAGGAAAAGACAATTTTATTTCAGTTCTGTAGAAGTTCTGGAATTAAACCCATGACAGAGTAAGGTCTCTAAATGGGTCACCACCAGTGACTGAAGCATAAACAATACATGGAAAAAAACCACCAGACCTTTTCAATCCATGCCCAGCTACACCAAAACAAGTCTAATATCTGGAGTCTACTTGAATGAGTCAGGAGGACCTCTGAGCAGGCACCTCACTGAACTCCAGGCACTACCTGCACTGGGACTGTGCAGAAACTGGGACTGTGCAGAAGAACTGCTGAAACACCTCCCCTCTTAGGAGTAATATTTGACACTTTGCTTTGTAATCACAAACAAGAAAATATGGAAAAATGCAAAACTCTAAGAACATGAACATCACTGACAAAAATAAGTCACCATTTTTCAAAAAGCCTTGGTTGGCACAGAGGCTGATGACAGAGTTGAAGAAGCTGTATTTTGTTGAACAGCTTTGCAATCTCAGATTCAAAATCCTCGGCTCCCTAGAAGACATGACCAATTCTCTGGGTTGCGGTTCCCACCTCAGCCTCTCAGCAAAGCTGGTTCATATGGATTAAAGTGAGGAAACATGAATTGTCTCTGACACTTGTCTCTGTCTCACTGACATAGCCTGTGAACAATGGGCTTCAATATTCCCTGACACCTTTTATTTCAGGTATGAAGAGCAGGATCACGACTCGGAATAAAAGGAAGCCAGTGTTCAAACCATTGATTGCATGTGCACACAATCCCCACCAACAATCCCACGGCACATTTGGAGTGTGGTGGGAATTCAGACACGCGATTTTGATTAATGTTAATGCAAGTCGTGTGGCCAAATCCCTGTACACTACTTTGAGAGCTTATTCTAAAATCAAAATATAATTAAGGTTGCAGCACAAACCAAATAAGGCAGGGAAATGACACTTCATTAGTAACCTATTGGGTGCAAGCACGATAGGTAACCTGTTGCTTCAGTACTATAATAAAATGTTTAAAGTGTTTATATACCACCACTGTTAGATGCTTATGAAAATATGGTAAAGACATCCAGACACAATTTAAAGAAAAGGTTAGCTTCTGCAACTATATAAATTACTTCTACAGGTTATTTAGTTGTGGTACTGAATCACAAGATCTTGCATACTTTTCCTAGTGACACTTGGAGACCAGCACATTTGTTCTCTTTGAAAATTTACAGTAAAGAGCAGCCATGCATAATACAACTGACTATCAGTAGAGGAAAAGAAGAGCTGAAGGGAATAGGAATGCATATGAGGAATCTGTTTAGTCAAGCTCATAGGTAACAGAGAAATGATCTAAAAATTGTTCTCAGTTTTCCCCCTTGCACAAATCTGTATTCCAGATCCTTATAACTGTGAATACCAAATTTGAACTCTAGAGTGAGAAAAGGTGCCATGCATAGTCCTTTGTCCCTAGCACTGCTTTTGCAGTTGACCAAAGTGGCATTTCTGTGGTCACCCTCTTACTCCTGCTCCACAGAAAACTGCCAAGCCACTTTTGGTTTGGGTTTTTTGGTTGTTTTTGTTATTGTTGTTGTTGTTATCATCACCATCATCAACATGAGCATTACCATTAACACTATTATTCCTGTGGACTATGGACTAAGATTTTTCATCTTTCTCCATCACATAAATGCCAATGGAAGGAGTTCTCTGAACTCTTTCACAGAGATGACAGTAACCTTTTTACTAAAGCTCAGTAGAAGATACCAAAGAAGCTAATGGCTACAAATTATATTCTGCAATAACCTCTTTTACAGTCTTTGCAATGTAGAAAGAGTGGGGTGGTTTTGTGTGTGTACTGTGTGCATGAACAGTTCAGGGGAAAGAGAGGAAGTGATAGCAGCAATATTCTGCTGTGCTTCACAGAACACAGAGATCTCACAATAGCAAGCAGGCAATCGTTTTGAGATTGAGCAACTTTCCTTATTATTGCTAAAAGCAAATGAAATTAAAGATACAAAATACAATTCAGTCCTTCATGTAAGATTTAGGATTATTATTATTATAAACCTCAAATATTTTGTGCTGGTATTCTGGACACATGTAATGTTGTTGCTAGGACTGAATTCAAAGCTTTTAACATGAATACTACAACCCAAAATCTGAGAAAAAGAACTGCTGCTTAATGGAAAAATATTAGGGCAGTGAGTGTTAATCTCTATTGCACATCTATTCATTATGCTGCTTGCCATACTTCTAGCAAGTTCTGAAGAGAGGACTACTAGGATAAATTTGACTTGAAGTCTGTAATATTACTTTGTAAGCACATTTGATAGACTCACATAAAATGTCCAAGTAAAATGATCTAAATTACAATGACGATTTTTTTTCCCTTAAAAACTCACTGAGTGTGTCTTATACAAACAGGCTTTTCTTTAACATTATGGTCTCTTTAAAAATGATTAGAGGTACACTGTCTTTTGACATAGTGCAAGAACCAGGAGTGTGCAGACAGCTCAGAGGATGTAATTTTTTTCCCTCTAACATAAAAAGATGTGTGAAGTTACTATGGCTCTTCAAAAAGGCCTAGTAATTGAGCCTGGTTATGGTCTCATTAATGTGCAAGTTTCATTTATCACCTTCTTTCTTTGAGGATTATATGCACTGATTCATCAAGACTTGTGACACATGGTTTTCATTTGCTCTCTTCAGTGCTTCTTTTTAAATCAGTTTGTACTGGATTGTAAGAAAAAGTCTGAAAGTAAATCACACTAGCCTCCTAAAAACAAAAATGAGAAAATTTCAGCTTAAAAAAAAAATACAATTAAATGCTCTTGCTCTTTTATTCTCTTTTCATGCTCTTTACATGTTTTTCTTTCAAGCATGTTTAATGACATGCTTGCTGGAGTTAGTCATAACATAAAAAGAGCAAACAAAACAATGTACACTGAACAGGGGAGATGTAGTAAGTTCATTATCACAAAAAGCAATTGATTTTAATTCATGTAAATGCAAGTGGCAAGAATAACACAGGCAAGGTCTTTTCCTGCTGATCTACAATATCCATGGTAAGTTGTACAGTTTAATAATGAGATGTCCTCATATAAATTTCCTTCTGCCTTCTTTCTTTGCTTTTCTAAAATATGTATCATTTCAAGTATTTCCATTCTGCGTGTCACTTGCAAATGCCAAAAATAGAGAAAGAGAGATCTGATAAAGATAAAGCATGACAAAAGTTTCACGGATAATTGCCTTCACATATCCAGTTCAGCTCTCATCTCTCCTAATTAGCCTCATTACCATACCTTAAGACAGACCAGCAGTCACTCAAACTCCCTGTTTTTAATGTCAAAACTATTGCTGACAGGCAAATGGACAACACATGCACTGAGTGAGTCTATTCTAGACTGTTCTTTTACAAGACTAGCCTCCAGCAGAAAATACTAAACAATAGGTCTTCTATAAATGTATAATGAAAGTATACATAGAGTGTGTGAATACTCAATAAATTATTGTTCTATTCATTGCTTCATCATCTCTTAAAATGAGGACAATAAAAATAGAAAAATCATTCTCCAGAATATCAAAGAGATCAAACCACTGCAGTACTTCACTATTACTGATAGAGAGTTTTAGAACAGCCTTGCCGTAGTGATTGAAAAAAACCCCACATGAGTTCTGTAAAGTTTGACTATGTTTGTACAGTGCTGCTTTCAGAATACTCACACTATCTCAGGAATCCTTTTTGTTTTTACAAATCATGTTCAAATGAAAAAGCTTCATC